>JAWZYT010000373.1:965000-1370000 GCA_034508575.1 Petrolisthes manimaculis
TGCTGGACCTGAAGGAGTCATATACTTCAGCTTGGGCTCTAAGGTGCAAGGATCTTCGATGCCCACAAAGTACCGAGATGCCTTCATAGAATCTTTCCGCAGGCTTCCACATCGAGTTATATGGAAATATGACGTGGAGTTAAATGGCGTGTCAGACAATGTGTTGATAAAGAAGTGGCTCCCGCAGCAAGATTTACTTGGTTAGTGATATCTGGTAATTTCGTATATTAACATAAATGCCATCATTGAATATACTCTGACTGGTTTTCATTTAAATGACATATTCTCTGGCATTGTATTACAGGAAACAACAAGGTGAAGGTATTCATAACCCACGGAGGTCTGCTAAGTCTACAGGAGGCCATCTATCATGCCACCCCTCTCCTCTCTATTCCAATAGTCGTAGACCAACCCAGAAATGCTCTCTTTGTGAAGAACAAAGGCCTCGGGGAGACGCTGTTGTGGGAGGAACTGACTGCTGATGCCTTAGTCAGCACTCTCACTAAGATCACAAAAAATCCACAGTGAGTTTGATTTCCACCTTAGAGTATCACAATTATTATGATAAGAAATGTATGTATCTATCTATAGTTCTTATGCTTCGTTCCTTCCGGGAACTCCCCCAAGGGTGTGGCCATGGCAGAAGTGTCTCCAGTTTTCCCTGTTCCAACATTCACTCCCTACTTGGCCAATCCCCTTACGTTTCTCTCCCTTATATACTCTTTCACTTTGTTCTGCCATATTGTAATAAACTTTGTAGTGCAATATTGGAATTATTATAATGAATATAATAATTAAGTAAGCAATGATTCAGTAATTGACTTACCTTACCAGGTTTATTAATTCACCTTCGTTGCGTTGGCTCAAGGAAGGTTCTCAGAGGTTGAATCCCCTAAATTATTGCAAGTTTATCAACAATTATTTATTTTACGTGAGCTCTTACGATATGAATGCATTAATAAATATATAGTAATAGGTAAGATATGGTGTATGAAACAACCAATTACATTAAATTACTATAATTTATTGAATTCAGTCTTACCCCAACAGAATTAATAAATTACTCACGTACTCACGTTCACTCAAAAAAAAAAAAAAAAAACTAGCTAAATAAATGAGTTACCCTCGCGCGTGACTCCCGTTTTCTTTTCAATGTCCTCGCGAGTCTTTTCCAATGTACAGTTGGCTCCACTCCCGCGTTGACCACTGCGCGTTGCCAATGTTGAGCCACCCAGATATTCGAATCCCGAACGAAGCGAAGCACTCATGACCTCCATCTCCCCAACTCAGTTGCAGTCGCGAGCTGATGGGATGGAGACACGAGCACACTCATAATGGGGTCGCTTCTACCTGACGAGTTATGGGGAAATGTGAGAGAAAGAAGGGGGGGGGGGGTATGGAGGGTCTGGTGGAGGAAGAAAGAACAAGAGAGACGCCAATAACCGTGGCTATAGAGACGTTTTCTTGAAGATTTATGGTTGACTTTGGGTGAAGGGACTAATGGAGATGGAGTTCACATTAACAAACTTATATAATTATGTATTGAATTTTATCATTGTCATCATAATATTATTATTTTCTACTCTCATCTGTAGGCTAAGTATTGTTCGATATCAGCAGAACTGTAATGACATCAGATGGGATGGGTGTCTATAAAACTTGGACATATGTAATGAAATTGCTATACTCAATGATAAATGTGTTTCAACAATAATGAATATATTAAACATAATTATGAGAACCACAATTATCCATATATTATATGTGAAAAGAATATTCTGTGGAACGGAATGAGACAATAGAATCTTTCCTGCAGAATATAGGCTTATTTCTGGTTAAGTGAGGGTTCGAGTCATGTGAACCTCAGTTCCTTTTACACACACACACACACACACACCAATCCCACATCTTGTAGCTTTCGCAGGCTTACCAACTTAACACATGGGGAAAAAATAACTTGTTTTACGTTACATATAGTGTATTATTGGATTACAAGTAAATTTCTGGCCATAACAAGGAAATCATTAACACGTAGACATAGCAGAATAAAGCTAGTTACTATTTGTGAAACATATGATAATCAGTATTGACAACTCAACTTTGAGATGTCAGCCTTCATAACCCTACAATTTATAATGACGAGTATTTATGTGCACACAATAATATAAAGGATTAATTCAATAGAAGACTACCATCAGCATCTTGCTATTGCTTTCAATACTTACTTTATGATGATATTACTGCACCTTGTATTCCACAATATTTATATAATAAAACTCTTAATAGTGACAACATTAAAATAAAATACAATATACAGAAATACAAATTCCAGTTCCATTTCTATAAAGCATTACATATTTGTCTTCCATTCTTCTTATTGTTTATAATTATGAATTTAGATGCGGCCAATAGGCCTATATATTACGTCTAATCATCACCCACAAGACTTAATTATTAATGTTGGCAATCTAGCAAACCAATGTATTTTGAGAGCCAGAACTGTTACATATTATTCTCCCGACAAAGAGAATATATGTTTGTCACCTTTGATTCTCCAGGTTTAATAAAAACAGTCGATTATCGGTAAATTTTTACTTAATAATTTGGTTATGTAATAATTGATTAATGTTAATTTGCAATGGATAACAATATTTTTATTACTTGAACATTTTGAGCTAACTATCACACAGTTCACAATGTGGCGAAATAATATCAGTTATATATCCAACTCGAAAACATTAATCAGTTATTACATATCATTATATCCGTCTAACTCGTAGACACAACTAATTCAATTCACCTACCATATCTTGACTCACGTCGCTCATACATTCATCCCTAACCAACATCATTTTTCCTTCCCATTTCTCCTTTCCACCAGTGAATGCTTCTAATGAAACTTTCAGTGGATGGTGCGATAGTTCTATACGAATCAGAAGTGGCAACACTCCACCAGCCCCTCCACAACCTCCCCCATCTCTTCCTCTCTCTCTCTCCCTCACCTCCCCCCTCCATAACTCGTCAGGTAGAAGCGACCCCATGATGAGTGTGCTCGTGTCTCCATCCCATCAGCTCGCGACTGACAACTGAGTTGGGGAGATGGAGGTCATGAGTGCTTCGCTTCGTTCGGGATTCGAATATCTGGGTGGCTCAACATTGGCAACGCGCAGTGGTCAACGCGGGAGTGGAGCCAACTGTACGAGTATAATTTCCAATGTCCTCGTTTAATTATTGGTGCTATTTCAAGACCTTCCTACTCAATTTACTTTAATTAATAATCAATATCAATCTAACCACAAGCCTTGATAATTACAGAGGTTTGTTTCAGTCTCAGTAATTTTCTTTTCAGTGTCCTTCAAACCAACAGGAATTTTCAATGTCCACACAATAATTTATCACTCGTTTATCTTACCTTCCACTGTCAATTGATTATGTTTTCTATTCAATCAATAAGACAGTGCATTGCAACCATGAACGTTGAAGATTATAACTAGTGACGAGACCGAGTCCTTAATCTTAGCTGTGATTTTGCAAAGGTAGACAGGAGCTGATCGATTACGTGTGTATAGCTGTGTGGTTGAAGTCAAGACTCCCGTTTTCAAATTTTCTCTACCCAACCAATAATTAGCTCCTCCCCCAACGTCTGGATCGATACTCACGGAGCCACACCCAACTATCGGAATATAATAACTGACTAGACTTTGTCTTCATATTATCTCATTTACACTCATTAGCTATGCATGCAATGTAAATGACGCCACATAAACTAATCATGGTAAATATCCACTTCACGAATCATATGAAAAATGAGGAAATTATCTGTGTGCACGATAAAATCAATATTAATAAGCCACGAGTGAGAAAACGAATAATTTAATGGCTACAGAGGGGGAAAAACCACAGGCTTAAACACGAACGATGTCTCCTGTTCCCACACACACTCCTGCCTTCACTTTCTCAACCACTAGGCTATGGCTAATGAAGCATTATTCCTATACTAAATTGATTAATATGTCACGATCAAATCTGACTCGTGACATTCGCACAAACACAAAGACATTGCTCCATGCGATGTCTCGACTCGTGAAGGGCTACGGCGCATTGCATGTATAACTTTACACAATACTCATCCACACTTCACTCACACATGTATGTGTCAAATGAATATCACAGGTACAAATTCACGGTTGCCAATGAGTGGAAAACTCCATACATTTACATTAGCTTTCAATTCTATGGAGAAACTCCGAAGCAAGAATGAATGTCCCTGGTAATTATTCTAGTACAATTTGTACACATTTAAGCAAGGATTATTTGTGTTGTATGAATTACATTGTGTAGTTGTTACATAATGTTTAAGAAAATATATGCAGTAAATATTCTGGAAGGCAATTTATATATTAATTAATCATCCAAACATCAGACCGAGGTGAACCACCAAATGTGTGGTTTGGATAAGGGTTGTGCTCGTTGCACTCGGAGATAATAATAACGAGCGAGATAACCAGGGAACGCTCCACCAACTGGTTATCTCCGTACGAAGAGATTAGCATTGCTACTTCGGTACGAATTAATTACATAACTAAAGAATTTTGACCCCTTACTTTAAATGGAAGGTGAAAAAAGACCCACGACCTTTTCCATCTGTCACCAGGACTGGAACAATTCCGAGTCTTCGCTAGTAACAGATCTAACACGCATTAAATTTGAACACCCTAACCATAATCTATAATCAATTACTCGCTTAATTCTCCTTCAAGCAATCGTGACATAAGGTCTGCCCCGACGTTAGCACTTCCCTTAATATATCGCACCGTGAAATTAAATTGCTGCAAGTACAGAGCCCAGCGCATAAGTCGTGCGTTGGCGTTCTTTGATGTACGCAAACTTTCCAGAGGCATATGATTGGTTTCTAACACAAAATTATCACCATACAGATAGTAGTAGTATTTCTTTATACCTTCTACTACTGCCAGAAGTTCCTTTTCTACCGTACTGTAGTTTGTTTCAGCAGGCTTCATTTTCCGACTGTGATACGCAACAGGAAATATCTCACCATCCTTCTCTTGGAACAAAACTGCACCAATACCGTACTGGAATGCATCAGTTCTGAGTATGAAGGGTCGTTGATTGTCAGGCAATTGCAAGATCGGTTCTTTGCAAAGAAGATTTTTAAGTGAAACGAATGCTTCTTCTTGCTCTGATCCCCAGGAAATCTTATGAAGAGCGTTCTTCCTTAAAAGCTCACTAAGTGGAAGTGCAATGGCAGAGATGTTTGGGATGAACTTACGGTAATAACCTGCAAGACCCAAGAATGACCGTACCTGCTTCTTCGTAGTAGGTCGGGATGCATCCTTAATTTTCTGTATCTTGTCATTCTGGCACCCACAACGTCCTCCACCTACAATGTGACCCAAGAATTGTACTTCCAGTTGAAACAATTCACACTTAGATGGTTTGACTGTCATATTATATTCCTGCAGTCGTTGCAACACAGCTTGCAATATCACAAGGTGCTCCTCAAATGTGACTGAGTGCACAAGAACATCATCAACAATGGCTTCAACCCCATCGATACCATGTAGTACCTGACGCATGACACGATTAAAAACTGCAGGAGAATTCTTGAGACCAAATGGTAGTACCTTGAAATGGTATAGCCCATTTGGGATAGATATCGCTGTGATGAGACGACTTCGCTTCACAAGTGGTATCTGGAAGAAACCTTTAGCCAGATCCATCTTGGAAAATACCTGTGAATTGCTAATCCTAGCGAAAATCTCCTGCTGATCACACATAGGTTCAGCATCGACCTTGGTGACAGCATTCACACGACGATAATCCCCACATATACGCATCCCACCATCCTTCTTCTGGACTACTACAATAGGACTAGCGTATGAAGACTCTGACCTTTCAATGATGCCAGCTACTTCCATATCATTTATTTCCTTGCGTACTGTATCAATCAGCTGCACATGAATAGGGTACGGTTTAACCCTCACTGGTGTGTCGCTCGTGAGCTGAATCTTATGACAGGCTACGTTTGCAACAACAGGCTTGTCAGAAAACACACGTGAATATTTCGCCAGCACCGCGTTGACTCTTGCACGCTGGTCTGGGCTTAAATTCTCCGACACCGTTTCACATTGACGAACTTCAGTCGTCTGTGGAGTATATTCCTCTTCACCTTCGGGAATTACCACAGCAGCGGTAACCATGTCTCCTGCTGGGGAAAATCGATCACGTACTAGGCTTAACAAATCACGCCTCTCTGAGGTGATGTTAAAGCAACCCGTACCAACTGTGGTCGTAACAGAAGTACACCCATGTTGAGTTGTATAGTACTCCTTAAGCATGTTAATGTGGAATCGTTTGGCGTCACCTTTGATTTTAACTATGTAGTTAAGGTCGTTCACCTTCTTTACTACATCAAATGGACCCTTCCACTGAGCCAACAACTTATTGTGAGCTGTCGGTAACAGAACGAGGCACTTTCCACCAACCTGCAGTGTTGGAGCTTAGTTTTCCTATCATAGTAGGACTTCTGAATCTCTTTTGCTTTAACTAACTCCTGTTTTGCAAGATCGCATGTCTTCTGCAGACGTTCTGCCAAATCAATAACATATGAATACGTGGTTTTCACCGTGGGATCCGATTCCTCATCGTCCCACACTTCACGTAGAACCTGAAGTGGTCCTCGAGCAGGCTTACCATACACTAACTCGAATGGACTAAATTATAGAGATGCTTGAGGGGCTTCGCGATATGCAAACAGTAGCGGCGAGATATACCGAGGCCATTCTTTAGGCTGTTCTACTGCCATCCTCCTCAACATCTTCTTGAGAGTACCATTAAACCTCTCACATAACCCATTACACATTGGGTGATAGGGTGTTGTTCTCAACCCCTTAACAGAGATCAATCTCCACAATTCCTCCATCATAGCAGAGGTAAACTGGCTGCCTCGGTCAGACAATACCTGCTTCGGTTTGCCAACACGACAGAATATTTCCAGTAACGCTTCAGCTACTGTGGTGGCTTCTGTATTCCGAAGAGGCACTGCTTCTTGTCGCGAAGTCCACACACGTGAGGATATATTTGGCACCGTCCGTAGCTCTCGGATTTATCGGCCCAACAATATCAACCGCTACCCGCTCAAATGATTCTGAGATGAGAGGGAGTGGCTCAAGAGGTGCAGGTTTCACTCTGCCACGGTCACACGTTTTCTGACACACGTCACATGACCGCAACATCCTACCTACCTGTTTCCCCATACCTGGCCCAAAAAAATGGGACTGGATCCTATCCAGTGTTTTTTTATTACCCATATGACCTCCCAATGTAGAGTGATGACCTAGAGTGAACACATCCTGTCGATACTTCTGTGGAACAAGGAACTGAAACTTCTCTTCCCCGTCGGGATTTACCGCACGACGGTAGAACCTATTCCTCCTCCTGACAAAACTAGTTACCACACCCCGTCGATCTATTATATCACCCTCAATTACATGCTTACGAACATTTGCCAACGTAGGGTCACTTACTTGTTCTGCCACTACATCCTCGCAATTTACAAGGTCGGCGGCTGTTGTCACTTGAAGTGGAACAACAATTTTCTTGGCATGTGAAATTCCCCTAGTTACAGCAGCTGCACCAGTCTGAGTAGAAGCTTCAACTGAACAGGAATTCTTAACCCCTGGTATATTTTCTATTACCAGATCTGACACAGGATTTTGCATGACAGCTGCAATTACCTGGCCTGTATAGAATGGACTCTCCACTGCAATTTTAGCAAGTGGATAAAGCCTCCTGGTACCATCAATCATAGTGATAGTTACCTGCTTCCCTGTAAAATCGCTGGAAGAAACCAAACCATCAGCGACACAACACCCCGATGACCCATTATCTCGAAAAACTTCGACAGACATCCCATTAACAATATCGGGACAAATCTGGAAACCTGAGTTTTTTTTCGAGATTCCTACTGCAGATAGTCAAAAATATTGTGGGGTATGAACCGACTGCGGTACTACATTCGGTTCTGCCACAGGTGAAGCCATCACAGGTGCATACTGCGGTTCGCTTTGAGTTGCAGCTGCAGCCCTTTGAAAATTCGAACCAGCACCACTATTATTCCCACCATTATTTCCCCTCCAGTTATTTCTACCCTGGTAACGAGGCTGAGAATTTGTATAATTTTGCTGCTGAGAATAATTTTGATTACCTTATTTCTGAGGTTGATTATAATTACTTGTCTGCTGACGAGGCTGTTGAGGCGTTTGACTCTGCTGTTGTGACTGACCTTTACTCGAAAAAGCAGAGTTTGGGGAAGGCTTATTCGACTGATTATTAAATTTATTATACCCCAGCTTACGTGTATGGTACCCGTAAGCAGAGAAATGTGCGTCAGACATTTCAACCATTTCCTTCAAGCTCTTAACCTTGTTGGTCTTAACCTGAGCCAACAATTCCGGCGGACATGACCTCTCCAACTGTGTACGGAGTATTAGGTCTCGTAAACCGTCGAGAGTCTTAGGGGTTTCGTCTTTTTCTAGCCATTGATCCAGCTGGGCTGCGTTCAGGAAGGCAGCGCGGGTGGCGCGCGACACGCGGACACTTTGGGAGGTCTTCCTGAAGGCTGTGGTGCGCCGCGCGCGACGCGGTGATGGTTTGTACACAAACCACAGTTGCCGACGACCTCAAGATCGCTCACGCAGCTCCCAACGACCCTCTTTTTGCTGTTCTTGCAACAGAGCTTATTGAGGAAGATCTCATATTAGAGGCAGCAATAGCGATAGTCACCATAGAAGAAGAGAGAGAAGAAAACAGATACCAGCAATGATAATTTTCCTGTAAATCACAAGAACCCATCATTACTGCATCCCTTGAATTTGATGTAACTTACTCTTTATATATAGTAACTCAAGTTATATGTCGACTGAACACAAAACCAGACCAAAGGTTGAATAAGAAGGCAGTAAAACAATTATTAAATCCAGTTCAATTATATAGGAACTTGTACTAGGCCATATGGAGGTACAATACTTGGTACTAAGATGGAAAAAGTAAACACCTGACTTAATTGTAATATTCCAGCTTTGTATATCCTGCCCTCTAGTTCATGCTGTTTTAATCTCCATGATATCATTTTTCAGTCCCAATTTTAGGGGACAGTCACAGTAGTGTTGGTAAATCTGGAGCATCTGATTCCTCCAAACTATTTCATGCAACGGGTCACCATTATTTTTGTTAATCTGGTCCTGTTTCCTGGCATACTCTGGAGAAATCAAGAAGCTCCAATGTACCAAAAATATACTACTCCCTTAACAGTACCAGCATTGCAGTATTTAAAGAAATTATACAGTATTTTCATTGGAGATGGACATGCATTAATTTTTTTTTTTTTTTTTTTTTATACGATCCGACACTGGACATAGGCTTAATCAAGCCCGGTATCGTGGCCCAGGTCAACTGATGCTCACACACACACACGTCACGACTTCCGAACTGGTACCCAGCCACAGAGAGAGGGAAGTGAGGGTGATTCCCAAATACTGCAGCTGTTATGGTACCAGTGAGGGTGTTTTACGACGTTCGGTGGCCTTATAGTTAGTGCCTGATACTCAAATCGGAAGAGTAAATATTCTCAGGCCCTCACCTGAGAGGATCGATCTCCCGACCTCTAGGGTATGAGTCCAGAACACTAACCACTCGGCCACCTCCCCTCATGCAAACCATCTTTCCATGTAGAGGTTAATTCATTATATTGAAGAGCCTTGTTTAGGTTCAGTAGTTCAGTTTTCTCTAATGGAATACAGAGTCTTTACATGAAATAATATAAGGACGGGGCTTTCCTAAAACCAGTGTGGTTTTAAATCGGTAAATTAATCATGGTAAATTGAAAGGTTACAGAGTCAGCCAAATTGTCTGTAACAAGCTTCAAGGCAACTTTGCAATGCTGGTATTTTATTGGAGGGATTGAGGTGGAGTGTGATATCCTCATATCAGTAATTTTATTTGAACCCTACACCCTTTCATTTGTCCATAAGTTAAATGTAACACCTGTTGGGATGATAAATAAATTAAGTAATAAAAATTCCATATTTATTTTTCCTCTATATATACACCAATACATAGTGCTTGTCCTCTTCTTTCTTCAATTCTCTGCTTGTCCTCTCTGGCTTCCAGAATTCTTGATGCTTATTGAGGTCTTCTTCACTTTTGTCACTGCAGACCTGAAAGACATTGATTTCAGTTTCATTTCCCTTTGGTACAGATTGCATCCAGTGTGTCAATATCTACAGGCAGTGTTGCTTTGCACAACCTTAAATACCAACCCCTCCCTCCCCAAGTGGTAGGTTGAGCTCCCTACCAACTGGGAGGCACTTTTGTACTATAGAAAGCAACACTGCTTGTAGATATCTATAATTATGTGAACAGATTACCTTTCATGAACATGTAAAGTTATTCAGATAATTTATGGACACCCTGTATTATGCAGGTTCAATACAGATTGCCACTAAAAGTAGACAGCTAGACCAAGTAGCAATAATTATGACTTGATTTGAGGAGAGTGTTTGTCCATTCCAATAAATATGAGCAAAGATGAACTGTAATGAACATAAGTTTGTTCCCTCAGCCAGTCACAATGATTCAATTCTCTGTGGTTAATTAAACTAAACATATTTGCCAACCATCATGTGTTGTTTAGTAGTTTGAACCACAGGTGCGTCAGTTATATTATTGCTTGCAATTCAGTGTGGCTGCCTTCATAGACGTGTACTATGGACTGCTGCTCATCCGTAGCTGTGAAAATTGATTCCCTTGAAACTATCTATAACAAACCAAACTTTGACATCAACCCAATAAATATACCAACAATACGATGCATGCAACATGCTAGATCATTCATAAACTTATTCTAACAAATGTACTGCTCACAACAACGCTGGCTCTCTTCATTAGACAGCCATTACTTCAAATTTGCTCGATAATATTTCTTTATTTTCACTTACATCTATACTTGCGGTTACGTTCTTTACTTACCAGGGCATGATGATAGTTGCAATGCCAAGGAATTGACATTATTAAGCAAAATGTGGCAGTAGGGGCACTGTATCTTCATTGTTTGGGCGGCCATCTTTGTTTACAATTGAGGGAATGAGGGTGGCGGTCGCGGCCGCCCCACCTCTCAAAGCCGCGACGCCTGGGTGACGCATTTTGTGGCGCACAGACAGCGCGCGCTGCCTTCCTGAACGATTTCGAGTGTCGCGCGCCACCCGCGCTGCCTTCCTGAACGCAGCCCGCTGGTAACTGGTCAGGCGCGCACTAAATTGAGCAACAGTCTCCTTGTCTTGCAAGAATGCACGCTGGAATTGATTCTGGGCATCTTCGACTGTTAACCCATATGCCTGTAGTAAAGCTTTTTTTCATGCTTTCATAATCTCGAGTTCACGCATCGAGTCGGTGGAGAATATTAAGTGGTTTACCGTCGAACAAGTTCATAAATTCGAGCCTCTTAATTGCTTCCTCTAAGTTGTACGTATCTGCAACCATTTCGAAACGTTCGATAAATGGCTCGATATCATTTCCTTCAACGTACTTTGACAATTGCAATCGTGGCGTGACTGCTGTCGCATTTACAACATTAGAACTATTAAGATTGTCATCGTTACCAGCTTGTATTTTCAATTGCAACATTTCTTTCTCGTGTTCTCTTTGTTCCTTTTCCTTATCAAATTTTATTTTCTCAATTGCTCTTTGTTCTTTTCTTTCTTCATTTTCTCTGTTCTTTTTCTGCCTCTCTTTGTTCTTTTTCTATTTCTCTTTGTCTCGCTCGTTCTTCTCTTTCCTCATCTCGGTAACGTCTTACATACTCCTGTATTTCCTCTTTTTCTTCGTAACCCAAGTCACGAGCTTCCTGCATAATTTCTTTTACGGTAGCCATTTTAATTATTTTTTCTGTTATTTCTATGCCTTGATTTCTGGACAATTATAGCCTAACTAACTCGTGAAAGTGTGTACGTGTTGACTGGAATTCAATGCAACAATCGGGTCTTATACGTTGGGCGCCAGTGTAATAAACTTCGTAGTGCAATATTGGAATTATTATAATGAATATAATAATTAAGTAAGCAATGATTCAGTAATTGATTTACCTTACCCGGTTTATTAATTCACCTTCGTTGTGTTGGCTCAAGGAAGGATCTCAGAGGTTGAATCCCCTATATTATTGCATGTTTATCAACAATTATTTATTTTACGTGAGCTCTTACGATATGAATGCATTAATAAATATATAGTAATAGGGAAGATATGGTATATGAAACAACCAATTACATTAAATTACTATAATTTATTGAATTCAGTCTTACCCCAACAGAATTAATAAATTACTCACGTACTCACTTTCACTAAAAAAAAAATCTAGCTAAATAAATGAGTTACCTTCGCGCGTGACTCCCGTTTTCTTTTCAATCTCGCGAGTCTTTTCCAATGTACGAGTATAATTTCCAATGTCCTCGTTTAATTATTGGTGCTATTTCAAGACCTTCCTAATCAATTTACTTTAATTAATAATCAATATCAATCTAACCACAAGCCTTGATAATTACAGAGGTTTGTTTCAGTCTCAGTAATTTTCTTTTCAGTGTCCTTCAAACCAACAGGAATTTTCAATGTCCACACAATAATTTATCACTCGTTTATCTTACCTTCCACTGTCAATTGATTATGTTTTCTATTCAATCAATAAGACAGTGCATTGCAACCACGAACGTTGAAGATTATAACTAGTGACGAGACCGAGTCATTAATCTTAGCTGTGATTTTGCAAAGGTAGACAGGAGCTGATCGATTACGTGTGTATAGCTGTGTGGTTGAAGTCAAGACTCCCGTTTTCAAATTTTCTCTACCCAACCAATAATTAGCTCCTCCCCCAACGTCTGGATCGATACTCACGGAGCCACATCCAACTATCGGAATATAATAACTGACTAGACTTTGTCTTCATATTATCTCATTTACACTCATTAGCTATGCATGCAATGTAAATGACGCCACATAAACTAATCATGGTAAATATCCACTTCACGAATTATATGAAAAATGAGGAAATTATCTGTGTGCACGATAAAATCAATATTAATAAGCCACGAGTGAGAAAACGAATAATTTAATGGCTACAGAGGGGGAAAAACCACAGGCTTAAACACGAACAGTGTCTCCTGTTCCCACACACTCCTGCCTTCACTTTCTCAACCACTAGGCTATGGCTAATGAAGCATTATTCCTATACTAAATTGATTAATATGTCACGATCAAATCTGACTCGTGACACATATATTGGTTTTGTATGATCAGAAATAAAATACATTATCTTGTCTTTGGTGCCATGACTAATACCTATAATCTCCATTTAGGTATATGGAAAATATGAAAAGGGTATCAAGGTTACTGAGGGATCAGCTGACGACGCCCAAGGAACGAGCTGTCTACTGGACAGAATATGTCATACGTCACAAAGGAGCACCACAACTGAAGTGTCCTGCAGCTGAACTTTCCTGGGTGGAGTTCCTCATGTTGGATGTGTTAGCTGTCTTACTGGTGGTCCTTCTCATTACCATCTACTTCTTATACCGCATCTTCAGGGTCATCTTGGCTAAGATCTTTGGCCATCAAAAAGTTAAAAGTAAATTGGAATAGGTCACTATTTTTCAATGGGGATTGACAATATCTCTGATAGAAGGAAATCCTCAATTATTTGTTGCATTTCAACAAACTTTGGTGGCCCTGAGGGTACTCTTTAATTAATTGTATGAGTATGTGAGTATTAGTGTACAGAATGATATTTTCAGTCATCCATTTTCTGCTCATTATCGTGGCATATAAAGGGGATAGTACACTTTTGATACATTAGATCACCTTGATTTCTCCAAGACCAGATTAATAAAAATAATGGTGGTCTGTTACTTGGATTAGTTTGGAAGAATCATTTGCTCCAGATTTATAAATAAAAATTCTTTGAGGGAGGTTTGAGTTATGTTATGATGAAAATTGAATTATTCAGTTGAAACCAAGAATTTTTCCCCATAATAACAGAAAGATTGAGAATTTATAATATATTGTCTCCTTTTTATTTTAAGTGGCGAAAGATTGTGGCTGGAACTGACAATCCCATATCTCCTATTTCTGCATACGCATTGCAGAGTAGTTTTCCATGTAATGGTTTTGTATGGTCGTATTTGTGTATTTCGAGAGATTTTTGTTTGATGGAGATAAAAATATTAATAATCATAGTATGCAAGTGGTGATCAGTCAACAAATTTGTCCCATATATAAATATTATGGATTGAAATCGTTTATTCACTACATAAGTAAGTAAGTTTATTGTCAAATTGAATATACATACAACATGAACATTTTCTTGGGACAGAGCTCACCTGTATGGCTACAAAATTCTACATAAAACCATATATTTAAAAAAGAGAGACATCAGCGAGAGGCTAAGGAGTTATATATTTTAATACTTATTGGGATAAAAATATTCTTAAATCTACTGGTTTGCATCTTGGGAAGTGCTAATCTCTTACCCGATCTTAGAAAGATTTACTGGGAGAGCAGGGAATCGAACAACCCCTCCCTCCAACCCTCACCCACATCCTCTACCCACACCATCTCCACTTTCACCCCCCCCCCCAACTCTACCCCCAACCCAGAGCCATAGATATAGAGAGTTTGGCCGGGCAGGTTTCAGTCGAGCTGGTAATGCTGGTTGCTTGAGGAGAGTCACGTGACACACAGGCGCCATGTTGAACATCAACGTCTCCGTCAGTCTCCCTATAGCCACAGTAAAATATGCCTTGTTGTACAGCATAGGGTTGATCAACGCGCCTATAAATGGGCAAAACAATGCACAGGTTCCCAAGAGATACCCAGAGGAGGCCACTTTGGGCAAATAAGTCAATAGACAACATTGGAGCCCAAATAATAACTCGTTTAGCACAGTGCCAGCACTTACTATAGCTTTCTTTCAAGCTTTTATATTCTTTTACATAGCTTTATAAATTATTGTATACTTAATTAACTGATAGGTTAATCAGTGAATAGAAGCACCAAGCCCAAAGGGTTTATTTCTTCTATATATAGGCCTATATGTGTACCTTACTGTAACCTTAATTATTATACAGTACGTAATTTGTTCTTGTTAATTTTACCTTTAAGAAGTACTTATAGTTTATTCCTATACTTTTATATGCTTGCACTGAAATAACAAAATAACATTACAAATATAAAAAGTTCTATAACATGGTAATTAGACTATACCAGTAGAAGTTGCTGTATAATACAATAAACTGTATTAGTAAACCCTCATACTTTGGAAGAATGAAGGCACTCCAATTCACTAAAAAGAACATTTCCCCTAATTTTTAATTGCATTGTCTATTATATCTAATGTTGTTAAGTGGAAAGTACACTGTTGGTAAATGTGTAGCAAATGATTCCTCTAAAGTTAAACTATCCAAGCAACAGAACACATTATTTTTGTTCATTTGGTCCTGTTTCCTGGCATACTTGGAGTGTTCAAGACACTTCAATGTAACAAAAATGAAGTACCAAAATAAGCATAATGATTTAATATAAAATATGTTTACTGTCTAACCATTTATTTTACCTACAAAACTGTGCCGCGTAATATAAGCTATGAGCGAGTCCGTCTACTTGGTGTTCAACATGGCGCCTGTCCGATGCCTGGCCAAACTCTCTATATCTATGGCTCTGAGTACCAGCAGAGCCATAGATATAGAGAGTTTGGCCGGGCAGCATATTCCGAAACTGTTGTTAATTTCGGCACCATCTAAAATATCAGCCAATCAGGCGCCTTTCTCTCATCATGACGTCACCTCCGATTAACCAATCACACTCCGAAAGGTATGACGTCATAGCTTGCTTCTATTGCTATAAGACATTGCAGTTATTCACGGCAGAAGTGGTCATTTATTTCTTCATACTTCATTAATTTCATTAAATACTTACTTGGTTCTTTGGTTACAAACAGAATAATGGTAGAGGATTAACATAGTGAAAATAGTGACTAGTGAAATATCAGCCTCTCACGACTCACGAGTTTCCCTTGTGTCATGACGTCATATTCCGATTAACTAATGACGCGCTTATCCTCGTCGTGAAAAAATAACTAATATAAAAATATTGCACTCCTTTACGACAGCTGTCATTTTTTCCATTAAACAGTTTCGAGCACTAAGGTATACAGCTTTAGTTGATGCTTTGAACGGTCCAATTCACCAACGAAGTACTGTAATTCCAATGGAGATCTTATTGTGCATTTATTTACGGTCTCTAGGTATTCCAAGCACACCTAAATACTTAAGACGTCATCTGGTCGTCCAACCGGAGGATTGGGGTACCAAGACCGTCTTGGGAGCGCTTGGTTTCAGTGACGAGAACTGACCAAATACGTATAACCTGTGTTCTCGTCGTCCAGATACAGATTGGGCAGAAACAAAAGAAAGTTTGTAAACAAAGTCGTAAGAAAATACTACAAATTGGTCTACTTTTCCTTCACTTTTCTCATATTATGAAGCAAACTTGTGTCCTAAGTTGCATGTATTATACACCAAAAGATGCAGAATTAAGAAACGATTAAGATGAGACCAACTAGAAGTCTCTTGATATGATCTTTTGTTGAAGACTTGCGATTTTTATTACTTTATTCTCAATTTTCGGTGAAATTTTTTCGATACTTGCTAGAGATGGGCTGCCAAAAAGGTAATTGATTAGCTATATTTCTGGAATGTCCATCAACCATTTCGCAACACTTCAGACATCCACCTTGCTGAAAGTGCACATGATATTTATTCACCTTCTTGGTACTCTCTGAAGTTCCAGGCTCAGCTCATGGACTAAAGTGTTTGTGTGCCTCTCATATCAAGATGATCCTTGATTTTGGTTTTATGGTGTGCAGCCTATGATTATCTTTAGGGCTCTATTCTGTATGGGTGTGGAGGGTGTTGGAGATGAGTCTCAGTAAGGTTGGTGGTCTGTAGGTGTGGTAGCTGTGCAGTCTGTCATTATCTTTAACGTTAGGGTTCTATTCTGTATGGGTGTGAAGGGTGTTGATAGTCTCAGTGAAGTTTGAGGCCCAGGCAGGACTTGCATAATCCATTATTAATCGAATATAGTAATTGTTTGCATATTGTGGTTTCTTTGTTGTGTCCAAATATTGAGCTGGCAAGTGATCTGAGGGGTTTACATTTTTGCATGCATTTGTTTTTGATGGCCATTATGTTATTTGAATGTCATGGATGTGTTGTATATTATGTCAAGTATTTTGTATGTGTGTGTAAACTCAAGGTCAGTATAGGTAGGCAATGCAATGTTGATTGCAGCTTTTATTTTGTGAAAATAAACTCTTAGTATCAAACATAATGCTGTATACATTTTCTTATCCAAACAAAATTAAGGTACAATTTCACACAAAGTACAAAAATATATATGCATTATATAGGGTTATTCAAAAGAAATGTTACAGTAAGTTTGACAATTGCAGTTTCAATGGTAGGTTTCAGTTCGTCTAATGTGTGTGGGTTATTCTGATAGACCACGCCTTACATCTCCCAATTACTTTATATGGTATCATCTGAAAGGTGTGGTCTATCAGAATAACCCACACACATTAGACGAACTGAAAACTAACATTGAAACAGCAATTGTAACATTACTGTAGCAACCCTATACAAGTTTCTGCTAACGTGGTACCGTAAAATGGGTACGAGCTAGCATTCATGATAATAGATTACAGTTGAACATATGATCTGCTATTGCTTCTTAACCCCTAGAGACCGGATTGCGGTGATGGTCACTCCCTTGGGAGCGCCCAGGTAGTGTTGTACGCCACTCCCAAGGGGTGACCGGGCGGGATGATGCACCGCTATTGCCAATGTCGACATTTGCGAGCCCAATTTGGCGTTTTTTTTTTTACTTGGCTATACTTCACCACCAGCCCTACAAATCACCATCGTCAGTCAGTGTGTTACTGATTGTGAAGATGGATGGATGTGGATTAGATTTATCGTGCGTGTCCGATTCTGTATTGCGTCATGCTTACTTACACCACTGACCGCCACCCGCGCGGGCCGCGTTCAGTTGTCGTCAGAGCCACTACACGTAAGCGAACGCAACCGCGCTCCGCCCGAGAAATTACTCTTCATTCCTCACTTAATTTCTCGACAACGGAGAGTTGTAGAGAGCTGGGGTTGGTTTTATTGGAAAGAGGAAAGTTGATGGTGCTTACAAGTCCAAATTTAAGTTGTTCAGTATCGTAGTTTAGACGTACAGTGTAAGTGGAATAGAGCGATTTTGGAAAAATCTGCCAAAATCGCCCGGACAGGCAGTAGAGATAGTAAGACTAGCCCCCGGACTGACAGATTGGCTATTCATAGTTACCCCATCGCGGAGGGGTTAAACACTGTAAATAAGTTTTTTATATTATGTCTTAAATGCATATATACAGCGTATAATACACATTTAATAAATATTATAATATGTATATGAATCATCCTGTAGATATGGTACAGTACTTGGTTCAGCACTCATATAATCAATGTGGTTTTCTATCAGTTTTCTTTGATTGTTTTAGGAGATATTATTTTATTTATTTTTTTAATTTGATGCTCTTGTTATGCGCTTTTGCGTACACCTAGAAGGCTCCCGTTTTCAGTTCCTGGTGTGTAAATTCAAGCTCTTTCATTCTGTAGGATTTTTTTTTGCCTACATGAAAGTTGAAACATGACAAAATTTACCAGCATTTGTCAGCTGGGGAGGGGGGGAAGGAAAAAAGTCGTTTTTAAGGGGTTAATCGTTGAAGATTTTTTTTTTATAGGGCCAAGACACTCCTCAAGTCTCAGCGAAAAAACGTATGTAAGAATTATTACTCTAGGTAAAACGATGCGGCTGTGCATAGCGGCTAAACAGACAAAATATATATATATATATATATATATATATATATATATATATATATATATATATATATATATATATATATGGTAAACTAATAGGAACTCTACACCTGCTCTAATCTGTCATTGCTATACTTGAACCCTAATTTGTGCTGCTATTGCTCTATTTTACAGCCTGTTGCACCTACAATTCATGTATTATTATACTATTAACTTACTTCGTCATATCTATGTTGGCCCCCATATTTGCTGTTATGTCTCTCTATCCTTTTATCAAGCTGCCGAATCGCTGGTCTGAGGGTAGCTTGGATGGATACATTGTTGGTCTTGGTTTCAGTGGCTTGCAGCTTCGTGAATCTACGAATCCTTTTGTCCGACCAGAACAGTTCCGCTTGCTTTTGCTTGGTTTCACCTAAGAGAACTTCGTATCCGATTGACGACCAGTGACGTCTTTATTAGTGCTCGTTACTGTACCTCATTTATTTCGTGAATTAATGGTGGTAATTAAGGTCTGTCTTGTGTTGTCTTTCCCTTTGATTATACCCAACATCATGGAACATCGAAGTCCTTTATCTTTGTGGGATTATTCGATCTCCTGGCAATTTACACCAAATCACCAACTGCACCGAGTACTGCGGTCTGTGCAGAGTTGCTAACTGGAATTTTCTTAAGGTGCTGATTGTTATTTATTTATTACTCTTTATTAAGCCACGACTCTGAAATAATTAAAACCGACAAGAAATGCGCAACAAAAACACAGAAAAGCAGCTGTCAAATGGGACTAAAGCCAAATTGTTAGAGCTATATTGTTCTATAAAGTGCCGAATCTAGCTCCAAAATTGATCAATTGGCATCTCTGGGTCTGTGGCGCATGCAGTAGATGCCAGATACGTCAAGGCGGCAATTACTAAAAATAAATTGGATCAGACTTCCATGAATCAGACATTATGCTCGAGAGTGCACTTCTTTGGTTGATATTTATATATAATAATAATAACGTATTATAATAATCATTATTAGTATTACTATTGTTACGACATCAACAGAAAAATGAATGAGCAACGGCAACTGATCTGACAAGTTAAATATCAAGGAAACTATTGGGCAAAGGACAGAAAATACTTATGATACAGGCAGGAGGTCCTTGTTCACCATCTCTCTCACAACACTGACACCCCAATGACTGTCGAATACTGTCGACGACCACCTTTTATAGAGGCAGGTCAACGCCGGTTGGCGCCATGGCGCCCGTCAGTCGCGTGGACGCCAGCAGCGTAAACTATGGTTGGCGTCAAACTACCCACTTGCTGGCAAACTAGCCACTCACAACATATGATACAGCTGGCATCAAAAGTTCGAAATATACATCGTAACACGCCCCCACCAAAGAAAGAATTTTCCGTAGAAAATTCGACCTTTCTTGAATATACCCCTAACTACGTGACAGACAATCAGCGAAGATGTTGTCGGTTCCTTTGACATGGTGCAATGACAAGTGGTATTGCTGAAGGAACAGACTCCATCTTGTTAGTCGCTGATTCTTCAAACTTCCTAAATACTTTAAAGGGTGATGATCAGTATATACTTTCACATCAGGCCCAAAAGGGGGAATATATACAGAAAAATGTTGCAGAGCGAGGATCAGGGCCAGTAACTCCTTCTCAATAACTGAATAGTTTTTTTGTGCAGGAGAAAACTTTTTACTGAAATAGCAAACAGGATGTTCTATGCCCTGATCATCCTCCTGCAACAACACCGCTCCAGCACCCACATTACTGGCATCCACAGCAAGCAAAAATGTTTTTTCAAAGTCGGGTGCTACCATCACTGGGAAGTTACTTAATGTTTGCTTTGCCAGGACAAAACTTCTCTCACAGTCATCAGTCCACTGGAAAGCCCTATCCTTCCTCAGTAACTCAGTTAGAGGGGTCACCAGGGTAGCGAAGTTCTTAAGGAAGCGTCTGTAGTAACCTATGCATCCCAAGAATCTTCTAAGCTCACGCCTGTTCTGTGGCGATGGGAAGCTTTTGATAGCCTCCACCTTTGAATCAGGGGGCCGTACTTCACCATGCCCGACAACATACCCAAGGTACTTAACCTGGGCACTTACAAACTCGCACTTTTTTAAATTTACTACAAGGCAGGCTGCAGAGAGTCTAGACAACAAAGTTTCCAATTCAATCATATGACTCTCCCAATCTAATGTGAACACTACCACATCGTCCAGATACACCACACAATTTTTCATCCCTTGTACTATCTTGTTCATAAGTCGCTGGAATGTTGCGGGAGCGTTCTTCATCCCGTAGGGCATGACATGGCACATATATGTTTGACCTGCAACAACAAAACAGGAAATTTTCTTGGCACGCTCGGTCAGAGGCACCTGCCAAAACCCTTGCTTCAGGTCCAGCTTGGTAATGTAGCGAGCTGACCCGATGCTATCCACACAGTCTTCCAAGCGGGGCAGCGGGTAGGTGTCGGTGGTAGTGACTGCATTGATCCTCCTGTAGTCAATGCAGAATCTAATTCCTCCATCAGACTTTGGCTGTAACGTGACAGGTGAACTCCATGGGCTGACACAGGGCGAGATGATGCCGAGGTCCAGCATGTATTCGAGTTCAGTGTGCAAGGCCTCTGCATGACGAGGACTAACACGGTAGGGAGGCAGCTTGATGGGAGCAGCGTCACCCACACACACGTCATGCTTAGTCCAGGAAGTTCTTCCTGGTACGTCGCTGAACACTTCAGGGCACGTAGACAGCAGTGACATCAGTTGTGTGGACTGGTCGGGAGGGAGGTGTGACAGCTTCGCCTTTAGTGTGGTTTCTGCTTCGACGTTCTCCAACCATCTGCAGTCCCAAAACTCACAATCGACATCCACATCTTCTCCCACGGTGGTAACAACTGCAGTGGCCCTCACAACTGGAGCTGGGGTAGGAGAACTCTCATTTCTGTAGTATGGCTTCAGCATGTTTATATGACAGAGCTGACACCTTTTACGACGATCTGGGGTCCTCACGAGGTAGTCTGTCATGCCGATTCTTCTCTCGATGACGTAAGGACCACAGAACTTGGCAGACAAAGGCTGACCTTGAAGGGGAAGCAACACCAGAACCTCATCTCCAACATTAAACTCTCGTTCTCTTGCGTTTTTGTCATACCACCTCTTCATTCTTCCCTGGGCCGACTCAAAGTTCTGCCGGGCCATTTCCCATGTGTCCCTCATGCGAGTCTTGAACTCTTGCACGTAAGACAGAAGGTTCTTGCTTTCTTCAGGACCACAACTCCAGGAGTCCTTAACTAGGCCCTTTGGTCCCCGAACACGATGGCCAAACACCAGCTCATTTGGAGAGAAACCCAGACTCTCTTGAGGGACTTCTCTCGAGGCGAACAGGAGGAAGGGAACTCCACGATCCCAGTCCTTGGAGTGTTCCATACAGTATTTACGGAGCATACTCTTCAGCGTCTGGTGATACCGCTCCAACACTCCCTGGGACTCCGGGTGGTATGCTGACGAAGTTACATGTATAACTCCCAACTCAGCCAGAGCCTGCTGGAAAGCATTTGACATAAAATTACTCCCTTGGTCTGACTGTACTTCCAAAGGCAACCCAAATTTGGTGAAAAATTCTAGTAAAGCCCTAACAATGGTTTTGGCTTTTATGTTACGTAAGGGAATTGCCTCTGGGTAACGGGTGGATGTATCCATTATGGTAAAAAGGTATAAGTGTCCACTAGAGGAGGGGGGCAAGGGACCAACCACATCTATGACTAATTTTGTAAATGGGGATTCTAAGACAGGTATAGGGATGAGAGGTGATTTCGGGATAGTTTGGTTTGGGCTGCCAACCATTTGGCAAGTGTGGCAACTTCTAACAAACTGCGCCACGTCAGCTGCCATACGTGGCCAAAAGAATTCTGTCCGAAATCGATCCAATGTCTACCTCACACCCATGTGACCTGCGTAAGGAGTGGTGTGAGCCAGGTGAAGCAATTCCTGCCTACAACCTTTCGGAACTACTACCTGATAAAAATCCCATAAACCGTCATCAATGTTTACATAAGATGGTCTCCAACGCCTCCACAAAACTCCATCTTTCAAATAAAAACATACATCTTTCTCCTTATCAAAACTATCAACAGCCAACAACTTTAATTTCTCAATTTCGGGGTCCTCAGATTGCAACCGCTTCAATTTGTGAACATCAACTGTCTCTAAAGCAGCCACAGGTATATCCTCTGAAGATCCCTTAAAAATGTCCCCCAAATTAACAACATCCTGTGTCTCAGAATCGGCGGGTTGCTCCGGAAGTTCCACAGGCGTATTGGCAACTTTCCCCCGTCCGTTCTCCTCAACACGAGACATGGACCTAGTTACAGCACACAAAGGAAAAGTATCAAGGTCAACACTCCCCTGAAGATTGGTAAATGGCACGGTGGACAACACAGGAGCAGTTAAATCTTCTCCCCTCACGAGATCATTACCTAAAATCAAGTCAACCCCATTTTCAGGCAGACTCTCTACAACTCCTAACCGTGCAACACCCTGGAATAAATCACACACGACATTACACTCCACCAAAGGCACTGTCAGGGAACCAGTTACTCCCTTAATTAGTATGAACTCCTCACCTGAGATGTCGGACTGAGGTGGTTTCACCCATAATGATATTGAGGCACCTGTGTCACGCAGAATTCTGACGGGGTACGTCTCACCGCACCACCAAACACAACCCGAAGACAAATAGGGAGAGTAATTACAGCCAGGAACTATCTCAGTTGATACCGCCTGAACCACACTCCCGTGAAGAGTAGGAAACAAAATATCTTCGCCGGACACCCTCCTTCTGGTTTCTGCAGAGGAAACAATATTAGAAGAAGAGCCAACAACAGGGTCGCCTCGTGGAGACGGCTCCAAAGTCACGACGGGAACATTCCCACTATTCACAAAATGCATGGGTCTAACAACCCCTGCTTTCTTCCAGCATTTATCTACTGTGTGACCACGTTTACCACAATAACTACAAACAAAGGGTCGCCGTGTGAATTTCTCTGTGTGTGTCTGTGCTGTGTGATGTTGTGGGGGTTTATGTGAGTCATTAGGTGTATTAGCCTTAAGTGAGATTACTTGTTTCTGAGAGAGATGGTCATTATATTCGGGAGTTGATTGGGAGGTTTCCTTTTTACGGCTTTTATCATGTTTTCTGACTAGGTAATAATCTTGTGCCAATTCGGCAGCTTGAGAAGAAGTCTTAACATTTTTATCAACAAGGTAAGTACGCACTTCTGGCTCAATCTTATTTAGGAAATCCTCTAACAGAATCAACTCCCTTAGCCTATCATAGTCATCCATTACTTGTCCACTCCTCATCCATGCATTAAATTCTCCTACCAAGCCAGTATTAAAATCAGGATAAGATTCCTGTTGATGCCTACGACGGTTTCTATACCTCTGACGGTAGGCTTCAGGTCTCAGTTCATAAGCTCTTAATACGGTTACTTTAAGGGTATCATAGTCTTGAAATTCAGCAAAACTCAGAGAATCACAAGCTTTAAGAGCCTTGTCTTTTAGTGCAGTCTGAGCAAAAGTCGACCACTTGTCTCTCGGCCACTCATTTCCTCTAGCAATCCTTTCAAACCTCTCAAAGAACTGAGACACTGCTCCCTCGTCAAATGGTGGAATTAATTTAAGGGGGTCCAGCCCTCGTGATCCATACAACACTGCCTTCCCTTTGGCCACCTGCCTCCAATTCCTTCAACCTAACCTCAGTTTCTAGTTCCTTCTCTCTTAAACGCAGTCGCAGTTCAGTCATACGGTACTCATGATCTAGTTGAGACTGATTATTACATTGACTTTGCCTAGAAGGGCACCGATCAGCATCGTCGGTTTCAGCTTCAGGCCCACAATCCTCATAAGAGTTGGTACCAAACAACTGATCACAAACAAGGTTAGCCAAGGGGAAAACATTGTCTGAAGCACACTCTACGTTAAGCACTTGAGCTACTATTAACAATTCATGTTTAGGTAAATTATAAATTTGATCCCTACTTGGTTTAGACTCCACAAAGTCTCTCGCGTCTTGTTGTGAAACAATATGCAAAGGACAGGCAACAGTAACCATGATGATACAATAATAGCATGTAAATACACAATAATAATAAGAATCACGGAATCACAAATAACACCCAATAAAAATACACTTCACTGTAAATCACAATTAACTTCCTAGCATATCCTGGCGAGGTCGCCAATTTCTGTTACGACATCAACGGAAAAATGAATGAGCAACGGCAACTGATCTGACAAGTTAAATATCAAGGAAGCTATTGGGCAAAGGAAAGCCTCAACTGTAGACCCAATTACTCTAAAACACGTTGATGCAGTAAACTCAGGTTCTAGTTCGAGGAGTTGATAGAAAACTCGAAATAAAATTACATTAATATATTCACAATGAAAACAGTTAACAGACAAATTAAACAATAATAACAAAACATTAATGCCTGGATATGCTAGGAAACACAAGTACAATAATAACACAAAACACACTGAAAATAAGTCACAAAATATGTTAAATACGTCGACAGGCACCAATAAGTACTGGCCAGCTGTAATAATAAATGGACTGAGGAACATTAAATAAATGGACAGAAAATACTTATGATACAGGCAGGAGGTCCTTGTTCACCATCTCTCTCACAACACTGACACCCGTCAGTCGCGTGGACGCCAGCAGCGTAAACTATGGTTGGCGTCAAACTACCCACTTGCTGGCAAACTAGCCACTCACAACATATGATACAGCTGGCATCAAAAGTTCGAAATATACATCGTAACACTATGCACAATAATAATAATTGGTGTAATCGTATACGTTGAGGTGAACGACGCGATGACGTCATACCTTTGGAAGAGCGTGATTAGTCAATCGGAGGTGACGTCATGACGAGAGAAAGGCGCCTGATTAGATGATAATTTAGATAGTGCCAAATTTAACAACAGTTTCGGAATAAGGTTTCAGTCGAGCTGGTAATGCTGGTTGCTGATTGGTTGAGGAGAGTCACGTGACACACAGGCGCCATGTTGAACATCAACGTCTCCGTCAGTCTCCCTATAGCCACAGTAAAATATGCCTTGTTGTACAGCATAGGGTTGATCAACGCGCCTATAAATGGGCAAAACAATGCACAGGTTCCCAAGAGATACCCAGAGGAGGCCACTTTGGGCAAATAAGTCAATAGACAACATTGGAGCCCAAATAATAACTCGTTTAGCACAGTGCCAGCACTTACTATAGCATTCTTTCAAGCTTTTATATTCTTTTACATAGCTTTATAAATTATTGTATACTTAATTAACTGATAGGTTAATCAGTGAATAGAAGCACCAAGCCCAAAGGGTTTATTTCTTCTATATATAGGCCTATATGTGTACCTTACTGTAACCTTAATTATTATACAGTACGTAATTTGTTCTTGTTAATTTTACCTTTAAGAAGTACTTATAGTTTATTCCTATACTGTTATATGCTTGCACTGAAATAACAAAATAACATTACACATATAAAAAGCTCTATAACATGGTAATTAGACTATACATGTAGAAGTTGTACTGTATAATGAAGGCACTCCAATTCACTAAAAAGAACATTTCCCCTTACTTTTAATTAAGCAGCGCTTGATTCTGTCAACCAATGGGCCTTACAGTGGGGCTTTAAATTTTCCGTTCCTAAGTAAACCGGAATAATTTTTAGTGAACGTAGAGTACCTCAAATTAACGTAACGTTAGATGGCCAACCGGTACCATTTCAAAATTCTGCTAAATTTTTAGGAATTCCTTTTGACCAAAGATTAAATTTTACACATCATATTAATAATTTACATATTCGTTGTGAAAAACCTTTAAATGTCCTTAAGTACCTATCAGGTACCACATGGGGAGCCGACAGGAAATCTTTATTAATGGTGTATAAGACCCTTATTCGTACAAAGCTAGAGTATGGCTCACAGGTGTATGGGTCGGCTTCAGATACAGCATTAGAAAGATTAGATGTGTACCAGAATAAATGTTTACGTGTGTGTTTGGGAGCTCTGAAGTGTACACGGATAGCTAGGATGGAGGTGGAGGTGAACATACCTCCTCTCCGACTTCGACGGGATCAACTCGCCATCAACACCACCATGTCCACGATCCGGAAGTCGGAGATAGGCAACGTGGCCAGTGCCTACCTTCAACAACATCACTACCTTCACCACGGAAGAGGCTGTACGCCTCCACCAGCTGACAGAACAAAACAACTACAAATAGACCTCGGGGACTGCGACAAGTTTATCACCTGCATGATACCGCCGTGGGAGACACCCAACTTCGGCGTCAACACATCGTGGTTACCATCATCTAAGGAAAAGGCGCCGGAGTTGGAGATACACCACCTGTTTGGTGGTATAGTCCGCAGTCACCTGGGGTCTCACCACGTGTACACTGACGGCTCCAAGTCAGATGAATGTGTGGGTGCGAGTGTATAGTCGAGTGAATGTGAACTTAGGTCCAGATTACAGCTGAACTTTTTGCTATAGACTATGCACTAAATTCTCGTCATAATTCAATAGTCATTTTCTCAGACTCTAAGTCAGCCCTTCAGGCAATTAACTCATGTCAAACTATTTCGAATGAAATACAGGGTCGCATCATTAATTAATAAGTTGCACTTATGCAACAAGTCCTTCACTCTGATCTGGGTGCCCGGGCATTGTCGTATGTATGGAAATGAACGGGCAGACTTACTTGCGAAATCGGCGGTAGAGCTCGAGGAGACTTGGGACGTCCCTCGTGATCTGCAGTCGTGTCTATCCCTCGGAAATCAATCAATCAATCTTCTGTGGCAAAGTCAGTGGACCAGACTTAATATCAACACCATCAAGCCTCGACTGGGTAATTGGGCCACTGCCAACTGGCCCAATCGTTTGGAAGAAAGAATACGTGCAAGAATAAAAACAAACTGTACCAGGATAACACATCTAGAACCATATATTGACAAACGTTTTCCACCGCATTGTAACACCTGCAATGCGGTGTTATCTATCAGTCATATCATCCTGCATTGTCAGCGATTTGTGGGGGAACGTGCTTCCCTCATAAGTTACTGTGATTCAGTAAAAGTCCCCTTCACACTCTCAGCTCTCTCAGGTGATGGGGATGGTGGTGTGACTGATATATTGTTGACTTTCTTGAGGGAAACCGAACTGATCAGAGTGATGTGACTTTATAATTATGTATTTTCTTTGTTACCATTTTATATAATTATGTACTGTATTTTTTGCAATTATGAATGTTATGAATTATGTGTTGTATATATTGTAAATTATGATATATTAGCTAGCGATTTACTTGAATAGGTATTAGTCTAGTTAGCTATTGGTTGAGTAGGTACATAGGTTAGTTTATTAGCTAATATGTAATATTTAGGAATATTATTATTTGTATATAGTTACAAAAAAATAAAAAAAAACATTAATATATAAGATTAGTTTTAAGTTTAAATGTGATGATGATGATGATGATGATGATGACGATGACGATGACGATTACGATGATTGCATAAAAAAATATGCGAAAAGTTAAAATAAAAATAATAATAAATAGATAAAATAACATTTAAATAAAGAAAGAAATTTAATAAAATAAAATAATTGTAATAAAATAAAATAAAGGCCTTAATGACCAACACCAAGGTCAATAGGCTAGGGGAAAAAAAAAATCAAAGTCTCGATTATGCGTCCTCGTTTCTGCATAGCCACAACAGGTTCCACGTACTGTCCGTTAGAGCTACCTTGGTTTCCGAGGCCTCTTGCCAGCATTACTATTTTGTCTCTTTGCGTTTGTAAAGTAAGATAGTAACGTAAATTTCCAGCGTTTTGCTGCACTGCTGTTTGTGCACCTTCAATGTTTTTGTTTTTGCTTGAGGACACCCAGTAGTGCATGCTAGTTAGTAGGTAGTTGTTCCCTACACCAGACCCGCAGCACTCGCTACCCCATGTGGTAGTGGGGCCCAGTAGTCTGGTGCGTCATTTGGGCTCCTCTTTTTTCTCAAACTACTCTTTCTTGCATATTTTCCGTGACCTCATGGGCAACGGTATTCGCTTGGGAGGTGGGTTCCGACTACACCACCCCTCGCATTAGGCAGGTTCGGTGGTGGGGAAGTTCCTTCCGCACTAGCTCCGATCCCCTAGCTGGTACTGGAGTACGCCGCCAGGCTACCACTAGTGGGGTCGAGTAAGGTAACTTGTTTTTCCCCCTAAATTATTGTCCTTTTTGGTGGGGTTGATACAATAGTTAAGGGAGTTAGGAGAGTATGTAAGGAGAGGGCTCGGACGTAGTCCGAAGCCCGGAATGGCTGATCCCCTGACTAGCCTTCCTCCTCCTCAAGGAGGGAGGCTGACGACCAATGACCGTACTAAGACTATGGCAGACATTAATGGAACCCCTACGGCTGACAGACCAAGGCAACAAAATATTGATATTCCCTCCAAGAATGCTCGTTACGTGAATATAAGTTGTGTTAATAGTGCTCAGTCTGTTAACCCATTTATCATCAAAAAGGTCCTTGATGGTCAGGTGGGTGATAGTCTTTAATATGCTAAGAAATTGCGAGATGATAGTCTCCAGGTAAAAGTGCTGAACTCTTCCCAGGTTAAGGATTTACTTAAACTGACGCAGATTCATGATCTGAGGGTGAAAACCACCATTCATGTTGTGCCAAATACCTGTAAGGGCGTCACTTTTCATAGGGATTTGGCAGTCCTGGATGATGCAGACATTCTAAAGGGAATGAAGGACCAGGGCGTTGTGGAAGTACAAAGTATGACCAGGTTGAGAGAGAACAAGAGAGAAATTTGGCTTATGTTTCATGACTTTTGCTACTGCTCAGATACCTGACACTGTTAAAATTGGATACGAAATTGTTCACGTAAGACCTTATATTCAGAAACCAATGCGTTGTTTCAGGTGCCAAAAATTCGGACATACAGCATTGAGGTGTTTTACTAAAGACTCAGGAGAATTCATTTGTGGTAAATGTGCCGAAGTCACGAGACTCATCTGTGTTCAGAGACAGTCTTCAAGTGTGCCAATTGTGGCGGCCCCCACCGGGCAGGTGCAGGTAAATGCAGAAGCCTTATAGTGGAGACCGAAACAATGGCATACATGAAGGCTCATGATATCAGTTATGGTGTGGCAAAGAGGAAGGTGGATGTAAAGGCTCGAATCGAAGAGTGGCACGTCGGCAACTTCTTCGATGTAAGGATTCTATCACCACCAAAGTCAGAGGGAATATTACAAACAAAAGTTGCAAAGACAGATATATATTAACACAATCTCCACCACAACACATAAACAACACCACAATACAATCAACACCACCACACAAACTCCACACCAACACCACACAGTATCACTCCACACAACACAGTATAGTTCCCAACACACAACACTTGGCCAGGTAGCAGAGTCCTAACACAAGATAATGGCAATAGGATCACTAGGTTCAATAGGATGAATAGGAGGAGGCAGACCAGACGCTGCCCAAGCGCTGGATTAAGCTCCAGGTGAGAGAAGGAGGCAGAGGAGGCTCAGAGCTCCTAACAAGTCAGAGTGCAGCTCCGTTCTGCCACCAGTCAGTTCTTCTATCAATACGAAACATGAGATAGATGGCGCTGCCGGCGTTGAGAAGTGTAGATGGCGCTGATGTAGATATCCCAAGGAAGGGGGGGGGGAGATGAGGAGACTGCTGAACAAGCAGTTATACTCTCGCCTTCCACTAATACACCACATAACTATCGATGAAATATTAAGATATTACTTCACAGGAACATGTGATTAAATACGTATAAATGTGTACAAATGTGTATGGGTGTGTATAAATGTGTACGAGTATGTATAAATGTGTATAAATGTGTATGAGTATTTCGGCCCTTACAGTGGAGTGGGTAACCCAGGTTCCCACTGTGACCTCTTGAAACTTCTTAAGGCCAAGGAAAAAGAAAATGAAGTATTGACAAATAAAGTAAACACTTTGGAAAGTAAAGTAGATGAACTAAAAGAATTAATTGCAGAACTTGTTGAATCAACCCAACAAAAGAAGAAGCACCACAAGGCAAATGATACCGTAAAGATTCATAAATCTCAATCTCAGGTTCTCGCTCAGGTGACTCCCACGAAGCCTGCATCCGGGACTCATCCAACTCGTCCGGCGTCGAGTTGCTCCAGGACTGGCTCTGTGACTCGTGGAGAAGAACAGGCGATGGAGGCTACCACCTCCAAATCATCCCGTGGGAGGTCCCCGGGAAGTGCAGGGGAGGAGGAGGGTACTCCTTCCCAACACAAAAAGGTTCGCCAAAACGAACAGGGCCCCCCCAAACCCCGTAAACCACGATAATCTTCGCGCTAACCATAGTACAATGGAACTGTCGAAGTCTTAAAGGTAGATTAAATGAACTCAAACTTTTGGCCAGCACTTTCGAAGACGAGGTTATCCAGCTTCGGAGCTACGAGTTAATTGGGAGGGATCGAAGGGGGAGGGGGGGAGGGGGGGAGATGGGGTAGCTCTCTACATCCGCCGTTCCCTCCCTTTCACTGGGGTGCCATGTAATTTCCCTCTGGAGTCTGTCACTTGCAGAGTGAAATTCGGTTGCACCTACCTGACTGTCTGCTCTGTCTACTGTCCTCCTGATACAGTAACTTATGATTATGTTTTTGATCTGCAGAACAGTCTGCCCTGTAGAAAATTAATTTTAGGTGATTTTAATGCACATCATACGTTATGGGGTTCCCTGCGGGATGACAGGAAGGGGGAGCAGATGGCTAGGCTCATCAGTGGTTCCGGTTTGGTTCTTCTGAACGACGGTAGTCCGACGAGAGTTTATGATAATACCAGTAATTTTAGCGTCCTTGACCTATCTCTGGTCTCCCCATCAATTGCCACCTCTTGTCAGTGGCTACCTATTGATGACTCATTGGGAAGCGACCATTTTCCTATCTTGATTAAATATAAAAGCGACACTTTTAAAGAGCCTTCAGCACCTAAATTTAACGTAAAAAAAGCAGACTGGGTGTCCTTCACAAAGAGTCTCAATATTAAAATTGTTGGAGAAACCATTGATGATAAAGTAGATAATATTAAAGATAGTATTCTCAAAGCCGCAACGGCAACAATTCCTAAGATTTCGGTAGATAGCGCAAAGCATAGAGTTCCTTGGTGGACGCCAGATTGCCGCATAGCACTATGTGAGAGGAATAGGGCCTACAGGCTTTTCAAAAATCACACCAATGATGAGAACTTTCGGAAGTATAAACTTGCGAGAGCTGAGGCTCGTAGAACCATCAAACAAGCCAAACAAGACTCCTGGCGAAGCTTTGTCTCTAGCATTAATACTGAAACATCTATCTCCAAAGTCTGCTCCACTGTAAGAAAATAAAATAGAAAGAAAATATCAAATAGAATCACTAACATCAAACATAATAACGTCAATTATGACGAACCTAGAGACATTGCTAACGCCCTCGCCAGTCAGTTCTCTTTTGCTAGCAGCTCTGACAATTACCATCCAGCTTTCTTGCCCCTCAAGGAAGCATCAGAACTGCAGCATATTAACTTTGCTACAGGAGATGAATTGGATTACAACAGTGATCATATAATGCAAGAGATTGTTCAAGCCCTAGGAGCCTGTAGTGGGTCATCCCCAGGACCCGATGAGATTCAGTATGAGAAGATAAAGCATCTTGATCATGATTCCATGGTCAAGATGCTGCAAGTGTTCAATGAAATTTGGAGGGGTCACACCTTTCCAAATTCATGGCACTTTGCACATATCATTCCCATACCGAAAGGAGGGGGGGACCCCAGATCGACTTCATCGTATCGCCCTATTGCTCTCACAAGTTGCTTATGCAAGGTCATGGAACGAATTGTTAATCGTAGGCTATTGCATTTTTTAAATTCCAGGAACTTGCTTGTTGACGAGCAGTGTGGCTTTTGCAAAGGTCGCCAGACGCTAGATCAATTAGTAAGCCTGGAATCTCACATTCAAGAGGCATTTGCCAAAAAAAAAAAATTAGTTGCACTAATTTTAGACAGAAACAGCCTACGACATGACCTGGCGACATGACCTCCTGAGGAAACTACAAGAGATGGGATTACGCGGTAATCTGCCCTTTTTTGTTCTGAATTTCATGTCTGACAGAACTTTCTCTGTCAAGCTTTTTACGGATACAGTCACTTTCTCGGACACATTTGTCCAGGCAAACGGGGTCCCCCAAGGGAGTGTTCTGTCTCCGACCTTATTTCTATGTATGATTAATGACATTCTACCAGCTCCTCCTCGAAATCTTAAATACTCACTGTACGCTGATGACTGTGCGATATGGCATTCCAGCCATAGTGCACAGTTTTTGGCAACTCGGATCCAATTGGCACTGGATTTGATCCATAATTGTGGCCTCCAGTGGGGTTTTAAGTTTTCAATTGGAAAAAGTGTAGGGGTTATTTTCACTCATAGGAAAAAACCAGACGTCCGGTTGACTATGGGTGGAAACCCCCTACCTATTCAAAATTCAACTAGATTTCTTGGACTGATTTTTGACAGTAGACTGACATGGACTTGCCATGTCAGTCAGTTAAAAACTAAATGTTTAAAAGCACTCAATTTACTTAAATGCATTTCTGGTACCAAATGGGGAGCATATAGGAAGTCATTGTTAATGCTATATAAATCCCTGATCAGATCTAGAGTAGATTATGGGTCAATAGTGTATGGTTCGGCATCTGAGTCTGTGTTGAAAGGTTTGTATGTTGTGCAGAATATGTGTTTGCGTGTGTGTCTTGGAGCCCTACGTTGTACTCGAATCGAGCATCTAGAGGTGGAGTCACAAGTGCCTCCCCTCCGTCTAAGACGAGACCAACTAATGTTAATATGCTTTACTAAGAAAGCCAGGGTGCCGAGTCATCCTCCCGGCAATGCCTTGCTTCGGCAACCGCACCAGGGGGGCCATGGCGCTAGGCCCCTGGCAGAGGGACCGAGTCATCCGTCCTGGAACCCCTGCGCCCCAGGGGGCACTGGCGTTAGGCCAAGGGACACCAGACCCGATGTTTGTATTCCCGGGGAGCCGAGTCATCCTCCCGGTGGTGCCTTTTTGCGCTTGCAGAAAAAAGGCCCCTGGAAGGGCCAAGTTATCCGCCTTGGCGTCGCACGGCCTTGGAGGGCACTGGCGTGAGGTCCCTCAGAGCAAGACTCCACGACCTCGTAGAGTGTGTCGGTATAGAATTATCAACAGTCGATTCTCTGGTTTTAGTAAATATTGCACCCTGGGTAACAACCCCTTTTATTTGTGTGGAATCCTGGTTCTTCTTCTTCTTCAGCTTATTCCCATTTCTATATGGGGTCGCTGTTCCTCGCTAGTATTCTCCATCTTGTTCTGTCTCCCGCATGTTCATCTCTAAGTTCCTTAACTTTCAGATCTTTCCTCAGCTTGTCTTTCCATCTAAACTTAGGTCTTCCTCTTCTTCTCTGTCCTTCAACTTGCAATGTCATAATTCTCATCCCAACATACTCAACTTCTCTTCTGATGACATGCCCATACCAGTGTATTCTTTTTTCTTGCATCTTCGCACATACTTCAGTAATCTTCACAGTTCCTCTGATGTATTCATTCCTGATTTTGTCCTTTCTCGTAACACCACACATCCACCTCAGCATTCTCATCTCTGCTACATTTACCTTCTTTTCTTGCACTTTCTTCAATGGCCACGTTTCACTTCCGTAGAGTAATGCCGGTCTCACTGCTGTCTTGTAGACCTTACCTTTGAGTCTTGCGCTGATTTTCCTGTCGCAGAGCACTCCTGAAAGTTTTCTCCAGGCATTCCACCCTGACTGGATTCGGTGATTAATTTCCACGTCCAGTTCTCCGTCTTCTGTGACGTACGAGGCCAGGTATTTAAATGCCGGTACCTTTTTAATGATCTCATCATCCATTTTAATTTCACTCCCATCTTCAAAATCATTAAATGGGAGATACTCAGTCTTGGTTCTGCTAATTTTTTGTGGAATCCTGGTTACCAGTGGTTAAATTCCAGGTGCCGGAGGTGGAAGTACACCAGAGGATTTGTGAGATAATTGTTAAACATCTTTCTTATTTCTATCTGTATACCGACGGGTCCAAGACGGATGAATGTGTGGGTGCGGGCAGGGTCCAGTGAATACAGGGTCGGCTCACGCGCAGATTAGTCTAAACCCCCACTACTCCCACAGTCTTTCTCTGACGTCAATGAGGTCTGTGTATGTGTGTGTGTGTGTGGTAGGGTTTCCAATGTGTGAAAACTTTTCATATCCTGTGATACCAGATGATGTAAATATTTGTCTCAAGTATTTGTCGGGAATCAAAGTTAATTTTAATTAATAATTTGAAGACTCCTGATAAGTACTTTGTAAGTAACAAGACCTACAAGAAAGGTAGCGAGTGGATATCTGAACTTGACACTTGAGTTGTGAGTGCGGCGGTGGTGGGGCGGGTGAACGTGTTTTCTGTTTTTCATAATAATTCGTTCCCGTCAGATCACGCCCCCATTGCAGTAACACTTTCATTACCCACCCTTGATTTAGACGGCTTGTGCACTCGTGCCCACCACCTAGGAGCTCACGCAGTTATGCTAAATTCATGTAATAATAGAAAACTTATTACTAAACCAATACATATGAATGCTATCGATGAAGACATGTTTATAAACAGATTACAAAATATTGACACTCCTGAACTATCTGGTGACATTAACGATATTTCTACAGGTGTAACCGATGTATTGTACCAATGTGCGAGAATGAGCAGACGGCAGCCTGGGATTCAGGGTGTAGATCTGAGTGTAGAGAGATGGCAGAGACTTATACAACATAAGGATGATTTGCAATTATGGAGGGCTATAAATTGGAAAGGAGAATATTGTAATTCTGATGATTCTCATACTTGTCCATCTGACAGCATGTTTAAAGAATACTTTGAAAATACTTTTAACCCCCCTGATACCGTGAGGCTTGCTGACTGTGATTTTTCTACCAAAGTTTGTGTACCCATATTAGACGAGCCAATTTTCCCTGTGGATGTTAATCGCCAAGTTAAATTATTGAAATCAAACAAGGCGTCAGGTCCTGATGGTTTATCTTCCGGCCTTTTAAAGATCGTGCCTGAACAATGGTTTCTGTTGTTGGCTACATTGTTCAATAATATATTTTATTTTGCCTCATACCCGCTAGATTGGTCAAAAGCTAAACTAGTGACGATTTATAAGAAGGGCGATAAGGATAATGTTACAAATTACAGAGGTATTAGTATTATGAACAGTGTTGCCAAACTTTTTGATATGGTTTTATGTTGGAGACTCAAACAGTGAGTTAAGCCTTATAGGGAGCTGGCGGGTCCCCAGGAAAAGAGAGGGTGCTTGGAGCACATTGTATGTCTGAGGCTTTTGTGTGATATGGCTAAGAGAAAGAGGCTGAAATTATTTATAACATTCATTGATTTCTCCCAAGCATATGACCGTGTGCCAAGACAAACATTATTTGGAGTTCTACGGAGGTTAGGATGTGGTGCAATGATGTTGTCTGCCCTGGTGGCAATGTATACTGTGACGGAGAGTGTGATAGGAACAGCCTTAGTGCTAATTACTCTTGGTGTTAGACAGGGATCACCCACCTCATGTTTATTGTTCATCATATTGGTGGATGATTTGATAAAAATGATTAAGGAAGGTAGTGATAATGATGGATTTTTTAATGGCTTCATATCCTAGTTTTAATGGATGATACAGTCCTGCTGTCAACATCAAGAACTAATATGCTGAGAAAACTACATTTGTTGAAGGATTATTGTCAAGACTATGGCTCCATATCTGCTTCCGTTAAGGCTCACGCTAATGCAAAGATGCCACACGTGTTAAAGTTTGTATCGTTTATTAACAAAAATAATGATGTACCTTTCTATGTAAAAAAGCGTGTGTTTGAGGCAGCTCTGATGTCATCTCTCGTTTATGGGTGCGAATCATGGTTAGGAGCAGACTTGAAACCAATGATAAAACTTTATAATTGGTGTATTAAGAAATTACTAGGCGTAAGGAAATTTACCTGCAATGATGTATGTTACATAGAATCCAGATTTTTGCCTTTACCAGACATAGTGAAGAATAAACAACATTTATTCCTCAATAATATGTGGCATGAGAGATATCATTATAATGACGATCCATTGATGCATGTTTTAAAACTTGTTATAAATTCTAATCACACGACAAGTAGACTAGTTAGAGAGATGACAACTGATAATGTCCCGGACTTGACTACTGCCATGCACAGGTTAAAAGAGAACTTGGCAACTAATATTTCATCCAGACGTATCTTATAAAATGATGAACCCAGATTTTTCCCTTCATTATGTCTACAAAGAAAAACATGTAATAAATGAATGCCATAGGTTATCTTTCACGAAGTTTGTGAGACTGGTCGCTGGAACAGACGGGGACGTGGCCGCTTGCCACTGGAAGAGAGACTTTGTTCATGCGGAGCTGTTCAAAGTGAACAACATGTTGTGCAACAATGCCCTTTAACTATCAATTTTAGACAACAATATAACTTCTCTCAAATACAAGATTTGTTTTCTGAAAAAATTCTGCCTGAACTGACCTGTAAGATTATCCCTGAAATCCTATCTGTTTATGATTAACAGGTGCATATGCCAGTAATGTGAAATTTATTATATTTGTATTGTGAAAATTTAATTTGACATAATTATGAAAATGGACTGCAGTAAGACAAATTCAGTATAATATGTATATATGTAATGAATATAAATTGTTAATTGTATTTCAGATTCTGTGGTCAATAAAATTATCTATCTATCTATCTATCTGTGTGATAAAGAAAGAAAACGAGAGATGGGAAACAAACACTACATGGGTAAACTATACATAGGCTACTATTATCATGAAAATGTAAGTATAAAAGCCCACTGTACACAAATGTGTATTGAGTAGCAAGACGTTCCAGTAAGTACTCGATTATAAAGAAAATATATTTTTTTCATTCTCCTATAGTTTTTTAATAATAATAATATTGTTATTATTATTATTATTGTTATTATATATACATTATTATTATTGTAACTACAATAGTAGTATAATATTGTTATTGTTGTTTTGTAACTACAATACCTGTATAATAATCCTAATAAAATTAGTGTAACAAAAATAGTAGGCTACTGGTAGCTGCTAGTGGTTATATATATATATATATATATATATATATATATATATATATATATATATATATATATATATATATATATAGGTGTATAATAATAATAATAATAATAATAATTGAAAAGAGATTTCTGGTAGGGAGATATACAGGAAAAATAGCTATAGAAAAAGGAAGAGAGATAAAAAGATGAAGAGAGAATAAGATAGAGAGAGAAAAGGAGACAGAGGTGAATATTGCTGTAGGTCATCTGTAATGGAGATAAGAATTGAATGAAGGGATGAATGGATGCATGGTAATAGAGGTGTGACAAGGAAGTCTGGTTAAGAAAGAGCTAGGGAGCAAGGTTATTATAATTAAGCAGCCGAACCCACGCCTATTGTCGTCTTAGTATGGAGATGTGAAAAGAGATTTGTGGTAGGGAGATTTGTGGTAGGGAGATATATAGAAAAAGGAATAGAGATAGAGAGAAGAAGAGAGATAGAGAATAAGATAGAGAGAGAGAGAAGGAGACAGAGGTGAAGATTATGAAAAAAAACAGGAGATAGAAAGGTGAAGATAATGAAACTATAAAACAGGAGAGAAAAAGTGAAGATAATGATACAATAAAACAGGACACACACACACACGTGAAAATGAACAATAAAATGTATATGAAAAATATTTAAACAAACACAAACAGACAGAGGTAGAAATAATGGCTACATTGAAGTTATTAGACTACAATCAGTGGACTATTAGATTCCTTATGCACGTACAAAAAGTGGTATATTCTTTAATTCACTGTCACTGCACAATGCGAAGGCATTATAGAAAACAAATATAGCTCCAGACACATCAATTGACCACACTTCTTCCACCCTCGACTTGGTGTAGGCCTCAACGGATATGGTATCACTGACAGGTGGAGGTGGGAGGGGAGAAATGTGGGCGGAGTTATATAGTGGGGGGGGGGGGGTAATGTGGAAGTCTTTACCACGTAGCGTTAACAATGTTGAGCCCTCCAAATATTTAAATCCCGAACCCCTTGTGATCATTTAAAATTATGAAAGCGAAAGGATATGATAATAGTTATGTAGAACAAAAGTGTTGGTAGATACGCATTGTTGCCTGCATAATCCCACCCACAGCATTTCGCCTTTTTAAAACAGAAGAACTATAGGTTTCATGTATTGCCATTTGACAGTATGATGCTAGTTAGAATTATGGGCATTTGTTATCAAAGTCTATATGTAGATATATTAACTTACTTTTACTTACGTCCAGCATTACTGTGCAGAACATGTGACACAATATGAACCACAAGGACAGTAATGCTAGTCAACGTAATTCTCATGAATCTCTCTATATGCTACTGAAAACAATGTTTTATGCTCAACTACAAAATTATGTTCTCAGAAAGATATTGATAACCAAATATAATGAAAACAATATAAAGAAATTAACATTTATTGCACAACAACGATGAAACTGCCTTGATGCTACTGTTTCAAGGGAGTAACCAGCCCACACACTATATATATATATATATATGACGGTATGCAATCTTTCAACATGTTTTCCATACGGTGTTGGCTACATAGGACAAGCTACTCCCACAGGGTTTCAAATTACATAAGCTTACAATATTGATGCATATTACAATACCAGCTATCTCTATCTCTCTCTATCTCTATCTATATCTATATCTATCTCTCTCTATCTCTATCTATATCTATATCTATCTCTCTATCTATATCTATCTCTCTATCTATATTTATCTCTTTATCTATATTTATCTATCTATCTATATCTATATCTCTATTTATATCTATCTCTCTATGTATATCTATCTCTCTATCTATATCTATCTCTCTATCTATCTATCTATCCATTTCTCTATCTCTCTATCTATCTCTCCATCTATCTATATCAATCTATCTATATCTATCTCTCTATCTATATTTATCTCTCTATCTATATCAATCTATCTATATCTATCTCTCTATCTCTCTCTATATCTATCTCTCTATCTATCTTTCCATCTATCTCTCTATCTCTATCTATCTATCTATCTATATCTATAGATTTTGATATAGATTTTGATAACAAAAGCCCAAAATTCTAACTAGCATCATACTGTCAAATGGCAATACATGAAACCTATAGTCGTTCTGTCATAAGAAGGCGAAATGCTGTGGGTGGGATTATGCAGGCAACAATGCGTATCTACCAACACTTTTGTTCTGCATAACTATTATCATATCCTTTCGCTTTCATAAATTTGAAGGTGATGAGGGAGAAAGGCCTATGTCATTAAAACTTTCAAAGAACGAATGAGAAGGTTAAACATATGAGAAAGAAAAGATAAAGAATGCTACAGAAGGCAAGGAAGAGAGAGAGAGAGAGAGAGAGAGAGAGAGAGAGAGAGAGAGAGATGAGGAGGTTGTGTGAGGTTGCCAGTTACTTGAGAGATATAGGTAGAAGTTTATTTATTTTACGTCGAGAAAAGGTGATAAAGAGGGGGACTCCCAGCATGAGGGGTGAAAAGAATACAGGTAAAGCTGAAGATAGAAAAGGAATTATCTCAGCTCCATTATTTGTTGCTTAATATCCAAAGGATAATAATCAGTATCTCTCTACGGGGGTGAACAATAGACAGTGTCTTTATTTAATAGATCGATCAAATGCAATAAAATGAAGCAGATATTCTAAATGTTTTCAATTTCTTTTCAACTACTCACCCTTATCTGTCCTATACACGACCGATGCCCTATCCATATGGCGAGGAAAGTTCAAAAATGGTTTGCTGCTCATGATCATTTGCAGGTGATAGATTTGTCTAGTTAAGACTGCGATATGAACCCTATAGAAAATGTATGGGGTTTTATCGTTAACACGTAAGAGCCGGAACGACAGAGAACCACAGCAGAGTTGTTACAGCACACCAGAACACAGCGGGAGATTTTTCGGGGAAAACCCGATATAGTGAGGAGGTATGGTGCCTCAATGCCCGAGCGACTGGTGGCTGTCATTGAGAAGGAGGGTGGTTGGACACGATACTAGCAACAAATTGATGAGTAATAAAATGAAATATGTAATCTACAGTATTTCCAGCCTTAATGTGTTCATAGAAGTGTATATAAATAGTGTATACACTGTTTCTCATCGTGGCTAAGGATCTGAAGCAATACATATATAGGTGCTTATAATAATAATATGAAAACAAAACAAACATTACACATGCTTAATGCAAACATGATGTCGAAGTAAAAAGTTCAGGATATAATAAGTTAACAGTTATTATAATTGTATGACACCAACGTGTTTATCATTTACAGTGTGGTTCCTACAGACCCAGTTGGATTATGGGTTTGAATGCTTCGTGACGAGGACTTGTGGAGCTTTCACAAACTGACAAAGTCATGTAAACAATAACCAATAAATGTCTGGTTTCAAGTTTCCCTGTTTTAATTAGTAATAACATTACAGCTGACACAATATCCTCTAAATCTTGTGATTGGTTCACTAACACAGGCGTCTGTATAGCTGGCCTAGAGTTGACCTCAGATAAATAAATAACGGTAATAAATATATTCGTCATATATATCGGATTGTATTTGCATACCAAATATCACTTTTATTTCTATTGTGGTCTTGTTTGCGCATTAACAGATTATGCAGCAACACACAGAATCATGGTGGTGGTGGTAAGATGGAGAGTAAAGGATAGATGGGATGGAGGGAGAGGAAACAGCGAATTGAATAAGGAAGGACGGGGTGAGGAAGAACAGATGGAATAGTTATTGGGTAATTAACATCTTACACTATAACTATTATCCTTTGGTAACCAGTTACACAATAAACGTTTCTTAGAAAATGTCGTGAATGATACAGGGTAACGGTAAAGGATTTAGGCTACTTGAAATTTATTTCAACACTGAGTAGGTGGTGCATGGCTTTATATATTAGTCATCAAAAACTGGTGTCGTGTTAATTGGATTAGTTAAATCTAGATTAATTAAAAATAATAAAGAATATACCATGGAATGTAACATCAGAGTTGAATTTAGATTACAGAAGAAAACATAATAAAGGCGACAGTCAGCTTTGTTCGTTTATAATCTTTAGCAACTTGATCCAATAAATCTCTCCATCTCGATCACTGTTGAAGCTTTACCCCCTCTCCCCAACCCAACCCCTCCTCTCCTACCACCTTCAAGTGAGTGGTTCACATACATGATCACAAGTGGTTCGGGATTCAAATTTCTGGAGGGCTCAAGATTGGTAACTCTACGTGGTAAAGATTCCCACATTACCCCCCCTATATAACTCCGCCCATATTTCTCCCCTCCCCCCTCCACCCGTCAGTGATACCATATCCGCTGAGGCACATACCAAGTCGATGGTGGAAGAAGTGTGGTCCATTGATCTGTCCGGAACTGTACAGTCATGGCTGATAGTGCTTGACCAGGGTCCAAGGAGTGTTGGAGAGTAACTGAACAGAGTTAAAAAAAGTGAGTCTTCTAAACCTCTCTCAACGTTGAGAATGGTTTGGAAAATTCACTTGTTCGAATTCTGTTCAGTTGCTCTCCAACACTCCTTGGACCCTGGTCAAACACTATCAGCCATAGCTGTACACTCGTGATACATAATTTTTGACCAGAGTGTGAGGAGCAGAAAGCTTCGAATCGCCTGGTATTGTTCATTTCCCCACCTAGTACACCTATAGAGGCTGAGTTCGAATACTGTGTCGCCTATGTGTGGTGCCTGCCTTTCGTCTCTGGTCAGAAATTTCGTATCACGAGTGTACAGTCATTATAAAAGTAAAGACATCCCAGGCACGACACCTTTTAACTCTTGTGATATCAGTTATGGTAACATTGTACAGTTGGCTCCACTTCAGAATTCATCACTTAGCGTTGCCAATGTTGAGTCACCCACAAATTTGAGTCCCGAACCACCTGTGATCCTGATGCGAACAATCACTACCGAGTGAGAAAGAAAGTGGGGCGTGGGGCTGGAGAGGAAATGCTTCAACAAGGTTCGAGTAGTAGTATTGGAGAAGGTGAGAATTATTACAGTAAACACCTAAGGTTATAAAGCTACAAAGCCGACTGTCACCTTTAGTTATCTTCTGGTGTCGGAATCCAAGCGTAATGTTGTATTCCAAAGGATTTGCTTTAATATAGTAAATTGATACAAATTTTATGTATAGCAATACATATCACACATCAGCAATTACTAATGATTTAGTTATTGCTATATTAGTGAGTCATGTAGTAATTCTTACCCAGCCAGTTACTAGAAAATAGATGAGGAATAATCATTACAATAACATTCATTACCCTTAAAAGGTCTTGTCCGCGCACCTTTCATTATTGGAATTTTATTGTCGCAATGATTATATTTTTATCATTGCTTTGATTTGTTGTGGTATACAGATAATTGTAATATTACAAGTGAGAGTAATCTCAAGATGATAAACGTTTCTTTAATAGCTTTTTTATTTAATTTACATGGGTTTATATATTGTCAATATTGGAGAGTGAACATTTACACACGATTATACCAACGGAACACATTCATCAGGCTTCCTTTCTTCGTATAGTGAGATAAGTAGTAGGAGTCTCACATTTTTTTTTTCGTGCTACTGGATACCAAAGGACAGTGAATCTTATATAGTGGAGAGTCCAGCGCTCATTCAAATTTAATCTACTCCTCCACTTTCCCTCCTCACTTTTCTCACCACCTTCATCATGATCAATCAATTATTATGAAAGCAAGACGTGAAAAGATATGATATGATATTTTGTGTACAAATGTGGCAGGACTATTTATTACTCTGATAAAATCATTCTCGATTTATGGCTTTTAGTCAGACATTCACAACCAAGGTCAATGAACCAACCACAAGTGTTGAAGTGAGCAGTGTTTGAGAAATTGAAATAATTTCCTGCACCCACACTGTATCAAGAGTCACTCTCCCTATCCCAACTCATCTTTCCATCTCACTCGGTAGTGATTTGGTTCTCATCATGATCACACGTGGCTCGGGATTCAAATTTCTGGATGGCTCAACATTGGCAATGCTAAGTGGTATACGCGGAAGTGGAGCCAACTGTACCTGACGTCAGAGGTGGTGGTATGGGTGGTGTTTGGAGGAAGGCTGGTGTCACGAGTCACGTTGACTCGTGGCATGCCAATTATTGGTGTCATAGCCTAACCTGGTGATGAGCAAGTAGGTGGGGGGTAGAATAAGCGACTTGTGTGTAGGCCTAGTATTTCTCGTCTCTCTACTCTCTTGTAACGGCTGACTTGTTCGGTTCTCCACTCGTTGGCTGTGTTAATATTGATTTTGCAGGCACACAGATAATTTCCTTATTTTTTCTATGATTCGTGAAGTGGATAATTACTGTGAATAATTCATGTGGTGTCATTAACATTGCATGTATGGCTAGTGTGTAAATGTGAGGTATTATGTAGACCTAGTCAGATTAGGAATTAGGATTCAAATTAGTGGAATGTTTGGGTGTGGTCGGGAAGACCACAGCTGACCTGGGACAGTTTGAAACAGTCAGTCATGATTTCACACACGTATTAGACACAAACACAATTATTAGCTCTCACCTAAACCCTTGCAAATCATAGCTAAGTTTAGTAATTCGGTATCACCAACTAATTATAATCTTCAACGTTCGTGATTGCAATGTATTGTCTTGTTGATTGAATAGAAAAACAAATCAATTGACAGTGTAAGGTAAGGTATAACGAGTGAAAATTTATAAGGTGTGGACTTTGAAAATTTACCAGTGTGAAGAACATTGAAAATTTACATGAAACTATGAACGAACCTCTGTAATTATCAGGACTCGTGTGTTAGATTGAAATTGATTATTAATTAAAATAAATTGAGTAGGAGGTCTTGAAATAGCACCAATAATTAAGCGAGGACATACAGTGTACTCGAAAGAAAAAAACGAGGGCAAGTGGCGACGAGGACATTGAACTGAAAACGGAGCCACGCGCATAGGGTAACTTAATTATTCATTTAGCTAGTTCGTGAATGAGAGTGATTACTGTACAGTTCCGAGGAAATGAAACGGAGACATGTCAGCCACCAACGATGTGGTGTAGTGCTTCCCTCATCTGGTAACTCTAATAGGGTCGGGGCTTGAACAGCAATGAGGCATAGGTTTATCGCTATAAATTCGAACATGGTGTTCCTTTCTACCTGTTGTTGATGTACAATACATGAGCACTATCCATTCAATATAATAATAGACAAACAGAAATTTGCTCTGTATACATGTTCTCTATAATACATCGTGTAGATTTTGTCTTTATTATAACGAATTGGAATGTATCGTGTGATAAACTTTTGTATGTTCTATATATCATTAGTAGTGCTGTAAATGTAGTAATAATAATAATAATAATAGTAGAAGTAACAGTAGTAGTATTTATAATTACTATTACTACTATTATGTTTCATTATAATTATCATATATTATTATTGTTATTATTATTATTCATTATATATTATTATTATTATTATTATTATTATTATTATTATTATTATTATTATTATTATTCATGATCATTATTATTATTATTTTTATTATATATTATTCGTTATTATTATTATATATTATTCATTATTATTATATATTATTATAATTATTGCTCGTTTTCATTATTTTTCATAATCAATATTATTATTACTGGCAGGGATACCCGACGTTGTCCGGGGATTTATATATCAATCTATCTATATCTATCTATCTATATCTATTTATATCTATATGTATATCTATCTATTTATATTTATCTATCTATCTATCTATCTATCTATCAATATCTATCTCTCTCTCTATATATATATCTATATCTATCTCTATCTATATCAATCTCTCTATCTATATCTATCTATCTACCTATCTCTATCTATCTATCTATCTTTATCTATCAATCTATCTATCTCTTTATCTATCTATCTATATATATATATATATATATATATATATATATATATATATATATATATATATATATATATATATATATATATATATATATATATATATATATATATATATTTATCCCTATCTATCTCTATCAATCCTTATCTATCTCTATCTATATCTCTTTATCTCTATCTATATCTATCTATCTATCTATATATCTATCTAACTATTTATATCTATCTATTTATCTATCTATCTCTCTATCTATATCTATCTCTCTATCTATATTTATCTCTTTATCTATATTTATCTATCTATATATATTTCTCTATCTATATCAATCTCTCTTCTATATCTATCTCTCTATCTACATCTATCTCTATCTATATCTATCTCTCTATCTATCTATCTATCTATATCTATATATCTATTTATATATCTCTCTCTATCTATCTATCTATCTATTTATATCTATCTCTCTATCTATATATCTATATTTATCTATCGTTCTCTCTCTCTCTCTCTCTCTCTCTCTCTCTCTCTCTCTATATATATATATATATATATATATATATATATATATATATATATATATATATATATTGATCTATATCTATCTACCTATATCAGGGGTTCTCAAAGTGGTCGATATCGACCCCTAGGGGTCGATATCGACCCCCAGGGGTCGATGGGATCATCCAAGGGGTCGATGAATAGCCAAGGGGTCGATGAATAGCCAGGGAGTCGAAAGGGGGTCGATGAATAGCCAAGGGGTCGATGAATAGCCAAGGGGTCGAAAGGGGGTCGATGAATAACCAGGGGGGTCGGTGAATGTTTACTGTTAGGGTCGAACGGACCATTGAAGCCTCCAATTTGAAGTTCTCGATTATAATTAGTAAAAATCTGAAAAATACCAAGACACCATTAGATTAAAAAATTATATCAACAAGTACTGGGCTTCGCCCACCACGGCTGCGCCGTGGGTGCTTTTGCCTGCGGCGCTGCTCGCTGCGCTCGCTTGTACACAATAAGGCAAGTGCTGTATGCCACAATCATAAGATAATACACAGGTAAACAGACTGCCTGCCTAAGACCCTTACAAAAGCTGGTGTATAGCAAATAACTAGATAACACCAACATTATTAATTTTGGCTAACACCTGAATACACAGGGGTTGTTCTTATCATTGTTGTTCTCTACCTACGAGAGAGAGTAGGGAGAGAATAGAGAAAGAGAGTAGAAAGGAGAGTAGGGAGAGAGAGTAAGAGTAAGCAAATAACCAAGGAATGGTCACAAGGAGATATACCTAATCCACAGATAATATAAACTGATTAGTGTAGCAGGAGGGGGTAGGACTAAGACCACGAGGACTATACCTCATGACCACATGACAACCAGACACGTGGCTTCCTACCACATTACCCACGTGGCATCTGGCCACGTAAGCATGACAACACACAGTAATAATTGTATCCAAAGACAACTGACAACTCAAGTGAAATTGTATATAAACAGTGACACTTACCTAATAGGTAGGATTCTTAAACTTGCTCCCTTAGGGCTATTACATCATTGTCTCGCCAAGAGAGACACACTACTCTATCAGAAAAGAAGCACATCAATATCATTCCCTGTCTGTGTGTGTATAGAGATATAAGTGTAAATAAATGAACTTTCCATGTTACAACTGTGAAGTCAATTACCTTAGAAAACACCCACGTCTACGCTAACTAACTAATAATAATAACAAGAAGCAAATACAAATAAGTTACCAGAGCTTGAACGAGTTAAAGCCTAACAGGACTGGTACATTATGGTGGCAGCAGTGGTTGCAACAACAAGATTGCAAAGGAGTTGACTTCCAGGGAGTACAGTGAATAACATAGTTCAAGGACAAGTTGAAGATTTTACTTGTAAATTTCTCTCAGGTAATTTCTTCTCACGACCTCTATAAACGAGGGAGATAAACCACAAATTCATCACCTACAAGACACCTACTTCAACATAACTGCAACTAGACCTACAAGGGGATCTCATCTACTTCACAACAATCAATCATCACTACCCCAGGCGTCCCTGTACGTAAATTCTCTCGTAAGGACAACGCCATCCCTTCATCACTACCCATGAGCGTCCCTGGAACGTAAGGACGTCATCACTTCACCACTACCCATGAGCGTCCCTGGAACGTAGGACAACGTCATCACTTCATCATCTCCATTCTCCAAGCTGACACCTTGTTACGTAAATTCTCTCGTAAAAGGCAAGTCAACATTCATCATCTTCACTCCAAGAACGACTACTAGTGTGTTAGTGTGCGAGCTACTCATCACCACGACTGGCCAGGCACCCCACCTAGACGTCAACTCGTCGTCATCATCATCGTTGCAACTAAAGTACTAAAAGTAGGTACACATTACATGTACATTACATTATTTTTCACTTGTCTACGAACATGTTAGGATAAAATTAGGTTTCCTCATTAAAGCCCAGAAAGAAAGAAAAAAAAAGTGCCAAATTAAAACAAAATAAAGAATTCTTCCCCATTAATCTAAAGGTATCGCAATAACTTCGAATATCCCTGATAATGATTCAGTACCCTCTGAGCTAGATTCCCCTGCCTCCCTTAAGTCTCGTTGTGGTGCCAACACATACGAGTACATTTTCTTCTTCTCCAACCATAACCCCATTAAAAACTCAATCTGTCTACTAATATCATCCTGTATTATCACTAACAATGACTACTCCTCTACAATCTCCTATCGTCTCTGCTCATCATCTAACAAATACTGATTCCACTGTCTCTTCTATGCTAACAATGAAACTCTTACCTACCACCATTTCTCATGTAAAGCATTTTAAGGGAGATAATCCAAGATATGGGATTCATCTCTTCTTGCATCATTTGGAGAAGATATTTTGCAAAGCGAATATAGAGCAGGACGAACATAAAATAGCATTGGTAAGAGAGTATATTGCACAGAATAGTCCAGCCAGTTATAGGTTAAACACAAGTGCTTTTTCTAATCCAAAGAATTTAACGTCATATGCCACATTTAGACAGTCACTTATTGATGTTTTGGGGGATGGTAAAGTACATAAATCGTTCTCAAGGGTTCAAAGAATGATTAAAAGAAAGGCAAACAAAATAAATACAAGGGAACTAGCAAAAGCACTTGCATCAGCAGGATCGCTAGAATTATATTCAAAGAAATCTCGCATCATACATCATGTATTACATATTACTCACTCCAGGGATAAGAAGAATTATAATTTTGATACCATAACTCAAAGGGAATCACACAGACAACGTTGCAAACATTGTAACGAAGATAAGCATAAGACCAGTGAATCTGATAGTAATAAATATACAGGAAATTATCAAGGGAAATCAAAGCATAAATACTGTCATTCACATGAGTCAAATTCGTATTCCTTAAATGAACACATGATCCTTAACAAAAGGAAACAAAGCTTGCACAATCGAAACATGATGTATGAAACGAGACCACCACAATATTAAAAAGGCATCAATAATCACATAAGTAAATAAATACTGCCCTGTCGTCGTAAATACCTATAATATAATAATAATCCCTGTATAAGTATCACATAGTAATATTTCATTAATGATAGACACAGGAACAGCAGTTTCCTTGTTATCGAATAATTCCTTTAACAAATTGTGCAACTTAGATCCCCAGCGGGTTTTATAAACTAAGATTGAACAGGTGATATAAAATTGTCACATATGACAAATAATAAATGAACAGGTACTAGGGACACTAAACCCTTCCTGTACGGTTAGACAAAAACTAACCAAATACACATAATAATATGCCCTAAACATAAAATAATACATTTTAGGTATTAATGTATTTTAATACAGGATTGTCCAGGCCAAAATATAAGTCCATAAATATGTATTGAAAACAAAAACAAACAACGGGAACTATTACATTATCATAAAGGCCTACTGCAGATAATACTATATTACCACTAAATTTCGTCCATAAATTGAAGGTAAAGCTTCCATCTCATATTACAACCACATATTAGTGTTCTATCCTTAGTAGAGTCTGGGAAAATAACCTGGGAATGTATCTACTTTCACTAATGTAAAGGATAATAATATTGCTACTATCTATATCTTTAACAAATCATCTACCAATAATCAGGTAAAGAAAATGACATATTTATATGATCGTTACAAGATGGAAGTTAGACTAAATACCACAAGAAATATTATATCAATTTTAACCGAAGAGTTAAAGGATAATCACATAAGGGAGAAACTTAGAAATTTGGTCAGGAGACGATATTTTCTAATTTATCGTGATAATTTTATTAATATACTAGCCACATATCAAAATGCGATTGCCCTACCTGGTAAATTTTTTAGGAATAACCTATTTATAAATAAGCATATAGGCGACCATACCTTATACTAGACAGAAAGTTATAAATGATAAATGAAATGTTGGATGAAAGTATTATTAAGATTTTAACTCCCCCTTTTAACAGTCAAATGTTTTTGGTTTCAAAAATGATGGTGAATTTAAGCCAGTACTTCTTACAGAGATATAATGCTACAAATAAATATAAATATCCCCTCCCTCCTTTAAGGATGTTTTCGCTAACATTGCTCAAACAAAACATATTAAAATTGGTCAGTGGACACTGGCAAGTAGCATTATATAATAATACATTTAATACGTCCCATGGTTATTATGAATACATTCGTAGACCATTTGGGTTACGTAATGCTCAATCAACATTTAAGCATATGCTAAATTTTCGTGTTAGTGTTATTAATAACGTAGTCATCGCATAGCTAGACAATTTGATTATTTTTCTAATAAGGTACAATCACAATATTTAACAATAAGGAAGGTTAAATAGACATTGCATGAGGTAGGCCTCAAACTTTAAATATATATGTTTCATTATATTACCAGGATATTATAATGATAGGTTATACATTAACCACCACTGGGCTCCATACACAAGCATAAAATACGAACAATGAAAGTAAACTAACGTAAAATCACTCTTGAGTTTATGTTCGTATATAGAGAATCATTATAAAAACATTTTTCCCATTTAACTAACCCACTAAATAATCTCCTCAGGAGAGTGACAGATGTGTATGGAAGTCAGAACAGTTAATAAAGGTTAATTAATGTCAGCTCCAATTCATGCATTTCCATCCTATTCATTACCTTAATAATAATAATATCACGTGTACAGATGCTTCTTCAGTAGACTTAGGCACTGTACTTAGGTAAGATATAGCTAAGTTCTATGTCAGGTATGTACTTATGCATAACGAATATTAAATGCACAGCAAACTCGTTACTCTGTAACGGACCAGGAACAATTAACAAATAATGTTAGGGTCAATTCGTACTTTTAGAAAATCGTATTAGGCTATCCTTTACAAATACTCGTGAATCACTAATATATTCTTGGCTTACTATAATCTCAAACCTTAGCGTGAAAATTAGCCAGATATTATTTAACCATTAAGGAATTTCTCCCACAAATTGATATTAACTACCTTCCAGGATGATTATAGATAAAATAACAAATCCCTTAAACAATCATCTTGTCATTTACTTCCGAAGTCACTCATGGACGTGGTAAACATTCATAAACATTAGCAATTTCTATGCTAAAATATACTAAAACATTATTTAACTCTGAGGATGAAAATAATAGACGAGAATTACAGTCACTTAAATAACTTTCCCTTTATGATAAGATTTTTACAAAAAAAACTTAGTAAAAGTGACTTATAAACCAATGAAAGTGATACATTAAATAATGCTTCCCTCAGTGTTAATTACCCTTTTATCAAAATGCAACAGGACATCCTGGGAGAGAATATTAAAACAATCTCCATATAATATACAATTAACATAAACTATGGGTAGATGATAAAACATATATATCGCTCAGTGCGAAACATGCACTGCTCCATGACAGGAATATAATCCTGGACGAATCAGGAGACATAATAGGAATAATTCTACTTTCCTTACCAATTACAAATCAGGGCATAAATAAACTATTACCTATGGTTAACCATTTTCTAAATATTTAGTGGCGGCACCACTACATGATAAAAACCGCAAATAATACGTGCACATATATTTAATCCCAAATTATTATATGCTCATATACATGTCCCAATATTATAAAGATATCTAATTTCTACTAATTTGAAGCAAACGTTTGTATAACCATATCTCCCCATATCTCCCAGCAGCTAATGGGTAACAATACGGCAAAACCGTAAAATACTACAAGTACTTGGTGGCACAGAAACAATGGAAATCCCTCCACATGGAAAGACTGCATCAAAAAATGACAGTCTATGAATACTACAAAACGTTGAAATAAAAGGAAAAAAACTCCTCGGGAAATACTATATGGCGTACAAGAAACGTCTTTCATATAATTATATGGAAACAATTGCCACACAGAAGCCAGGCTACAACAAGGACAACTTCGCTGAACAACAGTGAGTTGCAGTTCAACAATTTCATCATGATGTACAAGCAATTTACGGGCTTGCAAGGAAATAATGCGTAATCGCCTACACAAGCAATTTACGGGCTTGCAAGGAAATAATGCGTAATCGCCTACACAAGCAATTTACGGGCTTGCAAGGAAATAATGCGTAATCGCCTACACAAGCAATTTACGGGCTTGCAAGGAAATAATGCGTAATCGCCTACACAAGCAATTTACGGGCTTGCAAGGAACAAAATGCGTAATCGCCTACACAAGCAATTTACGGGCTTGCAGGAACAAAATGCGTAATCGCCTATACAAGCAATTTACTGGCTTGCAGGAATAAAATGTGTAATCGCCGGTATAATAAAGCAAATAACTCAAATGTTCACTCCAGGTGATACATAAAATAATACGGGTACCCGATCGAAGTTTAAAAACTTCACACAGTCATATCTTTAGTAGGTAATAAACTTATGATAAAGAATATTTTTACCAGGCGGATGATATTGTATATGTAAACAGGATAAAGAGATTGGTAAAGCGCGCAAAACCATCCAAAATAAAACCAATCCATATCACTGGAACATAACAATTTCCTCTTCTTAGTAAATTTATCCCTACTATATACTATATACTATATAATGAAATAATCAATTACAAACATAAATCCGATCGGTTTTCTATGAAATATAATAATAATTCTTTTTACAGATGTGGCCCAAATCAACCAAAATGGATAATAATTTTTGTCTCTACTCTCAACAGCTCCAGGCTCAGACGAGGAACACAACGCAAGACAGATGACGTCTTCAATCCGAGAGCTCTCGTATACAATTTTATTAACAAGCAGATGAAAAGAAAAGAAAAATAAATAAACTAATGGTGACAAATGATATAATCACTATTTCTTACTCTTTACAGATTTTATCCCAGTGAGCAGTGGCTACAGCTACAAGTATTTACTGATACACTAGTTTATTTGACAGGTATCACACAAATGGAATCCAGCGACTAAGGTAATATTGTTCGCTTATTATACAAAATATATAATGGTTTGAGCCATCACCACAGCCCAGAGCGTGGTTTGGAAAATTTTTACGTGTATTTGCGTGAACGTTATTTGGTACTGCTTACATAGTGGTATACAAATATATCCTATAAAATAAAGGGTTATGAGACAAACTGTTGCATATCGTGGTAAGTGTAACAGGTAAAAAAGCATTGCACAGATATTAAATACGAATTATAGAGCTTTACTTTACCATTAAAAGAAAATATTCACATATACTTAGTAGGCTTCTATTTATTTCTGCGAGAAGCAGGAAGCTGTATTACGAGTACAGGAACTTTGAAAAAAAGTACAACCATTTATTAGGAGAGTATTTACTGCGGGTAAGATAAGATTAACTCATACTTAATATCACTCGAATAACTATAACATACAAAGGAAAAATCAGTGTGAAGTACTATCTTACCAAAATATCTTTCTTCCACCTATTTTAAATATTATTATACAATCGTGCGTAGTATTTTAATACAAGATTATATACTCATTATTATTCCCATAGAAGGTAAAGTATTATTCACAAGCTACGCACTTCAAGAATTCCCAATGAAAATAGAAATAATCTTTTAATGTTCAAAATTCCTCCAAGAAGTATTATACTTAGTGATGATGTCATCAATGACACACACTCCTCAAGTACCATGTTGCATGTCCTTATTTATATGTTGGTCCTGCATAAATATTGGCAAGTATTCCTCCAAAGGATGCGAAATCTCCACTTGCTTTAAAGCAATTCAGGCACTATATGCATGTAATTCATATCTATTACTAATCAAACCTCTCTTATATCATCAAATTTCTATTTCTACTATCTATACTTACCTGCTGATAGACTATTAACAATATATTACCCTAATCACCCTACACATGGCATGGATTAAGGCTACTGTAGAGAGGCAGAATCAGATAAATACAATTCAAAGGAATCGATCCATTGAAAAATAAAATATATATAATTGCTAGACAACATATCCCACTCTCTTCCATCTTTCAATATATTTCATTTAATATCGACTTGTTTAATATCTCCCTATTATCAGTTGTTTCAGAAAAAAGTGAAGCTGGGAAGTTATTCAAGGAAACTGGGAATCAAACATCCTTCTAATATCAGTTGGTTACTCCATATATTGATGAAAATAAAACTTGGTACAAATATTTATTATCCCATGTCTTATCTTTCTGGCAGGTACTATAACATTTTTATATAGAAAAAGTCTACTGTCATATTTTGCATTGTATAAGAGAACTCTATCAATGTAGACTGAATTATCTTGTTATGGAAAATTAACATTTAGCTGTTATTGCACAGCCACAACATAGCAACAAGGCCTCTTCATTAATGTGTGAATTTTTAGCATAGGTTAGCTTATACACATAACTACAAGCACCTAGCTCAACACATTAATTTTAAGATTATTTCTTTATGTATGTACCAGTGTATTTTATTCATGTATTGATGTTCATTTTAAGTATATGATGTGCCTATGGCTTTGATGTCAATTTTATATTATTATTGAGGTATGCATTGATAATATCTTAGTTATTGTGTACCCTACCTACATTGTTGGTTTGTTTCCACAATCAAGGTTATCTGAGGACAGATAGATTAGGGTAGCGAGAGCAGAGCGATTGTACACAATAAGGCAAGTGCTGTATGCCACAATCATAAGATAATACACAGGTAAACAGACTGCCTGCCTAAGACCCTTACAGAAGCTGGTGTATAGCAAATAACTAGATAACACCAACATTATTAATTTTGGCTAACACCTGAATACACAGGGGTTGTTCTTATCATTGTTGTTCTCTACCTACGAGAGAGAGTAGGGAGAGAATAGAGAAAGAGAGTAGAAAGGAGAGTAGGGAGAGAGAGTAAGAGTAAGCAAATAACCAAGGAATGGTCACAAGGAGATATACCTAATCCACAGATAATATAAACTGATTAGTGTAGCAGGAGGGGGTAGGACTAAGACCACGAGGACTATACCTCATGACCACATGACAACCAGACACGTGGCTTCCTACCACATTACCCACGTGGCATCTGGCCACGTAAGCATGACAACACACAGTAATAATTGTATCCAAAGACAACTGACAACTCAAGTGAAATTGTATATAAACAGTGACACTTACCTAATAGGTAGGATTCTTAAACTTGCTCCCTTAGGGCTATTACATCATTGTCTCGCCAAGAGAGACACACTACTCTATCAGAAAAGAAGCACATCAATATCATTCCCTGTCTGTGTGTGTATAGAGATATAAGTGTAAATAAATGAACTTTCCATGTTACAACTGTGAAGTCAATTACCTTAGAAAACACCCACGTCTACGCTAACTAACTAATAATAATAACAAGACTACAAGTCCCAAGAAGCAAATACAAATAAGTTACCAGAGCTTGAACGAGTTAAAGCCTAACAGGACTGGTACACGCTCCCCCCCACTCGCGGCTCGCTTCGTTCGCCCCTCCACCCTCTAATCAGATGTCACATCAGGTCGTGAAGATGTTAATACTTATCTCTGCTAAATATAAAGGGCAATGTCTCTTCCACTTAATAGTGAGGATGTTAACACTTATCATGATGTCACACCGGGTAGTGAAGATGATAATACCTATCCAGATGTGTTGAAGTGTCACAATTTATCATGGAATGAACCATGAGATTTTTTGGATTTTTTGGGAGTTGGGGATGGTTGCATTTTTTAAGATTTTTTGGGAGTTGGGGATGGTTGCAATTTTTAAGATTTTTTGAGAGTTGGGGATGGTTGCATTTTTAAAGATACACAAGCACTGGGCTTCGCCTGCGGCGCTGCTCGCTACGCTCGCTCCTCCCCCACTCTTGAATTCACAGTTCAGACAAATAGGCCAAAAATTTTCAGTAAATATTCAGAAATTTCAGCAACGCTGACAACACTACCTTCAACCAACCTCTCCCCCTCAGCGTCTCTCGCAGCTCTACTGTCCGTACAGTACCAGGGTTCGTAAAGGATGCATTCCTACATGTCAACTATACTACTACTACTACTACTACTGATTTTGGCATCGGTGTTTTTTTCCTGGAATTATTATAAGCTAGCTATTGGGTTAACAGAAAATGTGCAACTTCATTGGGGGGTCGACGAGTTAAAAAGTTTGAGAACCCCTGATCTATATCTATATATCTATCTATCTATATCTATCTATCTATCTATCTATCTATCTGTCTGTCTGTCCGTCTGTATGTCTGTCTGTTTGTATCTATCTATATCTGTCTGTCTGTATATCTATCTATATATCTATATCTGTCTGTCTGTATATTTATCTATCTCTATCTGTCTGTCTGTATATCTATCTATCTCTATCTCTCTCTATCTATGTGTGTGTGTGTGTGTGTGGAAGAGAGAGAGAGAGAGAGAGTGTGTGTGTGTGTGTGTGTGTGGAAGAGAGAGAGAGAAAGAGTGTGTGTGTGTGTGTGTGTGTGTGGAAGAGAGAGAGAGAGAGAGAGAGAGTGTGGAAGAGAGAGAGAGAGAGAGAGTGTGTGTGTGTGTGTGTGAAGAAGATAGAGAGAGAGATAGTATGACGTTTTCTATCATCGTAAGAGGTTTTCTTTGATAATATTTCATGGGATATTATTTTATTTATGTATTTTTGGACTTAGACACTCTTGTTATACCCAAATTTGGTCACCTAAGAGGCTCCCGTTTTCAGTTCCTGGTGTGTAAATTCAATGGAAGTTGAAACTTGAAAAAAATGACCCCCATTTTTCATCTGGGGGTGAATAAAAAGAAAAAAAGTAGTTTTTAAGGGGTTTATCATTGAAGATTTTTTTTTATAGGGCCAAGACACTCCTCAGGTCTCAGCGAAAAAACGTATGTAAAAATTATCACTCTAGGTGCAACGATGCGGCCGTGCATAGAGGTCATATATATATATATATATATATATATATATATATATATATATATATATATATATATATATATATATATATATATATATATATATATATATATATATATATATATATATATATATATATTGTCGTCGTCGTCACAATAATTATCTATTCTAAGGTTCATAAAAATATTGCTGGTTAACTAGTAAATTTATTTAAACATAAGTAAACATGAGGAGTAGGTTGATACCCTGTTCATCCTCCTTCCTTTTCAACGAATGCCTGAAGTATATTTGGTATGTTGATAATGTAACGTCTTACAAGGTCAGGGCAGTCTCTGAAAGTTTCTCACACTCGACGAGTGTGAGCAAGGTCTGCAAGGAGTTACTGTTCTGTTCGTTCATTATCGGGATGCCATTCATTTACCATCGTCGCCCAGATATTTTCAATGGGATTACAATTTGCTTTCTTACTAGGCCACGGTAGTAATTGGAACTGAGGATGCTGAACAAACCATCCCTGCACGAAATACTAAGTAACATGTGTCAACCAGAAATAACACTAACGTAGAGAGAGAAAGACACTGATAGTGTTGACACGCCTTAACACATACAGAAATACTAAGTAACATGTGTCAACCAGAAACAACACTAACGTAGTGAAAGAAAGACACTGATAGTGTGGACATGCCTAATAGGTAGGAAATTAATTATGTGTATTTATTTTGAGAGAAGGGTTGATCAGGGACGTGATAAAAATCGAGGTTGTTTAACGTAATTTCGTTATCGTTATTACATCAGCCAGCATCGAAGTAATTCACGTCTTTAAAATATTGTATTGTAATTCCCAGATTAGCAATAATGTATAGTTAACTAACCTCCAATATCACTTACCTGACTCACCAATCTCCTAGCTTATTTTTAAAACTCACTGCAAAAGTAATTAACAAGTTTCAGAGAATTATTGACGAATTAATTAATGTTCCAATATTTCATTAAGCTTGAAAAAAGCCATTCTTCTTCTATCTCCCTCGGGGACAGGTACTGTACGTTCGACAATAGTCGGTAATATTTATAGTAATCAAGTGATTAAGGCTATAATAATAGTCCATAACTGTAAAGTAAATATTAACTAAGTGTTTGTTGTGTGTTAATTAGTAATTTATCTTAAGATGACAAAGATAAAGTGAGATTGATTGATTCTTCATCTATCTCCCTCGGGGACAGGTTTCGGCCATCACCACGAGTTCATCACGAGTCATCCATGGAGTTAATGATATTTCTGAAACGTTAGTTATTAGGTGTAGATGCGTTATTTAGTAACAGGGTTCAGGGTTCATTGCCTGCCATGCCTTGTATTTCTATGTGTGTTCATCGAGTTTAGTTGAGTTGATCATGTTCTGCTGTCATTTCTATTCAGTGCATCAATTTCTATGCAATTTCTTTCATTCTTAATTCTTAAATTATCTCATGCTCAAGTTTTCTTGTAGGCTTAATAAGTGTAGTTCTTTCGTTATTTCTATTATGGTGCATGCCTGCCGTGAATATTCCATTCTATGAGTGATTCTTTCGATTATTTCTGTGTATAATCATCGAGTTAGTTGAGTGTTTAAGTTCTGTGATCATTTCTATTCAGTATTATTAATTCCTATGTAGTTTCTATGCCTTGGTGGGACTTATCTCGTGTACAAGTGTTCAGTTTAGGTTTAAGTGTAGTTCTAAGGCAAGTTCTTTTATAGTTATAAGGTTTAATTCAGTTCTATTCTAGTTACAAGGGTAATTCTAATCAATATTGATCTCATTGAATACTATATATTCCTTAAGAAGAAAGTTCGTCATTATTTTCTAGTGATTTCTGTGATTATATTTAATTCATATTTTGTGGGAAAAATTAATAAATCCCGGTTAAACTTTATAGTTATCTTGTCGTTTGTTTGCCCCATTCCTATAGCATTCTTTACTCTCCTACCGTCTGGCCAGAGCGAGGAAAGCTAAAAAGATACCAACAACATTATTATTTTTGTTTGTGTTAATACTCGTTAATCTTTCACATATTTTATTCGAGCTGTTACACTGGTGGTACAGATGTGGGATAAATGTGTGAAGGGTAATTTTCCAGTTATTACAGTAATACACCCACGGAAACCATTTTCATACAAAAATTAATTAAACTAACCGTAGTATTCAAGGTTTTACAGATATACTAAACACTTTGACTACTACTGTTGTCTTCAGTGTTGCCAGGTCTGCTTGACGAATTTTACTATAACTACAACATCAGAATTTCCCTTTTTACCTCAATGAACAATGACGGTCTTTTTGGTATTTCGTCTGATAGAAAATTCCCTGTTTACTCTTGAACAATCTTTAATAATAATCTCCGTGTGTGGACTTCAATATTCCCTAAAACAGAAATTTCCATGCACCTGGCAACAATGGTCGTCTTTCAGTCAACCGCCTTGGTTTAGTAGCGTCGTCTGGCAACTCGTCACGTCCTATTATGTGCTTTAAATAACGCATACATGACGTATAATAGTATTTATAACTTCAGGGATCTTATAGAATTAAAAAATATATACCTGTATATGGAAAGAATGCAACTTTCGTCAATATTTTGCCCACGAATGTCAACAATATATTACTAACTGGTAGTATCTGGCATCTCATACATTTATCCTATACTAACTTGAGAGGTATCGCGGAAAACTAAAAAAAGAGCAAATATGGCGGTTGTCCAGTCTCTCTATATAGGGTCTCTAGTGCAGATCATCTGAGACCAAGCTATAAAATATATAGTTGTTTGGGATGAAGACACATGTAACACCATGTGAGAGTGAGAGGTCAAACGGTGAGTTTAGTGAGGGGGAACATTATGAAAGGATTGTGATGATGTGACATGAGAAACATCATCATCTTCCATACCCTAGATTTCCCTTTTTTCAAAGAGGTGGGGAGGTTCTAGTGCCAGTGAAGGACCCTTGATAGGCAAGGGAGACGTCCACCTCTGAGGCCATATGAACCTTTAGTTAGGTCCTCCCCAACCCTCACTTCTCCCTGCATCAGGGGATAAGAAGCATACTCTAATGTATATAAAAATATTTCTGATACTGATACATTTCCAGAACAAGGAGACTGGAAATTACAATTTACACTGTAACAATATAACTATATATTATTATAATAATATGGTAATCAGTTATAACAGAAAAAAGCTACATAAAATCTGAAACTACAGTAGATTACAATTGTTTATACCAATATATCATTATTAAAACTTCTATATATTCGTCATCATTACTTCTATAAGATGCTTATAATAACAAGTTGTCATCAAGACAGCATTTCCCTTTCTACATGGGCCAGTAGGAGGAAGTCCAAGCCAAAGCTGCAGATTAATCATTTGTACAAATTGCCTGCCTACATCCAACCATGGTACAGCCGGCAGCATAAATTCGCATCCACCTCATGCACTTAATATTGCTAATATGACCAGATAGTTGCATTCTGAACCAGTTTTTATTCCAACAACATACGAAATTTATCACATGACAACAATATCTGTCATCTCTGCATTAAAATTTGTATTACAACTTCACTATAGCTAATACATACAAAGGTGGAAATGAAGCGAACTTATGCTGTCGATTGTACCTGTGCCATGTAAAAGTTCAATGCTCAGGCTCGTAGGCATTTGTCCAAATTTTGTCGGTGTAACATGCTCCACAACTTACAGGGATCGGGAGAAGGTATATGACAAAGTCGATAGAGAAGGTCTGTGGAAAGTATTGAGAATATATGAAGTGGTTGGAAAGTTGCTGTAGGCAGTGAAGAGCTTGTATGAGGGTGTAACTTCACTCACCGTCACCCGTAAGAGCAGCAGTCTGGGTGGAGAGTGAGCAAAGTGAGTTCTTTATCTTGAGTGTTGGGTTGAAGCAAGGGTGTGTCATGTCCCCATGGTTGTTCAGTGTATAATATGGATGGAATCATGAAAGAAATACAGAGAAAAGCAGTGGGTGTTGGTGTACCTCTGATAAGGGTAGGGAGTGAGTGGAAGTTGCCTGTGTTGCTGTTTGTTGATGATACAGTTCTGCTGAGTAACAATGAGTGGGAGTTACAGGGATTGGTGAATATGTTTGGAGATGTGTGTGACAAAATGAACCTGAAGGTACAGTGTATATGTGGTGAAGAGCAAAGTTATGGTCTACGAAAGGGGTACAGCCACAGGTTGTAAAGTAAGGTTAAATGGACAGGTTATGGAGAATGTCAGCTCATTTATGTATTTGGGCAGTGTGATGAGTAAACATGGGAGTTTAGAGGATGAGATGCGGGAGAGGGTACAACAGGGGAAGAGGGTTGTAGGAACACTGAAAGCAGTGACAAGGAATCGGGTGAAGAGTCTGGAAGTGAAGAAAATTTTACATGATAGTGTGGTAATCCCGACACTGACGTACGGGAGTGAAACGTGGACCATGACGGATAGATATAAATCAAGATTTAGAGGGGTGGAAATGATACCTGAGAAGTGATGTGGAATAACATGGAGAGACAGACTGACCAATGAAGAGGTACGGGAGCAGTGTGGTGTGTGTGTGGAGTGACACGGAGAGACAGACTGACGGATGAAGAAGTACGAGAGCAATGTGGATGTGGATGTGGATGTACTGGAGAATGTGAAAAGGAACACCTTGTGGTGGCTCGGTCAAGCAGAGCGTATGAGCAGCGAGAGGTTGGTTAAGAAAGTGTACGAAAGAGGTGGAGGGTCGGAGTGGAAGAGGGAGACCGAGAGTGCGGAGGTGGATGGATGGAGTAGAGAGAGGTATATGAGTGAGAATGGCATGGGTTGAGAGACGGGACAACACCAATTGACGAGGGACAGAGTTGCACGAAGGCGATTCATTTGTGGCCACCCCTTCGAGGATTGAGGGGTCTAGCAATAGATTGATAGATAGATTGAGACGTCTAGCAATAGATAGATAGATAGATTGAGGCATCTTTCCCTCATCTCTAACTGGGGCAGAGAGAACCTTGTTGTTTTCAATGCCTCAAAAACACAGTTCCTTCATCTTTCAACTCGTACTAATCTTCCTGATGTCTATCCTCTCTCCTTTAACGATACACAACTTGACCTTTCCTCTTCTCTTAATATTCTTGGAGTCTCTTTCTCTCATAATCTCTCCTGGAGAGATCACATTACCTCTCTTACTAAAATCGCCTCAAAGAAGTTAGGTGTGTTGCGCAGATTCCGAGAATACTTCACCCCCACGCAGTTACTATCTCTGTACAGGGGTCTCATCCGCCCCTGTATGGAGTATGGCTCTCATGTGTGGGGGGGATCAACCTTTACAACACTACTGGACAAGGTGGAATCAAATGCCTTTCGTCTCATCAACTCTCCTCCTCTTACTGATTCACTACAACCTCTCTCTCTTCGCCGCAGTGTTGCATCACTTTCTCTCTTCTATCGCTATTACACTGGTCATTGTTCTTCTGAACTCTCTCAATGTATGCTTCCTCCCCTCAGGAGAACATGCAACACTCGTCAAGCCTCTCGTTCTCACCCCTTTTCTGTTCAACTCCCTCATGCAAGAGTTAACCGGTACTCTCAGTCTTTCATATACACAACTGGTCAACTCTGGAACACTCTACCTTCATCCATCTTTCCACCTTACTACGACTTACGTACCTTCAAACGCAATGTGTCAGGGCATCTCGAACGAAATTGGACATGATTTTGGACCACTCTCTCACTGTACTATGTAGATGAGGACGGTAAGCGGGCCTGTGGCCTTTGTCCTCATCTTTGTTAATAATAAAAAAAAAATCTAGCAATAGATAGATAGATAGATTGAAGCGTCTAGCAATAGATAGATAGATTGAGGCGTCCAGCAATAAATAGATAGATAGATAGATAGATTGAGGCGTCTAGCAATAGATATATAGATAGATTGAGGCGTCTAGCAATAGATATATAGATAGATTGAGGCGTCTAGCAATAGATATAGATAGATTGAGTCGTCTAGCAATAGATAGATAGATAGATTGAGGCGTTTAGCAATAGATAGATAGATAGATTGAGGCGTCTAGCAATAGATAGATAGATAGATTGAGGCATCTAGCAATAGATAGATAGATAGATAGATAGATTGAGGCGTTTAGCAATAGATAGATAGATAGATAGATTGAGGCATCCAGCAATAGATAGATAGATAGATTGAGGCGCCTAGCAATAGATAGATAGATAGATAGATAGATTGAGGCGTCTAGCAATAGATATATAGAACTTACAGGAAGTTTTACCCATGTACTGCCACCACTGGGAAAAAGGTCCTTTAACCCTTAACCCCTAAAGGACCGGGCCCGGCATATGACGGGTTGCCGCTAAAGGACCGGGCCCGGCATATGCCGGATTGCTAAAATTTCCCAAGGTTAAGGAATTTTCCCCAATTTTTTTTACTCCAGACGTTGGCTACACTGGTTTATAGTAGGATGGGATGCTCAGACTGAGTACACACTAGGGTAAAATTGAGGAATTATAGATCTTGTTATGTCCGAGTGTGTTGGTGAGTGGCTTTTCCGACAAGCGCCTATACCCATTGTCTACTACCTCGCCACGATCAGCGCACCCACCCAAACACTAGCGCTCATCGTACGGCGACCATACCTCCTTCAACTCGTCGTAATTCTGTAACCATTAAACCTACAGACTTCCCATTGGTACCAATCGAAAGAGGAAGAGTTGCTCGTTCTCATGGTACTAAAATAATCCACTCGTTCGTTGTAGGTTAAGAGTACAGAGCATGCGAAAACAGGCTATTTTACGTGTTTTTCGCTCAACCCCCGGTCCTGGGAGGCACAGTAATTTCACTACCCCCGGTCCTTTAGGGGTTAAAGACCTAAATAGAAATTTTGGCCTTAAAACCGATTAGCGCCTTTATTTAACAGCCCATAAATTATTGCATGGGCTACATATAGCCACAGCAGTGGTACTAAAGGATAACTCTAACCTTGGACTATTGTAATTGATCGTGATTGGCTGACTTCTCCCCCCCCCCCTTTGGTGTAGGTGGGTGTGGCCAAAGTACATTTACACCCACTGTGTGTTATCTGCAGCCAATAAGATCACTCATGGCCTGTCATACACTCCCTTTCCCTTGCCTCCTCTAGCCTCTCTCTGCCTTCCATAGATCTTATAGCCATTGGACATTAGTATAACACACTTTCAAACACTGTACATGCATGCGTTAGTGTTATAACAGGTATGCACAGTTGTATGCAAAAATGACTTGTATGTTGGCTTTTCTGTTTATTTCAGTGCATTTATATACTGGTTTTACAAACACAAACATGTGTAACACATGTGTATGCCTTCGTATGTTATTTGGGGTGGTAACTGTCAAATTGTTTTCCGATTTTGGTGTGCTGCTGTACTCTAACCAGTCGAGATAGAAGACTTTCGTTTGAATATTCTTGTGTGTAAAATAAAGCTCTACAAACCTATAAGACTAAAACTAACCTTAGAGTAACTTTAAAAATCAGGTTGTATTTGTGGTTGTGGGTGAAGGCTGTTGTAATGAATTGCGGTTCTTAGGGGTTAAGGGGGTGGGGGAATAGGGGGACAGGCTTGCGGGGGGTTGGGGATGTGGGAATAGGGGGACAGGGTTGGGGTGAGTAGAAAGCCTGTCCCCTATTCCCGCACCCCCAAAACCCCCCACAACTCCCCCAATCCTGTCCCCCTATTCCTGCACCCCTCAAGCCTGTCCCCCTATTCCTGCACCCCACACACCTCCCCCAATCCTATCCCCCTATTCCCACACACCTCACACCTCCCCCAATCCTGTCCCCCTATTCCCGCACCACCTTAAATGATCAAGTCTCGGTAGCCCCCACAGTCCCTACACCCGAGTGGGGTAATATGGGTTATGAATGTTGCTGTTGTTGTTGTTGTTGAAGTTCCTCAAGCTGTCTGGCCGAACAATCTCGAGCTCCTGAGGAAGGCCATGAATATGCCGAATGTTGCTGTTTCTGTTGTTGCCACTGCCTATTATATCAAGAAGCGAGGAAATTGTGTCATATTTTGCAATGAAAATATTTTCTGTGTGATTGTTTGTATTTTTTATCATTGGGATTAAAGGTTGTGAGTGTAAATATATACCACCAGCAGAGCTTCAGTACAGATCAGGATGTGCTACAGTATAGTAGTCTGTCTGATTCTTTATAGCCTATCTGCAACTCTGGGTTTGATGTCACTAGTCTGTCTGATTGCTTTAGCCTATCTGCAACTCTGGTTTTGATGCCCTACTGGCCATGGGAGTGATAGTGATCGTACTGTACCTATAAAATAACTATGTAAATTACTACTTTACTATAAGATAAATTTGAAGAAAAGATTACCCATGTTAAACTACATAGAGCTGATACCACCAAAATTTCACCTGTTTGAATTTCAGTGGAAGGAAGACTTAAGTGTAATAAGTTTGGGGAAGGGTTTTCAGAAGACAGTCAAGGAGTTTTCAAAGAGAGAAGCCAGATCCTCATCACTTTGCTCACGTGGTGCTAACTTGGTCACTCGGTGCTGCAAGAAAAGTCATCATGAATGAGATGATTAAAATATTATGCAACATGTGCTATATGGCAATCACAGTGAAAACATATCATTACAGTTTAACTAGAGAAGTGGTATGATCTCTCCAAGAGAAATTGTGAGAGAAAGAAACACCAAGAGTATTGAGATGTGAAAAAAATAAGCAGAGAGGAAATCTGAGATAAAGGCACAAAGTGAAGGATATAAACTAAATGAGGGTAGTCTGGACATTAAAGACCCTATCAAAAAAATCACTGGATTTTTCAAAGTAAAAAAGTAGGGTTAAAAGAATGCCAGTACTCCACCTACTAACTCACATAATACCTTTCCTGGGGTGTTGGTATGTCATGCATGTATAGGTTGAAAAAGGTGGGTGAGAGTACAGAACCTTGAGGGACACCATTGGTGAAGTTTTTAATGTTAGATGTCTGACCAGCAAATGTAACATGGGCTACTAGCTCTTCCTCCCAAAAAGTTGGCCAGCCATATTTTGGTGTTGTTATGAATGTTTGTGAGGTTATGGCGGGGGATGGCATCAAATGCTTTACTTATGTCCAGTGTAACTAAGAGTGTTCTGTGTGGGGGTCTATCTGAGTTGATGCCATCAAATATTCTTTGTGTGAGGTCTGTAAGAAGGGTGTTCGTTTAGTGTAGTGGTCTGAAGCCGTGTTTGAAGTTGCAAGGGGGATGTGTGGTGTAATTTTGTTAGTGGGCAATATAAAACTAAGACTGACCTGAAGAAGAGTGCCTTTAACCAGTGCTGGGATTTCCTCCTTGGAAAATCCAAGAGCATCTAGTCCATTGTTAACCTTCAAGTCATACATGTAGCTTCGCAAAACATCAGCAATAATCAGACCTAGAAATTAAGTGTAGAAATTAATTAGTCACTGTAATGATCAAGTGATAGTAGGCAATGATGATTAGGTAGCCTTGTCATGTTTACTTTCCTACCCAAGAGAGATACTGTACTTCATTCTAAGATTCCTGCAGATTCCAGGAAAACCTCTTAATGATGTTATAATGTGGCATTGTCTCATTATTAAAATCTTACTGCTGAAAGTTTCCACACTCTGAAGGAAATCCCACCTGTGTTTGCGACATATCCTCAGCTACAAAGCTTAATCTGATGGAAATAATGTTAAATTATAATTTTAAATAAAATTGTTGTCAACTTTTACTTGGAACCAGCAAGGAAACTAGTTTAACAAAGGATCCTGAGGCCTTTACAAAAACTGACCTGCATCCTCTCTTTTGGCATTTGAGACATCAGCTCCGAGTAGCCTGGCAGCCTCTAGATGGCGCTCAGGACAGGTGGGAGCAGTGAATGTGAACACTGCAGGGGCTGTCATCACCACAGACAATCCATGAGGTATGATGGCATGCTGGCAACTGTATAAGAAACATTATCTGTTATCACCACAGACAATCCATGAGGTATGATGACATTCTGGCAACTATACAAGAAACATTATCTGTAGGGGCGGTCATCACCATAGACAATCCATGAGGTATGATGACATGCTGGCAATAGGGTGTTTTCGCGTGACGTCACTGTGACGTCACGGCGCGCTTGGCGGCCATGTTGGTAAGAAGAAAGTGGCTTCCTCTATCACGATTTATTAATTTAGACGAGTATTATATCTCCTTTAAGGAGATATTTAAGGATGCCATGGCTTTGCTGCATGGTGGGATGTTCAAATACAGACAAAAATCCTGGTTTGTCCATGTTTGGGATCCCTAATGTGATAAGAAACCAAGGAGAAGCACACGATAAACTGCTGATCAAGAGAAGGAATTTATGGTTCTCTTGAATATCCAGGGAGCCATCATCAAACCCCTCTCCTCTCCTTACAATCTTGGGGAAGAACCGGAGAAATTGGGGTTTTGGGAAAGGGAAAACCCTAATAATTACAGGAAAATAATGATTAGTTTGGAATTAATATTCTCTATAATAACCATATGGGATAATAATTTAAAATGTTAGCTCATTCAGTGGCAGATATAAAAATAATGCAGAGAAATAAGGATAAATATATACCGTGCTTCTCACAATAACTGTATGAAGGTCCACATGGTGCCCAAGTTGATGCTGGTCTTAATATTTGTCATACCATCACTTCTTTAACTCAACCAATAGTAAAAAAGTAGTATGCCTTTACAATTTTGTGGCATTTCATGGACTGGAATTTGTACTCATGGTTGGGTGATGATATAAACAAGAACATGAAGGAAAACCCTTCAAAAGCTCCGGCTCTTAATGATTCAAGTGAAATAATAAAATATCCATATGTAAAGGTCTCAAAAATATTAATTATGTTTTATCTGGATTTTCGTATTCATATTATTATATTGAAATTTTGAAAATGAACCCTTTTTATTGAGGGTGAACCCCTCGGTTGAAAACATGATTCAATGTCGGTAAAAGAAAATGGATGGGAGGAAGAGAGTGAGTTAGTGAGTGAGTGAGTGAGTCAGCTGAACCATTTTAAGAAGTGGTCGCCCCAAGAATAAGAACAAGAACAAGAACAATAATTACGATAAGACCTAGAGCTCTCGGCTGAGGCCGGAGCTAAAAAATCACATACAACACATTTGTACAATCACACTGACTGCTAGGCTACTCGCCCAACAACTGCACCCTCTTACCATCTTTTTTTTATCTTATGCAGTTATGCTATAAATATTTGCATTAACCAGATCAATATTTATGAATGCGTATTTATGAGTTATCGTACGTTTATTGTAATATATATATATATATATATATATATATATATATATATATATATATATATATATATATATATATATATATATATATATATATATATATATATATATATATATATATATATATATATATATATATATATATTTCTCTATTTCTCTCTCTATATCTCTCTCTCTCTCTCTCTCTCTCTCTATCTCTACAAACAAATACACACACACACAATTACTCTTTCTCTCACACACACATACACACATTCTCTCGCTCTAAATTTCACACGCGCACAGAATTAGTAACATTATTTTATAATGAACTCGCAATGATACCCGACGTTGTCCGGGGATTTATCTATCAATCTATCTATATCTTTCTATCTATATCTATCTATCTATATCTATCTATCTATCTATCTCTATATATCTATCTATATATCTATCTATATCTATCTATATATCTATCTATATATCTATCTATATATCTATCTATCTATATCTATCTCTATCTATCTATATCTTTCTCTATCTTTATCTATTTATCTCTATCTATCTATTTCTCTATCTCTATCTATCTATTTCTCTCTCTCTCTCTCTCTCTCTCTCTCTCTCTCTATCTATCTATATATATTTATATCTATCTATCTATATCTATCTATCTCTCTATCTCTCTCTCTATATATATATAATCTTAGGTTTAGAGGTCATGTCAGGTAAATCCTTTTTAGCACCATATGCATGGGTGTGTATATATTGTTTTGAACTCACAGAGGCAACACCTTCAGGTTGCCATTTAGTTAATAAGTGTATAAGGTGTCTCTCGGCAATCATTCCTTAATGACTGGGATAATCTTAGGTTTAGAGGTCATGTCAGGTCATGTCAGGTAAATTCTTTTTAGCACCATATGCATGCTTTGAACTCGCAGTGGCAACACCTTCAGGTTGCCAGTTTGTTTTAAGTGTATCTGTATATAAGGTGTCTCTCAGCAACCATTCTTTTCCATTCTTTTACATATATATATATATATATATATATATATATATATATATATATATATATATATATATATATATATATATATATATATATATATATATATATATATATATATATCTTTATCTATCTTTATATCTATCTATATATTTATCTATCTCTATCTCTCTCTCTCTCTATCTCTATCTCTATCTATCTATTTCTCTATCTATCTCTCTATCTATCTATATCTATCCATCTTTTTATATCTATCTATCTATATCTATCTATCAATATCTATCTCTCTATCTATATCTATCTCTCTATCTATATTTATCTCTCTATCTATATCTATCTATCTATCTATATCTATCTCTCTATCCATATCTATCTCTCTATCTATATCTATCTATCTCTCTATCTCTATCTATCTATCTATCTATCTCTATCTATCTATTTATCTATCTATCTATCTCTCTATCTATATCTATCTCTATCTATATCTATCTATCCCTCTATCTATATCTAACTCTCTATCTGTATCTATCTCTCTATCTATATCTATCTATCTATCTATATCTATCTCTCTATCTATATCTATATCTCTATCTATCTATCTCTCTATCTATCTATCTCAGTAACTCTCTATATTGAGAGAGATAGAGAGAGAGTGTGTGTGTGTGTGGAAAAGAGAGAGATAGTGTGTTTGTGTGTGTGTGTGTGTGTAGAAGAGAGAGAGAGAGAGAGAGAGAGATCGTATGACGTTTTCTGTCATCGTAAGAGGTTTTCTTTCATAATATTTCATGGGATATTATTTTATTTATGTATTTTCGGACTTAGACGCTCCTATCATACCCAAATTTGGTCACCTAAGAGGCTCTCGTTTTCAGTTTCTGGTGTGTAAATTCAAGCTCTTACTTTCTGCAAGAAAAAAATTGCCAAAATGAAAATAGTAAAAATTGAACCCCATTTTACAGCTGGGGGTTAATAAAAAGAAAAAAAAAGTCGTTTTTAAGGGGTTAATCATTGAAGAAAAAAACAATTATAGGGCCAAGACACTCCTCAGGTCTCAGCAAAAAAACGTATGTAAAAATTATTACTCTAGGTGAAACGATGCGGCCGTGCATAGCAGTCATACAGACAGAAAGCCAGACGGAGTATTTTATATATATAGATTGATTGATTTATATTAATATTAGAAAAAAGGAATAAAGAAAAAAGAACATGAAGGAAAACCCTTCAAAAGCTCCGGCTCTTAATGATTCAAGTGAAATAATAAAATATCCATATGTAAAGGTCTCAAAAATATTAACTATGTTTTATTTGGATTTTCGTATTCATATGGTAATATTGACATTTTGAAAATGAACCTTTTTTATTGAGGGTGAACCCCCAGGTTAAACCCCCTCTCGGTTGAAAAAATTATTCAATGTCGGTAAAAGAAAATGGATGGGAGGAAGAGAGTGAGTGAGTCAGTAAGTGAGTGAGTGAGTCAGTTGAACCATTTTTAAGAGGTGGTCGCCCCAAGAACAAGAAGAACAAGAACAATAATTATGATAAGACCTAAAGCTCTCGGCTTAGGCCGGAGATAAAAGCGAAGGAAGGCAGGAATAAAGACAAAATGTAATAATGAAAGAATTGTTATGTATGTCAGGATTCGAACCACGACCCATCTCATTGCTAGACTAAGCCGTTAACCACTACGCCACCAAAAGACCATATGATTAGTTGAAGCCCAATGGGGTAGCCACTTATTTTTACATTTCTTACACCCATAGTGCAGCAGAATGATCAACATTTTAATTATAACCCCTTACCGTGGACATACATACAGTAATAACTTTCCTTACACAAACACTTTCAGTAAAGCACACGTTAACGTGTGGAAATAAATTTTTATGAAAAGTGTGGATTTTTCATAGAATATTTTTCTATGAAAGAAACAATATATGTTTGAAATTTACATACAATTATAACAGAAAAATATCAATGAAGGTTTAATGGGTATATATATATATATATATATATATATATATATATATATATATATATATATATATATATATATATATATATATATATATATATATATATATATATATATATATATATATATATATAAAACACTCTGTCTGTCTGTCTGTCTGTCTGTATGACCGCTATGTACGCGTTCATCGTTTGACTTAGAGTAATAATTTTTACATAAGTTTGATCGCTTATGACTGGGGAATGTTCTAGGCTTACAAAAAAAATGTTTTTAAATGATCAATGGGGGGTTGGGGGATTCGAACCCCTGGATTACTGAGCCATGAGCATGTCGCCTCCACTTATACACCCTCGATGGACACTCTAACCTTTTTAAAATTTATTAGGTCTTTTAAAAGGAGTTGGAGGACAAATGAAGAATTAAATTGACCAAAGAACGAAAGAAAAGAAATTTGAGGACGAAGAAAGCCTTATATTGACGAAGGAAAAGACCGGTAAAGAGAGAGAGAGGGTTGGGCAGCGGGAGTTGATTATGACGTCACTGTGTTAGGAGATACATACACAAATACACACACACTCTCTCTTTCCCTCCCTTTTTCACACACGCACAAACTCTCATTCTCTCTCTCTTTATCTCCCACATGCTCTCTCTCTCTTTCCCTCCCTTTCTCTTATAGGCTACACCAAACTCTCTCTCTCCCCCACACGCTCTATCTCTCTCTCTCTCTCCCACGCTCTCTCTTTGGAGTAACAAAAAAACGGGCTGGGTTGGGGGGTTCGGGAATAGGGGACAGGCTTGGGGTGGGGCAGTTTGGGGGGTGCTGGAATAGGGGACAGGCTGGTGGGAGATATAGATAGATAGATAGATAGATATAGATATATAGATAGATAGAGATAGATAGATAGGTATATAGATAGATTGATATATATATATAGATAGATAGAGAGATAGATAGATAGATAGATAGATAGAGATAGATAGATAGATAGATATAGATAGATAGATATAGATAGATAGATAGATAGATATAGATAGATAGATAGATATAGATAGATAGATAGATATACACTAGCTGGCTCCGGCGACCTTCGGGCGGCTAAGAGCCGCTAGCTCCTGCGGAGGGCTGGCGGCCTGCGGCCGCCCTTCGGGCGGTGGAATTTTCATACACGATCACAGAGTTCTAAATAAACAAAGAATATAATAATACAACACTGATATGTAACAAATACAAACTCCACTACCACCACTACTACATCAACCACTACCACCTCCACTACTACATCAACTACTACCACCTCCACTACAACTACTACATCAACCACTACCACTACTACCATCACCACTACTACCACCACTACCACTACCACCACCACTACATCAAGCACTACCACCTCCACTACTACTACCACAACGTATTCCCGCACCCGGTGTGTGCGTGTGTATGTACTGTATGTGTGTGTGTACCCTAAATTTTTGTTGTTTACGATAGGGGGGATGTGGGGGTGCGCGAGTAGGGGGACAGGCTTGGGGGGGTTTAGAGGGGTGCGAGAATATGGGGCATGCTTGGGGTGTGTGGCGGTAGGGGACAGGCTTTTTACCCCTCCCAGCCAGTCCCCTATTCCAGCACCCCCCAAACCCCCCCACCCCAAGCCTGTCCCCTATTCTCGCATATATAGTCTATCTCTCACACACAGTCTCTCTCTCTCTCTCTATCTCTACAATGTAACACAGGAATAGGACAGGTTCACCACTACATCAACCACTACCACCTCCACTACTACCACCACCACCTATTCCCGCACCCCCCACCCCCCCCACCCCAAGCCTTACCTTACCTAGTGTATGTGTGTGTGTGTACGGTAGGGATGTGTGTGTTTGTATGTATGTGTGTGTATGGGGCATGCTTGGGGTGTGTGACGGTAGGGGACAGGCTTTTTACCCCCCCCCCAACCTGTCCCCTATTCCAGCACCCCGCAAACCCCCACACCCCAAGCCTGTCCCTTATTCCCGCATATATAGTCTATCTCTCTCACATACAGAGTCTCTCTCTCTCTCACACAATCTATCTATCTACCTATCTCTCACACACAGTCTCTCTCTCTATCTCTATCTCACAGTCTAGCTATCTATCTATCTCTACCTCTCACACACACTATATTTATTTTTCACTCTTTCTCTTCCACACACACACACACTATCTCTCTCTCTCTGAAATTAAAAATAGAGATAGAGAGAGAGAGAGCCTGTGAGGGAGAGAGAGAGAGCGTGTGAGAGAGAGCATGTGTGTGTGTGTGTGTGTGTGAGAGAGAGAGAGAGAGAGAGAGAGAGAGAGAGAGAGAGAGAGAGAGAGAGAGAGAGAGAGTTTGTGCGTGTCACTAATCCAGGGGTTCGAATCCCCCTCAAAACATTAAAACAAATTGAAAAACATGAAAAACATTTTTTTTATAGGTCCAAAACACTCCCCAAGTATTAGCGATCACGCCCATGTAAAAATTTTCACTCTAGGACGAAGGATCAGGGCGTGCATAGAGGACACACACACAGAGACACACACAGAGATACAGAATTTCGGCTTTATGTATATAGATATAGATAGATAGATCCTTGCTCGGGACACGTTAAAAATGTCACTGTTGCCAGAGGTTACCACCTCTGTCAGCAGGGGGTGGGAGTGTTTGAGTCGGCTGTCAGAGGTCTTCCAGCTTACACAGCCATAGTCGAAGCTGAGTTGGGTCTCACGTGGGTGGAGTGGTCTCTGGGCCTCTCATCATCCTTGTGATGCATGCTATAGTTTTGTTTCATACACACAGTGTGTTGCTACACTCTGTCCCATTGACTGTCTCATTGGCAGACCTTTAACCTTTAATAAGGACATTCAGCCACCACCTTGGCCAAGCTCTTGACGTCATCGGCGTCACTGACTCACTTCGTGATCTCCCAGGCCAGTAACCCAGTCCCCTACAGCTCTCCTTCTCACATGTATCCATTGTGTTGTATAACAGCCTCTTACCACTGTAAGTACCCCAAATTCCAATCTAGCATGTATTTGGCGGTGGATTATGCCTCATATGATGTCGTCTCAACCTTCAGGTAGTGAGGGAACAGATAACAAGTTAAGAACCAGAGACAGCCCCACCACAGCCTAAATTAAAGACCATAATTTCTGTTAAACAATTTTGGCAAAACTTCAATGTTAAAATATGCTATCGACTTCATGACAGATGCCTGGATAAACATCACATTGACACAATAAATCATGCTTGACATCCACTTCTTCCCAACTTGGTAAAGTCATGGTCTAATGTACTGGAACATCTTCCAATGAGATGGCTTCGAAAAATGATCCGAAACTATAGCTGTTGGTGTGCAATTTTGGTTCATAAAATTAACTCAAATAGCTCGCTTTTATTCACCAGGTTGCAGTACATTAGACCATGACTTTACCACCCAATGTAATAAACGACAACGCAAAGCTAAACTTTTCCGTGAGGTATGTAGTTGCTGCCAGGATTATTCCAACACCAGATTTTGATAAAGTTGTTGAAGCCCTTGACAATATTGGAATTGTTGCAAACAGAGGAAACAAAAACTGCTGAAGAGATGGTGGAAGACATTGAGCTTGAGTTGACAGCAGAAAAAGAAGCGAGCAAAGAAGAAAACTGTGTGTGTTACAGCTGGCTACTTGTTTAGAAAAATTACTGAATTAACACAAATGGAAGAGTTTCCGTGTAATATTAACCAACACATCAGAGTCTTAGTGGGTGGGAAATGTGTTACCCTTGATAAATTATTGTAATCTAAAACAAGAACTCAGTGAATCTTATTGAAGGAAAGTGAATAAACGAAAGAAAACTAACATGTATCACAGGATATTTATACAACTGCCTGGAGCTTAGAGACGTAGAGAAAAATATCGATAAAAATGAAGGACAGGAGACAGTGATTGACGATGATGATAATGTAAAACAAGAACATGAAAGAAAACCCTTCAAAAGCTCCGGCTCTTAATGATTCAAGTGAAATGAGTGAGTGAGTGAGTTGAACCCATTTTAAGAAATGGTCGACCCAAGATGAATGAGTGAGTTAGTGTGTGAGTGAGTCAGTTGAAGCTCTTTTAAGAAGTTGTCGCCCCAAGAAGAAAAATAACAAGAACAAGAACAAGAACAAGAACAATAATTACGATAAGACCTAGAGCTCTCGGCTGAGGCCGGAGCTAAAAATGTTCTTGGTGACTTAGGCTTTTCTGGATTTATTTGGGATGAAAGAGATGCAGATGGAATTGGGGGTGGAGGTGGGGAGGAGTGCAGTGGCAGTAGGGGTGGAGGTGTGGAGGTGTGGAGTGGCCTTCTTCTTCAGTTTAGTCCGTTTAGTCGATCGTTTGTCCCTATGTCGGTACGTGTCTCTGTGGAATGGCCTGTGTTTCTGTCTTTGATGGTGTAGGACTAGCTGGCTTCAAGAGTACGGCTAATATGTTTTCACAGGATTAAGCTAACTGCTCTTTTTTTTACTCTAAGCTGTCTTCTTTTCTTCTCTCCCAGCTTTGTGTCTCTGGTCTATTTCTAATAACAATCTCTATATATAAAACAGTCTGTCTGTCTGTCTGTTTAGCCGCTATGCACAGCCGAATCGTTTCACCGAGAGTAATAATTTTTACATACGCTTTTTCGCTGAGACCTGAGGAGTGTCTTGGCCCTATATAAAAAAAAAATCTTCAATGATTAACCCCTTAAATATGACTATTTTTCTTTTTTGTCACCACCACCTGAAAAATTGGGATCAAAATTTTCAAGTTTTAACTTTCATTTAGGCGATTTTTTTTATTTATTTTTTTTGCAGACAGTAAGAGCTTGAATTTAAACACCAGGAACTGAAAACGAGAGCCTCTTAGGTGACCAAATAAGGATATAACAAAAGCATCTAAGTCCGAATATACATAAATACAATAATATCCCATGAAATATTATGACGTTATCTGTGAATGTACAATCTCTCTCTCTCTCTCTTTTACACACACACACACACACACACACTCTCTCTCTCTCTCTCTCTCTCTCTCTCTCTCTCTCTCTCTCTCTCTCTTTCACACACACACAGATAGATAGTTAGATAGATAGATAGATAGATAGATAGATAGAGATAGATAGATAGAGATAGATAGATAGATAGATAGATAGATAGATAGAGATAGATAGATAGATAGATAGATAGATAGATAGATAGATAGAGAAAGATAGATAGAGATAGATAGATAAAGATAGATAGATAGAGATAAATAGAGATAGATAGATATAGATAGATAAATAGATAGAGAAAAATATAGATAGATATAGATAGATAGATATAGATAGATAGATATAGATAGATATAGATAGATAGATATAGATAGATAGATATAGATAGATAGATAGATATAGATAGATAAATATAGATAGATAGATATAAATAGATAGATAGATAGATAGATAGATATAGATAGATAGATATAGATAGATAGATAGATAGATAGATAGATAGATAGATATAGATAGATAGATAGATATAGATAGATAGATAGATAGATAGATAGATAGATAGATATAGATAGATAGATAGATAGATATAGATATAGATAGATATAGATAGATTGATAGATATAGATATAGATAGATATAGAGAGATTGATAGATAGATCCCCGGACAACGTTGGGTATCCCTGCTAGTAATAATAATAATATTTTTTATCTTACCCATGTACAGTACATCATACATCACTCACTGGTGGCTTATCCACATAATTTCTTCTTTACAATGCATTCATATCACTATAAATAGCTTGAAATAATGTCAATTAATTACCCAACGAGTGAAAATAAAAGTTATAATAGGAGTTTGGTCCCATTTTTTTCACCTATTAAAACTTTCCCCCTATGTTTCTGTATAGTTGCCCAAGAAAAGACTGCAACCAAATTTGCTGGTGTGTGGCAATGTCTGGCAGCTGCTCCAAAGTAAACACTCGTATTTTATCAATGGATCACTCGGAACCTTCAACCTTTGTATGGATGGATGTTATTGGCTTTAGCTAATTACTTTCATTCTTACAACTATAGGTTCTGAGTGATCCATTGATAAAATACCAGTGTTTACTTTGGAGCAGCTGCCAGACATTGTCACACACCAGCAAATTTGGTTGCAGTCTTTTCTTGGGCAACTGTACTAGCATCCAACGAATTCGTATCTAACGAGTTTTCTTTTGATACGCGATCCCACTGTAGTACACTCTTAATTGTCTACAGTATAATCTGGTCTTACTGGAAAGTAACTATAGCAAATTATAAAGGATTATTATAGGGACTGATGGAAGAGTATATGAGAGAGATAAGTGTGAGGGGGGAGGGGGGATGGACAAAGCACGAAATGTTATAGGCTGCTAAGATTTAAACTTGAGTACAGTGTATGGCATTACAGATTCCCTCAATCTTTCGGTATGATACAGTCCCTTATAATATACTGGATATTTTATTTATATTCCCCAAATCCCCCACATAACAATGACTCAAACTTATTAGCCTTCAATACACACAACCACTCCCACCAACAACACAACATACACTCTCTGATGGCACTGTGGCAAAGCCCGGTTCAGGTTATGGCCTTCCTCAAGAGCTCGGGGCTGCTCGGCCAGACAGCTTGAGGAACTTCAACAACAACAACTTAGCCTTCATACATACATACCTGTAATCTTGAGGCTTAAAGCTGCGAACGTTGCCAGATATAGGATAGGACATGCCATGGCAGAGATGCACCCCGGCACTGCCAAACCCAACCCCTGCAAAGGTGCTGGCCAGGTGCATTTGAGAGCGTGCCTCCACATCATCAGCGTTGTAGACAGATCTGTGTTAAGGGGGGGAGGGGGAATTTGTTTTGTGTTGGTAAATCTGGAGCAACTGATGATTCCTCCAAACTACTGTATTCCAAGCAACAACAGAACACCATAATTTTTGTCCATATGGTCCTAGCTGTTTCCTGGCATGCTTTAAAGGAATCATGGCACTCCAATGTAACAAAAAAGAATTACAGGTACCACCTTAAGTGTGTTTAAATAACCATGATTACACCAACATTAATGGAAACTGATTTAAGTGTAAATATGTAATATTATGTAATCTGACATTATCATGCACTTTATTGGACTCACTAAGTCAATTTAATCTACTCTACATTGCTGAAAATATGTATACCCATTACTGTACCAGTAATATCTCTTTTCAATTATCTTTACTGAAACTGTAAACTGCTTCGTTTGTGTAAATATTAACATTATGGGTCTTTGGCATATTTTCACTACTCTTTATACTGTACTGTATACAAATATTAAACATTAGATCAACGGAAGACGAATTGTTTGTTTAATCACTCTCTCATTCATTCCCAAGCAAATGTTCCTACCCATTCTTAAGAAATATATAATGGGTGTCCAATATCTATGTTTCTCACCTCTCGAAAAAAGGGAAATGGGGTATTGACGATGATGTCAAATATCTTAAGTTTCTCACCTCTTGAACATCTTGAAACATCTTGAACGAGATAGTTTGGACTTATAGAGAGAATGCAAGGCGAGGAGTTTGTAAAGAAGACGTATGGAAGTGAAGTTGTGGGACGTGGTGTGAGAGGCAAACCGCCAGTTAGATGGCAGAACAGAGTGGAAGTGTATGTAAAGGAGAGAAATGTAAGGGGAAGAGGAGAGTTTGAACAAATAAGGAGGGAGCGTTGGAACAGGGAAAACTGGAGACACTTCTGCCGTGGCCATCCCCTTGGAGGGAGTTCCCGGAGGGAACGAGGCGTCAGAGCTATAGATAGATAGATAGACTCACCTCTTGAAATACTTAGCCAATGTCCCCAAGGCATGGGTGCTCCAAACATCTGATATGGGATTGGAACCTTGAAAAGCCGGCCGCATTATGGGATGTTCTGGCCGTGGTGTCCGCTTGTGGTATGGCACTGCTGTGTACGACTCCAAGGCATGACATAACACATCAAACCTGACAGAGTAAAAATAGAGTAAGGTTAGAGCACAGAACGAATATTTAAACTATGGTTACAACAGGTTACATTATTACTTACAACCACCAACCAAGTATGTAAAATACACACACAAACTTGGTTGGTTGTTTTAACCATAGTTTAAATGTGCTCTAACCTTACTGTAGAAAACTATTAACTTACATCTACAAAGCAGAAATAACTGTTCCTGAAGAAATAGACCGGTATGGCAGGAATATAAAGTTATAAACTGATCACCAATCTAACACTAGTTGCAGATACCTGTCCAGGATGCAACACATCACTTCATTCTATTAAACACATTATGGAAGACTGCAATACACACAACCACACTCGCCAACAACACAATATACACTCTCTGAGGGCACTGTAGGAAAGTCCGGTTCAGGCCATGGCCTTCCTCAGGGGCTCGGGGTTGTTCGGCCAGACAGCTTGAGGAACTTCAACAACAATAACAACAACAACACAAGAGACATCCGAAGCCTACCCACTATACGCAGCAACTCTCTCGGGCATGAGAAGGGTGTGCAGAGGATCAATGATGCCAAGGGTGGGACGTAGTACTCGATTAGCAATGCCAGTCTTGGCCTTGAGGGGTTCATATTCAAAGACGGCGACTCCCGTGGTCTCACTCCCAGTCCCAGCGGTGGTCGGTACTATAATACACATAAGAGGGGCAAGAAAGGGAGTGCTTGGTGGTCAGAAGAAGTGAAAGATGCAATAGAGAAGAAAAGGAGAACATTACCGAGGAAGTGAAAGAGAGGTGGAAAAGAGAATACAATGTTTGTAAGAGGCAAGTGAAGAGGTTGGTGAGTGAGAGTAAAAGGAGAGTGGATGAGGAGTTTGGTAGGAAACTGAGTGAGAAGTTTAAAGAAAATAAGAAATTGTTCTGGAAGGAGGTTAAAAGAGAAAGAGAAGAAAAGTCTGGTAGCGTGAGAATGAAGAAAGAGGATGGAGTTACTGTGAGTGAAAGTGAGGAAAAAGTACACAGTATGATAAAACCAAGCCAGAGGTACAGCCGACAGCATATATTCGCGTCCATCTCATGTATGTACTAATATGACCAGATGTTGCATTTTAAACCAGTTTTTATTCCAACAACATACGTAATTTACCATATGAGAACTATTATATCAGTCATCTCTGCATTAAACTTGTATAACGACATCACTATAGCCAATACATACATACGCAGGTGGAAATGAAGCCAACTTATACTGGCGACTGTACTACCTACCTAGTAAACATTGAGAAGCAAAGTGTTTAATATACATAGAATTAAATAACTGATACTCATTATGCAACATACTGATAATCTCTTCATTAATCAAAAATATAGATATACAGTACATAACAATAATTATCCTCCAATTACTGGTACAGTCGGCGGCAAAAGTCCTGTAGCCTCACCTGCTTCACCGAGACAGGCAGTGTTCATGGAGTCGAAAAATACACACGTTTTCTACATTTAAATAATCTCGTGTCTATGAAAACATCACGTGCCTCGGTGAAGCAAGTGAGGCGATAGGACTTTTGCCGCCGACTGTACGGTACTGTATGTTTATTACCTTTTATAAAATAAAGGACAAACCTCAAGCTTTGGTCAACACAACATCTACATCAATTGTTTGTTTACTCTTCTACATTTATACACTACACATACATATACAGATCAACAAATATTTTACCAAAGCATGTATGTCTCGGTGCTTTTGTAGTTTGTCAATAGATTTATTAAAGTTACAACACTCTCTTTAATCTACATGTTCTACAAGAAGGAGTAAAATGCAGTCTTGCAAATTATCTTTATATAAATACTGATTATATGCATGCAATATATATACAATAAAAAGATACAATTTATTATATGATTAAGTGCAAATTTCAAAGTTCATACATTTCTATAAAATTAACATTTTCAAAATAATTATCAGTAAATGACTTTCCTTTCTTACAATATAGTAAAACACAAAAAGGCAACTACCCACCCTCCTCTTCTTCACTATACAATCATATACCCTGCAACTACACACAATCATATACCCTGCAATTACACACAATCATAAACCATGCAAAGACACACAATCATATATATACCCTGCAATTACACACAATAATAAACCCTGCAATGACACACAATCATAAACCCTGCAATGACACACAATCATATACCCTGCAATGACATACAATCATATTATACCCTACAATTACACACAATCATATTTCCCTTTCTCAGCAATAAAGACCACCAGCCTTATCGATGCTGGCAGTCAAATTTTAACTAGAGGGGAGGTGTAAGCTAACTTCTGACCATGACTATTCACCACTCTTATACCTGTACTAGACAATTTAGGTAAAAGAATGGTACGATATTTTTTCCTTCCCAGCGGTGGCGGCGTGGAATGTAAACAAACCGAGTGGGTTGCCAGGCGTACGATAATAGGTGAAGTATGTGTAATTAAGTAATTAGTGGGGTGTTTTTTGTGACGAAAATGTCGTCTGTCCCCCCTCGCGTACGTCCACTTTCCGTGTGTGAATTCCTGGTGATGTAGGTGGTCACATGACAGACAAACAGAGTCTCTTCATTTAGATATAATGGGGTGGTAGATAAGCAAAAGGAATAATTCTACTCTTATACTCCTCCATTTTCACACACACACACACACACATGCATATATCCTTGTCTTATACGACCATATTCTCACACACCTCCTTCACCTCCACACACACACATTATACTCCTCCTTCTATACATACCAGCAATCAGTGGAGAGAGTTTCACCTGAACTGGCTTCCCCTTTCCTATGGGTGGGTGGACATAATCAAGGAAGTCTGCCTGGGGATCAGAGGCATACAGGTTGGCAGCCTTGCACGTGTCTATGACTGAGCCACCACCTACGGCCAAATATGCATCAAAGCCACCACTCCTGGCAAAGTCTACAGCCTCTTTGAAGCTGGAAGGAATATATATATATTTCTTAGTCTCTTATTAGTCAACTTCAAGAAAGATAATTATGCTTCCCAACAATCACTCAATTAAACTACTGTACTGTAAAGTCATGGTCTAATGTACTGCAACCTGGTGAATAAAAGCGAGCTATTTGAGTTAATTTTATGAACCAAAATTGCACACACCAACAACTATAGTTTCGGATCATTTTTCGAAGACATCTCATTGGAAGGTGTTGCAGTACATTAGACCATGACTTTACTATGAAAGAAGGCATGAAATTGAAATGAAAATGTATTAATAATTTTCACAATAAACCTATTATCTTTTCTTTTACAGTCTTATCAAAATGTATTATGTAATGTGCTCTAATCATAAGTATAAGGAGAAAATACAACTGTACTACACTACTGTACTAGGCAAAAGCAACTATGAGCACTACAAAGAGAGATCCTGAGTTGAATCTTCACAGAATTAATAGGACGAGTATTGTTAACTACTGAGAGCATGCATTACACCTTGCAAAGTACTGTTCAGTGTATTTAACTCTCAACAAGAATGAAACACATCTTAACAACATGGGATTTCAGGTCTAACATACAGTAATAATTATAGTGTAATAGCAATGGAACTAAAAAAGTTTGACCATTACAATAACTTTAAAACCTTACATTATCAGATGCATCAAAAAATAATGTTATTCCAAGTTCTTTCTTTGATACTAATTTCTTAATTTAGCAGGGTTACTAAAGCTAGCCAATATAAATTATTAATATATAACTTTCTTTGTCAAAATTTAAGGGAGCTGATATAAATACACAAGGTTAATCAAAACAAAAACAACAAAGGATTATCCTGAGTAACGAACCTGGTGTCGGTCGGCTCAATACGAACATTATCGAACACAGAGAAGTTCACATTGTTGCGAGTGAGTGAGTCCACCACCGTGGCCATAGGCTTCAAACCGGCCAAGTTCTTGTCAGTCATTATCAACACTTTCTTGGCTCCCATTGCTTCCAGGTCCTGTCCCACCTCCTTGGTTACACCGGGCCCATAACGCACTGTTGAGCAGGTCATCTGCAGATAAACAACACAACATGTTTTACTCTCAGCTTTTCACCACACATTTTTTGGGGCAAGTAGCAAACCTTCACGTGGTGCACCTGTTAATTTTCGGAGACCCATTGCTACACCACGCTCAAAACCGTGTAAAGGAAGGAAGGAAAGAAGGAGGCAAGGAAGGAAAGAGGGAAGGAAGGAAGGAAGGAATGAAGGAAAGGAAGGAAGGAAGGAAGGAAAAAAGGAGGGAGGGAGGGAAGGAAGGAAGGAAGGAAGGAATAAAGTTTTGGTAACTATAGTTATTCATTCACTGTGAATAATTAAAATAGTTTATTTTTTATCACAACCCATAGCAGAAAGGTACTGTACATTTTTGTGCAATACTGTGCATTCACTTTCAGGTCAAATGTCATTCACTTTCAGGTCAACTGTAAGTTTTAACCTTTAGGTATCAAGGGTTTTTCATAACGTCTTTTGATAAATAACTTTAGAAGATCTTAGCAGATGCTCAAGAATATATAAAGCCAAAGAAACAATTATCTTTTCAGTACAGTACTCATATCATACCTTCAATACCAGTTATAAAAATAATATCACAGGAATAAAGATAATAATACTGTAAGAAAAGTATGAAAAGAAAGAGAAAAATAGAATACCCCAAGGGAGAAGAGCAGTGTTCTGACCCACAGCCAGTCACAGAACCATTTCAGGCTTGGACAATAAAGCTCCAGAATAAATTTTGTATTTCCTATATCATTCTCTCATTCCCATCTGCCCAAAGATTCATCTGATGCTTCGTTGTCCGAGTCTGAAGTGGTAGTAGAAGCCTGGCGCACTGTGGCTGGTTGTTGGACAGATTATTCATCTGGATCTGTACAGTTGCCCAAGAAAAGACTACAACCAAATTTGCTGGTGTGTGGCAATGTCTGGCAGCTGCTCCAATGTCAACACTGGTATTTTATCAATGGATCACTCAAACCCTATAATTGTTAGGATGAATGTAATTAGCTGAAGCCAATAACATCCATCCATACAAAGGCTGTAGGTTCTGAGTGACCCATTGATAAAATACCAGTGTTTACTTTGGAGCAGCTGCCAGATATTGCCACACACCAGCAAATTTGATCGCAGTCGTTTCTTGGGCAACTGTACATGTGCTTGTATCTCAAGGGTTTCCTGAATTATTAAGCTTGAATCCTTTCATAAGTTAGTTAGTTTGTCCTTCTCTCTGTCTTATGGCGAAAGAATTATCCCCCTCCAATCCAACTTCCTATGGTTTCAATTCCAAATACCATCACCACTGTTCAGCAATAAGGTCATACATAAATAGACAGCATAGCCGCTACAATGACAATTAACACTTAACGATAACACTTAACATGCACCAGTTTTCAAATCTCACTAAGATTCCTGGAGTGTTGGCCCTACCAATATCCCAACTTCCCTGCACCAAGCAAGAGTTTTGCTTAATTAACAGTGAAACTAAAAAAAAATAAAAAAAAAATAAAGATGAAACAGCCATATATTGCTCGCAGCATGCTGCCCCCAAACACATGTGGAAGAAAGGCAAACATGTATCCTAGAATGATGGCATGCAGACTTTAAACATTCAGGGGTACTCAACTGCATATACCATTGATGAAAGGACACCAGACAGTGCACATAATCTGTACATATAGTTTTTTCTAGGTACTGTTCCATAAAAAATGATGTAACAAAACTAAAGTGTACTGTATAAGGAGAAACACAAAAATTGCAGACATATATATATATATATATATATATATATATATATATATATATATATATATATATATATATATATATATATATATATATATATATATATATATATATGTTGTGTGGGTGGAAGGTAAACACAGGATAGAGCTTCGAGTTATTTATTTCTCTTACGTTTCAGACAGGGGTCTAGCCATGGGGAGTCCACTCAGTGCTGTCTTATCTAGTTTATATATGGAGACACTAGAAGCTGATAAATATACTAGAATAATAGGTAGGAACAGTGTATGGTATAGATATGTCGATGATGTCCTTGTAGTAGTACCGAATAATACCAATATAGACAATAAATTGAGGATGCTAAATAATGTACAGAAGGATATCCAGTTTACTGTTGAGGAAGAAAATGAGAACATGCTACCATTCCTAGACATTGTAATAAGAAAAACGGAACAAGGCGTAAAATCCTCGGTATACCGAAAACCCACTAACAAAGATGACTTTATTCACTATCTATCTGCTCATAATGCTAGGATTAAGTCTGGGGTGGTGATAGGATTTTTTCTAAGAGCTTACAGGATATGTAGTAATGACAGCTTGGACCATGAAATTGAGTATATAATAGAGGCATTTAAGAAATTAAAATACCCTGTAGGTTTGCTAGTTAAACTTAAAAACAAAGCACTCAAGATAATCAAACGAAAGAAAGATGAAACAAATATCAGCGAGAAAAACGAGAAAAGATTTATATGTGTACCTAATTCTAATATTGGCTCGGTAATTGATAGACAAATGAACAAGGTTGGTTTAAAAATTGCAACATCATCTGGAAAGAGAATCGGCGAACTAACCCAGGCAAACAAGGAAAAGCGTGTCAATAATAACAGCGTGATATATAGTATACCATGTAATGGGTGTGACAAGGTGTATATAGGAGAAACAGGAAGAGGTATAAAGAAAAGATTATATGAGCATAAAGCTGACGTAAGGAAACACAACACAGCTAATTCATTGGTACTACATATTGAAGAATGTAATAATTTACCCGGATGGGAGGGTTCATCAATCATTCACAGTGGTTTGGAAAAGAAAATGAGGAAAGCATTAGAAGCAGCATACATTTGTACAAAGAATGTTCATAATCATAGGGAAGGATTTATGAAATGGTGTAGTTACTCAGCCAATATAGCCCTGGAGTGTAAAAGAAAGGACGGGGTGAGGTGAGGTCAGGTGAGGTGAGGTCAGGTGAGATTAAGTAGTGGCAGGTGCAGTGTAGGCCACCACCGGTATATATAGCTCTGGTACCTTCTTCCCTATGTCATTTCTCTCTGAAGATGGACTCTGTGTAGTCTGAAACGTAAGAGAAATAAATAACTCGAAGCTCTATCCTGTGTTTACCTTCCGCCCACACAACATACTTGTCAATATGAATCATTCATACATATATATATACTCCCTCTAAGGGGGCAGAAGTGTCTCCAGTTTTCCCTGTTCCAACGCTCCCTCCTTACTTGTTTAAACCCTCCTCTACCCCTTACGTTTCTCTCCTTTACATACTCTTCCACTCTGTTCCAACATTCCCTCCTTACTCCCTACTCAATCCCTCACATTACACTCCTTTACATACTCTTCCACTCTGTTCTGCCATCTAACTGGTGGTCTGCCTCTCGCACCACGACCTACAACTTTACTTCCATACACTTCTTTACAAACTCCTCGCCTTGCATTCTCTCTACATATCCAAACCATCTCAATGTATTACGCTTCACTCTCTCAACCACTCCACACCCAATACCAATTATTTTAAAGTACCGTACAAATACTTGACTTACAGTACATACATATCATCATCATCATCATCATCATTATATTCGTTTAACGTCCGTATTTTCCCATTTAGGATGGGGTTGGACGGGCGATGACTGCTCTCAACATCTGCCTATTTTGTACTATATGTTCTTCTATTCCCATTAAATTCATATCTTCCATTACACACATTCACCACTTTTTCTTGGGCCTTCCCACCGGTCGCCGGCCCCCAAATCTCACCTCCTCCACCAAACTCACCCCCCCCCCCCTCCGCTCTTCTCACATGTCCACACCATCTCAGTCATCTCTGCCTCAACCTAACAGAAAGGTCTTCAACCCCACACATCTCTGCCACTTCACTGCTAGACCTCCCATCTTGCCACCTTATTCCTGCCATGTATCTCAGCATTCTACGGTCACAGCTGCGTATAACCTCCATCAGTTTGTTTGTCAATGCACATGTTTCTGTTCCATACATAAGAGCTGATCTCACACAGGCTTCGTATGTCATTCCTCTGGTACTCAGCCCTATGCTGCGGTCACCAATAAACTGGCTATTTCTCGCCATCTTCCCCATGCAGTTGCTACTCTCGCTCTTACTGCTCTTTCCACTCCTGCTTCACAGTCCAACACATCTCCAAAGTAGCAGAACTGTTGCACTTCTTCTAACACGCCTCCATTTACCATCAACCCGGCGACCTCTTCATCACCATCACTATCACTACCCATTCCCTCCCTCACGCATCTAGGATATACAAAGTTGGTGACACCATTTATTACACTCAGTACACAGCACTGAGTTTGTTCCCACTCCTCTTCCACAACATCCACATGGCCATCTTCCTGACTGAATTAATTTTCGAGCCTTGCTTCCAGTCACCATCATTTTTGTCTTTTCCATGTTTATTTTCAGCCCCCTCTGTTCCATCGTTTCCTTCCACCTGTTAAACATATTTGTTACTTCTTCCTTTGATTCTGCTGTCAAGACCAGATCATCGGCATAGAGCAGTTCCCACGGACCATTTCCTCTTGCCAATTTAGTAGCCTTCTCCATTATTGTGATGAAGAGTAGTAGATTAAGAGCTGATCCCTGGTGTACTCCCACTCCTATGACAAAGTCCTCTGATCTTCCTGCCTTTGTTTTCACCCTTGACCTTGATTCCACATACAGAGACATGACTGCAGCCACAAGCCTTTCTGGCACTTTTTGTCTCCTCAGTGCCCACTCAATCGCTCTCCTTGGTACTCGATCAAATGCCTTCTCGAGGTCCCCAAACACATGGTACAACTTTTTCTTCTTCTCACTGAACTTTTCCTGCATTTGCCTCACTATAAAAGTGCTTCTGTTGTCGACTTTCCTGGGCAAAATCCAAACTGCCGACTATCCACTTTTAACAGTTTCCTCAACCTCTCCTCCAATACCTTCTCAAATAGTTTCATTTCATGCTCCAATAGTCTAATTTCTATATATTTTCCACACTCCAGAGCATCTCCTTTTCCTTGATATATTGGGACAGTTTCACTACTTTTCCAGCCTTCAGGAATTTCTCCCTCGTCAACTATACTTCTAAATACTCTTGTTAAATTTCCTAAAACACCTGCTTTCTTTATCAAGTCACTTGTCATTCCCGTTGGACTTGCCGCTCATCCATTTTTGGGTGTCCGGAAGTTTTACCCGAAAATTTGGCATATGCATGCTTTATTAATTCAGAAAAGAAAATACTCTATTGATGTGATATTTTTTTTTCTTAGTTTAGCGGTAATTGAGACATTTAATTAAGGGTGGGTGGGAGTAGGGGACAGGCTTTAGGGGGGGTGCGGTAATATGGGGACAGGCTTGGGGTAAGTAGAAAGCCTGTCCCCCTATTCCTGCACCCCCCTAACCCCCCAAGCCTGTCCCCCTACTCCTGCAACCCCCAAAATTCCCTCGATCAAATGTCACACATTTAAGGGGGTGTAGGAATAGGGACTTCTTCGAATCCTCCCCTGTCCTCTCCAATATGTCCGTTTAGGTCACCTACAACTAGTAGTACCTCAGATTCTGACACTATTGTTGCATCATCCAACGTACCCCAGAATTAGAATTTATTTATTGATGCAACTAGGCATCTGGCGGCGCAACAGCTAGGGTCATATACCGCCCAACACAAAATTATTATCCTCAACTAACAAAATCACAAACTCCCGAAAGGGACACGTATCATAACTAAATTACACACAAACTATAAACATACACCATTACTAAAAGAACGCGTCAACTTAACTAATATATAAAAAAGAATCACGACTAAATAATATCAAACTATCTCCACATAGGAGAGTGTAAAGGCTCGCATCGAAGAGTGGCACGTCGGCAACGTCTTCGATGTAAGGATTCTATCACCGCCAAAGTCAGAGGGAATATTACAAACAAAAGTTGCAAAGACAGATATATATTAACTCAATCTCCACCACAACACATAAACACCACCACAATACAATCAACACCACCACACAAACTCCACACAGTATCACTCCACACACCACAGTACAAGTCCCAACACACAACTCTTGGCCAGGTAGCAGAGTCCTAACACAAGATAATGGCAATAGGATCACTAGGATCACTAGGAGCAAAATAAGAGGAGGCAGACCAGACGCTGCCCAAGCGCTGGAATAAGCTCCAGGTGAGAGAAGGAGGCAGAGGAGGCTCAGAGCTCCGTACAAGTCAGAGTGCAGCTCCTTTCTGCCACCAGTCAGGTCTTCTATCCATACGAAGCCTCGGATAGATGGCGCTGCCTGCGTTGAGAAGTGTAGATGGCGCTGACGTCGACATCCCAAGGAAGGGGGGGGGGGGGGAGATGAGGAGACTGCTGAACAAGCAGTTACATTCTCGCCCTCCACAAATACACCACATACTATCAATGAAATATTGAGATGTTACTTAACAGGAACATGTGATTAAAGGCATATAAATGTGTATAAATGTGTATGAATATGTATAAATGTGTACGAGTATTTCAGCCCTTACATAAGCCCCCTTTAAAAAATCTACTGCAGGTAGATTAAACAGAAATACTCTACATATGTGACAGTCTAATTGAGTTAAAAGAAAACATTCACTTCCCTGGACAGCGACTCAGGAGGTCTGCCCCAACATTGTCTCGACCAGCAATGTGGACTACTCTATAAGGGTAGTTCTGTAGCTGAAGAGCCCACCTCATTACTCTGTCATTGGAGCATCGCGAGGACTGGAGATATACGAGGGGCTTGTGGTCCGTCTCCAGTATGAACTCCTTCCCTCGTAGGTAGAAGTCGAACTTCTTGACCCCGAAGATGATGGCAAGTGCTTCCTTCTCTGTAGTTGCATACCTCCGCTCTCGATCCAGGAGTTTCCGGCTGGCGAAGGCAACAGGGTGAGGAGTTCCATCATAAAATTGTAGGAGGACTGCTCCTAGTCCCAAGTTTGATGCATCACACCTGAGGACAAAAGGTAAAGAGGGGTCGGGAAGTTTAAGTACAGGGGGAGTAGACAAAGCTTTCTTAAGTTGGTTAAAGCAAGACAGACGATCCTCAGTCCACTGTAGGGGTTCAGGTTGTCCTTTCTTCAGGAGGTCAGAGAGGGGTCCAGTGAAGTCTGAAGCCATGGGAATAAAACATCGATAAAATGATACCATACCAAGAAAGCTGCGGAGACTCTTCTTGGTTGTTGGCAGTTCAATATGCTTCAGGGCCTCAGTCTTGTCCTGAAGGGGATACAGATGTATTCCATCCAGCCGAAATCCCAGGTACTGAAGGGAAGAGTAACCAAATCGGCACTTCGAGGGCTTAGCGGTGAGTTTGTGGAACCTGAGCCGCTGAAGTACTAATGCTAGGGTTGAGAGATGACTAGGCCAATCTGATGAATACATGAAGATGTTATCAAAATAGAAAGAAACATTCAACAGGTCAGCTAGAACAATCCTCATGAGTCTAATATAGGTGGAGCATGCAGTGACGAGACCAAAAGGAAGACGACAAAACTGCATCAATCCTCTGTGAGTGGAAAAGGCTGTGAGCGGCCTGGCACGGTCTGTCAAAGGGATCTGATAGTAGGCCTTGGCTAGATCGAGCTCCGTAAAATAAGTAGCTCCTGAGAACTTATAAAGGTCACTCTCGGCTGAACAAGTTGGCTCAGCATCAAAAACTGTAACCGAATTTAATTGTCGGTAGTCTATGGCCATCCGATAACTTCCATCCGCCTTACGTACCATTACCACAGGAGAACAATGCGGAGAACAGGAGGGTTCAATGATACCAAGTTGAAGGAGGTCCTCCACTTCCTGCTCAAAGTAAGGGCGGAGATGAATCGGCACCGGATAATGCTTGGCCTTGATCCTGCTGGAGGTGGCAAGTACGATATCATGCTGTAGAGTCTCTGTGGAGCCAGGCATTTCTGAAAATACATCAGGGAAGGTGAAGATTACTTCTTCCAAGGAAGCACGCTTGTCCCACTCTAGCGATGGATAGATCTTCAGCTCATTACTGGAGACAGAGGCTGGACGTGGGGAAGCAGTTGGACAGGAAACCAGATCTTCTTCATCCATCATCTCTACAAATCCTCTTGGAAGGGTCTCTTCATCCTCAGACACTGAAACTTCATCCAATACATGGGCTAAATTGACTCTAGCACGCCGAAAGTATTGTTTGAGAATATTGGCATGATATAATTTAGGTCCTTTAGGATCATCCACAAGATAGTCTACCTTATTGCGTCTTTCAAGAATTTTATATGGACCACTCCAAGATACGAGCAATTTCCTAGTATCATCAGGAAGCAAAACGAGAACTTCATCACCAGGTTTGAACTGCCTATCTTGGGATCTCATATCAAAATAAGTCTTGTACCTGGTAGTACTTACGTCGGCCTGCTGGGCGGCGAGCTGGGCACACTCCTGGAGTTTATCCCGCATCTCGATAACGTACTGCAAACTGGTCCTATCGTCTGCCTTCAACCGTCTGTCTTCCCACAAATCCTTCAGAACAGTAAGGGGTCCTCTCACACTTCGTCCATAGAGAAGATCGAATGCGGAGAAGCCAGTACGGTCACTTGGTAGTTCTCGAAGAGCGAAGAGGGTGGGAACCAGGTAGCGATGCCATTCTCGCGGTTTCTCATGGCACAACTTTCTAAGGACCGCCTTGAGAGGTCCATGCAACCTTTCTACCCGTCCATTTCCGGCGGGATGGTAAGGTGTAGTGAACTGAGGCTTTACACCCAGAAGCTTGTGGAGTTCGGCCATCAGTTGCGACGTGAATTGCGTGCCTCTGTCACTCAAGATCTCACGAGGTATTCCTACTCTGGAGAAGATGGACAGTAAAGCTTCTGCAACAGAAATAGAATCTACCTCCTTCAGAGGAATGGCTTCTGGAAACCCAGTGGAAAAATCAATTAATGTCAAAATATACCGGTGACCTTCTGCAGAAAGGGGAGAGATGGGTCCAACAATATCTACAGCCACTCTGGAAAAGGGTTCGGTAACGACAGGTAAGGGTATGAGAGGAACAGGTTTAACTCTGCCTCTGGAAGACTTACGTTGGCACAGGTCACATGACCTACAGTAGTCCCGTATATCCGTCGCCATGGCGGGCCAAAAGAAATGCTTGCTGACTTTCTCTTCTGTTTTCCTGTGGGAAAAATGGCCGGCGAGCGGACTCTCATGAGCCACCTGGAGTACAATTCTTCGGCAGTCAGCGGGAACGACGAGCTTCTTGGTACCTTCATTCCCTGGTCTCGTAGATGACACACATTCCCGGTACAGGAGCCCATCTATCCAGGAGAACTTGTAGGTCGCGCCATTTCTGGCTGGCTCGGGATGTTCACAGGAGGCTTTGCCACGTACGGCTGCAAGAGAGGGACAAGATTCCTGCAATCGAGAAAATTCAGCTGGGGTTACCTGGAGTGGTTCCAGCTTAGGAAGAATGAGTGGGTGTATGCGTTTCATGCGAGTAGCACCAGCACGTGTCTGAACAGCACACACTCGCTCAGCACGATGTGTAGGGGTGACATCAGGTGGAGGAGTAGTAACAGCATCAGGGACATAGCCCTGGAATGAGTTAAATGTTGTAGGTACATTAGCAGTAGCAAGACTACAAGCAGGGTTATCAGGCTTACGAGCCCCTGGAATATCTCCCAGTAATGCAGTAGCAAACTTAATCGGGGCACGAATAGCATCAGCCCAACCATCATAATAGGGACATTTTAAGAAGCACCGAAAAACAGGAAATGTATCTGCTCGGCCTAAATAGTCAAAGACTGTTACCTGTCGGCAGTTAGTGGTGTCCACATCAGGTAGAGCTTCCTCGGCGACAATGAGACTGGAGCAACCAGTGTCCCGTAGAATGGTGGAGGTCCAGGATCCATTAATAGTCCCTGCAACACAGTATTCGGATTCCGAAGCCCTAGTGTCTGACAAGCAGAATCCTACCTTTACTGTAGAAATGGAGTCTTTGAAGGCACGGGGATTTTTAGGGCACCTGGGACGTATGTGGCCTTCTTCCCCGCAATTATGACACCGTATCACTGAAGTAGGAGCCTTGTTCGGTACGTTGGTATTAGGAGAGGCTTGTTCCTTGGTAGCAGGCCTCCTGTTACCTGATGGTTGACGAGCAGAATTAGGGTATGCGTGACGAGCAGAGGCCCAGCTATCAGCAAGCTGGACTGCCTTCTCCAAAGAGAACACACTCTGTTCCTTTATGAAGACACGAAGATCTGGAGTTAGAGAGGAGAAAAATTGATCCAAAACCATGAACTCTTTCAGAGCTTTATAAGAAGAGTCAACATTAGAATATTCTAGCCACTGTTCAAGCAAACGATTAAGTTGTATGCTAAATTGCTGGTAACTTTCCCCTGGCTGAATCCTAGAAGACCTGAATTCCGTCCTGAACCCATCGGGGTCATACAGAAGCCCCTCAGTAGAGCTTTCTTCAACAGCTGGTAGTCTGTAATAATCTCAGTAGGAAGGGAGGAATATATTTTCCCAGCCTTGCCTGAGAGAGAAGCTCCCAGTCGTAGGGCATATGTATCTGCAGCCACATTTGTGAGTTCAGCAATTCTCTCAAACCTTGTCAGATATGCAGCGAAATCATCCCCATCTCTATAGGCAGGCAATAAGAATTTATTACTCTCACCTTCAACAATTTGAGTAGCTGGCTTCTGTGTAGCAGCAATTTGGGCCAGCTGGATTTCCTTCTCAGCCTGTAGTTTTGCCAGTCTTTCTTCTCTTTCTTCCTTCTTGGCCTGTAGCTGGGCTAATCGTTCCTCCTTTTCTCTCTCTCTTTCTCGATCACGGGCTTCTCTTTCCCGCTCACGTTCCTCTCTTTCCATAGATTGCTGTTGCACCACATACTGACCAACTTCAGCTCCAGAGAGGCCTAGCTCTAAGGCCTGCTCTTTAAGTTGCCCGAAACTAGACATAACCCCTAGAGAAAAACAGCAATTATAGGACAAAGTTAATACACAAGTAGGTAACAACCAACAGTAAAGAGACTTTAAAAAATAATCTAAATACACAAAGAATCAATCTCCTACACAGAGAGAAAGTTTAAAATATAATACAACACAACACTCAGAATACTCTGACACAGCACAACTATCAAAATACTCTGGTAGCAAAGACAGTGGAATGACAACCACTAATCTGCAGCATGACGCTAATAAACACTTCTGGGCCACGACAGTGAGGGCGCGCAACGGCGACTTAAACAGGTCAGCAAAAGACCTGAAACATAACCCTCAAAATTTGGTGGAGCAGAATCCTGGCGAGGTCGCCACTTGTAAAGGCTCGCATCGAAGAGTGGCACGTCGGCAACGTCTTCGATGTAAGGATTCTATCACCGCCAAAGTCAGAGAGAATATTACAAACAAAAGTTGCAAAGACAGATATATATTAACTCAATCTCCACCACAACACATAAACACCACCACAATACAATCAACACCACCACACAAACTCCACACAGTATCACTCCACACACCACAGTACAAGTCCCAACACACAACTCTTGGCCAGGTAGCAGAGTCCTAACACAAGATAATGGCAATAGGATCACTAGGATCAATAGGAGCAAAATAAGAGGAGGCAGACCAGACGCTGCCCAAGCGCTGGAATAAGCTCCAGGTGAGAGAAGGAGGCAGAGGAGGCTCAGAGCTCCGTACAAGTCAGAGTGCAGCTCCTTTCTGCCACCAGTCAGGTCTTCTATCCATACGAAGCCTCGGATAGATGGCGCTGCCTGCGTTGAGAAGTGTAGATGGCGCTGACGTCGACATCCCAAGGAAGGGGGGGGGGAGATGAGGAGACTGCTGAACAAGCAGTTACATTCTCGCCCTCCACAAATACACCACATACTATCAATGAAATATTGAGATGTTACTTAACAGGAACATGTGATTAAAGGCATATAAATGTGTATAAATGTGTATGAATATGTATAAATGTGTACGAGTATTTCGGCCCTTACAGAGAGAGTGTTCCCTCCCACACTACAAGCCTCCTCCCCGAGCACCCGGGAGAGACTGTAAGAACCGTCACCCACCCGGTACTCGGAGAGGTGCCTACGACGCAGGTCCCCAAAACTGGGACACTCAACAATAATATGCCGTACTGTCAAAGGGACCAGACAATCATCATAGTAGGGAGGGTTAATCCTGTCCATTAAAAAGCCATGAGTCAATAATGTGTGGCCAATGCGGAGACGGACAAGAGCCGTCTCCCACCGGCGGCACAGGCCGTTGTAGCTCCACAAACCAAGGCGTTGGCGGATGTCGTGGAGCTTGTTAGCCTCGACTGCCCCCATCTGTCCGGCCAGCAGGACAAACGGCAGCATCTATATAGGGTAGAAGGTCCACTGCAGAGACTGGATGACGCCCAGTAGGAGGCTGAGAATTTGAGACAGCAGCCTTAGCCAGGGCATCAGCCCGCTCATTGCCATCGACACCCACATGGGCCGGGACCCAGCAGAAAGGGACTTTGCGGCCACGACGACCAAGGAGGACAAGCCACTCAAGGATGGCCAACACCAGGGGATGGGGAGAGTAAAAATTGCACAAGGCCGGCAAGGCACTACAGGAATCACTATAAATAGTAAAAGAAGGCTGAGGGAGAGTAAAAATCACTTGGATGGCATATAAAATGGCCGAGAGCTCAGCAGTGAAAATCGACATGACAGAAGGAAGTCTACCACCACCGCAAAAGTCAGGAAAGACAACTCCAAAGCCAACTCCAGCATCAGACTTTGACCCATCTGTGTACACAGGGAGGGACTCCCTGTGAGTGAAGGCATGTTCTAAAAACAGGGAACGAGCCACTGGAGGAGGAAGAGATTCTTTTTTGTCTGTAAAACAGGTGCAGGGGAAAACTTCTGGAAGAAGCTTTGGAGCCACCCTGGGGACCCACACAGGACGAATCAGGAAGTCTTCAATTCCCATCTCCTCCATAGCCTTCCTGACCCGGAAGCCAAAGGGCCATGATGTACGAGAATGTGAAAGATAATAATTAGACATGATATCAGATGACACCGCCAAGCAAGGAAGGGAGACGGGAAGTCGATGTAATCAATGTCAACAACGAACCAACAAGGACTGGCGACGGAGATCTAGAGGTGGTTCGTTAGCATCCACCAGGAGACTGGGGATTGGTGATGACCTGAACGCTCCAGTTGCCAGACGTATCCCAGCATTATGAACAGGGTCTAAAACTCTGAGACGGACATCTGTGGCAGAGGAGTACACCTCACACCCAAAATCGAGTTTTGACTTAATAAAAACACGGTATAGGCGAAGGAGGGTGGCCAGATCAGCCCCCAGGGTTGTATGGCTCAGAACCCTCAACAGATTAAGAGCCTTAAGGCAAGAGACCATAACCCTTAAGAATCGCAATTCCCCTTACGCTACTTTCGTCTGAACCGCAATTACAGGTTGATTTTAAAAGTTTCGTTTTGGTAAATTCTGTTATTACAGATTTGTAGAGCTTGATTTTACACACCAGAATCTGAAATAGAAAGTTTCGTAAGTCGACTGGTTTGAGTAAAGTAGTGCGTCAAAGTCAGAGAACAAAAAACAGTTACCCCTAAAAAAACTAGGAAAAAATGATATACCGTAATTTATTACGCTAAAATATGACGAAATACTGACCATATATGACGAAATGATAGTTTTCAAGGTATAAATATATATATATAATAGCATACTGCAGGCTTACTCTGTACACATATAGTTATATAGTAAAGTTATTTACATATAACATGTGCGTATATGTGTGTATTGGCCAGAACACATATAAACGAAGTGTTATATGACTTACTAGCAGGGATACCTGACGTTGTCCGGGGATCTATCTATCAATCTATCTATATCTATCTATCTATATCTATTTATATCTATATGTATATCTATCTATGTATATCTATCAATTTATATCTATCTATATATCTATCTATATCTATCTATATCTATCTATCTATCTATCTATCTATATCTATCTATATCTATCTATCAATCTATATTTATCTATCTATCTATCTATCTCTTTCTATCTATCTATATCTATCTATCTATCTCTATCTATCTATCTATCTATCTATATCTATCTATCTATATCTATCTATCTATCTATCTATCTCTATCTATCTATCTATCTATCTATATCTATCTATCTATCTATATCTATCTATATCTATCTATCTATCTATCTATCTATCTATCTATCTATCTATCTATCTATCTATCTATCTATCTATCTATCTATATCTATCTATCTATTTATCTATCTATCTCTCTATCTCTATCTATCTATCTATCTATCTATCTATCTATCTCTATCTTTATATCTATCTATCTATCTATCTATCTATCTATCTATCTATCTTTATCTATCTATCTATCTCTATCTATCTATCTATATATCTATCTATTTATCTCTCTCTCTCTCTCTCTCTCTCTCTCTCTCTCTCTCTCTCTCTCTCTCTCTCTCTCTCTCTCTCTCTCTCTCTCTCTCTCTCTCTCTCTCTCTCTCTCTCTCTCTCTCTCTCTCTCTTTCTCTCTTTCTCTCTTTCTCTCTCTCTCTCTCTCTCTATTTCTCTCTCTCTCTCTCTCTCTCTCTATCTCTCTCTCTATCTATCTATCTATCTATCTATTTATCTATCTATCTATCTATGTGTGTGTGTGGAAGAGAGAGAGAGAGAGAGAGAGAGAGAGAGAGAGTGTGACCAGGAAATAACAATGGTGGAGGTGACACAGGAAAAAGTGGAGCACCTCCTAAGAGCAGTGGACGTCAGGAAGGCATCTGGGCCTGACGATGTGAGCCCACAAGTGCTACGCCACTGCTCGAGTGAGTTGGCAGGACCGCTCACTGAGGTTTTCACCTCTTGCATCCAGGAAAACACGTGGCCCTCCATATGGAAAGAGGCTCGTGTGGTGCCTGTTCACAAGAGGAAAACAAGAACAAACCCTGCAAACTACAGGCCTATCTCTCTCCTATCTGTGGTTGGCAAAATATTCGAGAGGATAGTGGTACAGACCCTCACCCACCACCTTGATGACGAATCCCTCTTGTCCAACCAACAGTTCGGGTTTAGATCTGGCCGCTCCACCTCGGACCTCCTTATGCTCCTCTCCAGGGACTGGCAAGACTCCTTGGATAGCGGCTTAGATATTATTGTCGTTGCTCTGGACATCGCAGGTGCCTTTGACCGTGTGTGGCATGCGGGCTTACTGGAAAAGCTCCGTGCCAAGGGCATCCGGGGTCACCTTCTGATGCTGATGGGTGACTACCTCCATGACAGGACAATCCATGTAGTCGTCAATGGGCAACAATCCAGGAACCTCCCAGTAGGGGCCTCAATCCCTCAGGGATCTGTGCTGGGACCGGTTCTCTGGAACCTATACATGGACGACCTTCTCAGGACCTTACCAGCACTTTCTGCATATGCTGATGACTGCACACTCTCCCACTCTTATTCTCGCCAGGACAGCCAGCAAGTAGTTGCTGACATTAATCAGCAGCTACAAGCAATAAAGAGATGGGGAGAGCGCTGGCAGGTAAACTTTGCTCCTGAGAAGACACAAGCCATGGTGGTTTCTCGGTCCCCGGCAGCCTCACAAGCTGTTGAGGGAAAAGTGAAGTTTGGCTCTGTCACCCTCCCACTCCAAGATCACGTCAAGATCCTCGGAGTGACCTTTGATGCGGAGCTCCGATTCAAGAAGCATATTCACCACATCGCCCATCAGGCCTCCCTTCGGGTCTCTGCCTTACGTAGAGTGGCAGGTTTCCTGGACAAACGTGGCCTTATGACACTCTACAAGGCACAGGTAAGACCCCACCTTGAGTATGGGGCCCTGACGTGGATGTCCAGCGCTGCTACACACCTGCAGAGACTCGACAAAGTGGAGCGAAGAGTGCAGCGACTGATTGAGAACAACATCTGTCCTCCTCCCTTACAAGACATACCTGCTCTGGACACACTAGAACACCGCCGGGACGTTGCTGCTCTGGTGGTCCTCCACAAGGCACAGGTTCAAGAGGTGCAACACCTGGCAGGACTTAGGCTCCCCCCGCGTGAGGCTGTGAGAGACACGAGAACGGTGTCCTCCAGCCAAGACCAGGTCGGGGTGCCTAGGTCACACTCCAATCAGCACCAGAGGATCTTCATTGCCAGAACATCACGAATGTGGAATGTCTTCACTGCAGCAGCTCCCACCATGCAAGACCTGTCCACCCAACAAGTAAAGGTGGCTGCACACACGTGGCGAGGAACATTTCCAACGCCTATGAGACACACATAAACATTCGAAAAGCGGCTTTTAAGATAGTGCCACGAGGAAACGTGGCACTTTAAGCCGCATACTAGTGTACAGAGGGCTGCCTTTTTATGCTGTTTAGCTCAGCCATGTACAGCTATACCAGAAAGTTTAAATAAAAAAAAAAAAAAAAAAAAAGAGAGAGAGAGAGAGAGAGAGAGAGAGAGAGAGAGAGAGAGAGAGAGAGAGAGAGAGAGAGAGAGAGAGAGAGAGAGAGAGTGTGTGTGTGTGTGTAAAAGAGAGAGAGAAAAAGAGATCGTATGACGTCTGTGAATGTGAAACCTCTTACATTCACAGAAAACGTCATAATATTTCATGGGATATTATTGTATTTATGTATTTTCGAAATTAAATGCTCTTGTCACACCCAAATTTGGTCACCTAAGGCTCTCGTTTTCAGTTCCTGGTGTGTAAATTCAAGCTCTTACTTTCTGCAAAAAAAAATTCTCGCCTAAATGAAAGTTAAAACTTGAAAATTTTGACCCCCATTTTTCAGGTGGTGGTGACAAAAAAGACAAAAAGTCGTTTTTAAGGGGTTAATCATTGAAGAAGAAAAAATGTATACTGCCAAGACACTCCTCAGGTCTCAGCGAAAAAACGTATGTAAAAATTATTACTCTAGGTGAAACAATGCGGCTGTGCATAGCGGCTAAACAGACAGACAGACAGACAGACTGTTTTATACATATAGATATAAGATTGCCATATGATTATCAAAGCATGGGAAGTAGGGGAGGGAGTAGGAAGGATAAGAAAGGAGGCGGAGTCAGTGTCGGGGAGTAGAGAAGGGTGTTGGTGGTTGGTATGGTAGAGAGAGAGCAGGCATCAAAGAGGCCGCCTACCCCCCCCCCCCACCCACCCACAGAGGCTGAATGCATTATTTCTATAGTCAGTCCACACTAGTAGCCCCAAATCTAACCAGTGTTACCACTGAAGTGGCTAGATATAGCCCAAGCAGTTTTTTATAGTGTGTTATTTTAAACGGACAATCGACTTCAAGGCCTAAATTCATATTGTCCGTTTAAATGGACAATAGGCATTTAGGGGTTAATTAAGTGTATGTAAGTGGGGAACCCAAGTCAAACGTTTGTTGAAAAGGAGACCCAAAAAGCGAGTCTCCTCGATACAGCGTATCCGATGACCATACATGAATAAGTCCGGATTAGGGTGGACACTTCGGATGTGGCAGAAGTGCATAGCAACCGTCTTGGCAGGAGAAAATCGAAACCCATGACAACCAGTCCAACGTGACACTCTGTCAAGGGCAAGCTGCATGAGCTGCTCTGCCACTGACATACAGAAGGCAGCAAACCAGACTGCTAGGTCGTCAACGTACATCGAGCTGGCTATACTGTCTGGAAGGGATGAGGCAATGGCATTAAATGCTACTGCAAACAATGTGACATTGAGGACACTTCCCTGGGGGACACCCTCCTCTTGTGCAACAGATGCTGAGAGAGCTGTACCAACTCTTACAGAAAAACTGCGACCACTAAGAAACTCCTTAAAAAAGCGTGGAAGGCGACCTCGCAGGCCATATACATGTTGCTGCTGCAGGATGCCATATTGCCATGTAGTATCATATGTTTTCTCTAAATCAAAGAATACACAGACAAGGTGTTGATGTTGTAACACCCCCATTTTATTATGTATGTTATTTAGGATGTTTTTTTTTTAATTAATGTATAATTACTAGCTTCACTCTCCATAAATACCAGTATTTCTTTCTGGTAACTTACTTAGAAAATTAGTTGAGTGAGGGATGAAGTCCCAATAAAAGGACGTGATATTTTCGTTGGCGGAACAATATTTGTAACCAATATCAGGAATAATTATATGCTATGTGACTGAGAAAGAGATAATGGGTTGGAGTATTAAGGGATGTTAAATAATCATTAGTGTAACTAAAGGAATGTATCAGGGGGGAAGGAACACTTAATATAATAGAAAAATGTAGCAGGAGGAACTAGTTTGTGTCCGTGTAGGAGCTGAGATTGGGGGGGAGAGAGGCGAGAATGAATTGTGGCAAGGATTCACAGTCAGTCTCGTGTCGTCTTCCACTGGGTAAAGGTAACTACTAAAACAGCTGCTACAAAGTAATTTCACGTGTTAATATTGAGGTAAATATTTATTATACATTTGATAGTGATTATTAACGAGTCTCGTGTCGTCTTCCACTGGATAAAGCCATATAGAACATTCCGGCAAAGCATAAGAATAATACTGGTGTACCTAAGAATAATATTAACAGTTAGGAGAATTGCTGGCATAGTTTAAAGAAAATCTAGAGTAACATTTGTTTCGGCCATATTTTTTTTTTTTGATACTATTATATATATGTATGTTTTTTTTATAACTATTGTATGTATATGTGGATGTATTTTTTTTTCTTATTGATGGGGGGGAGTAAGTAAATTGTTTTTTTTTTTATTATTATCTGTTTGTTTAGTGCTGTTCCCTAGCGAAACTCGGAATTATTCCAGTTCTAGGGGCAGCGGGAGTAGGATTCAGGGAGGGGGGATTGAAGGTTAGGGAGTATATATATATATATGTTTGTTTATGAAAATGAATATTAATAAATTAATTAATAAGTAGTTGAGTTTTCCGTTACCGTATACATACTAATAGACTGTGTCCATACTTAGACATTTTTGACTTGATTTAAGACATTGATCGAACCCCCGTTAGAGTAATTCTGGGTTGCTTACACACGTGCCTGGGGTTCAAGCTACGTTACCCACCCAGTGTGTGATAGCTTGGTTCCTGTGGTCAACCTGTGGTCTGGTGGTGGCAGCGTTACTGACGAGGAACTGGACTTGCCTTTGTATGATTTTATTTTCTTGGTATTCGCAAGGCAAGTTCAGTCCTCAGTCCTTTTTTTTTTTCAGACCGGGTTGATCAAGTATAGGATAGAGTATCATACACTGGTGTGTCATTTTTTTTTATTGTAAAAGGCCGTGTTTTTTTTATCCTCCTCCAGTAAAGTAAGGGGGATAAAAATAGCGACGTTACATTGGTGGTAGCTTAAGTGGGATAAATCCGACCCAGAGAAATTGCTTTAACGGAGATCCGTGGAATTGGGTCTGATGTTTATGGTAGCAATAGTAGGACACAATCAAGTTCCTCGAGAACTGACGGTTAACGGAGCTCAGGTAGTAAATTAAAGTAAGAGGGGTAAAGAAAAATACAGGATATAACAATTAGAATGCTAACACGCAGTGGCGTGAGAGCGAAAGTCATGGCGGAAGCGTCAGAAATGAGTGAAGTGGTAGTTAACGATACGGATTCAGATAGGGAGGTAAGATTCGAAATGCAGGAATTGAGACTAATAACCGAACAAATGACTAAGATTGCGATGAAGGTACAAGACAGAGACTTGAACCAGCGAATAATATTATTATGTTGTCAGGGGAAGACATACAAATGGCTGAAGTTAATAACAAAACTAAAGTAGAAAAGTTAGCATCGAAGATGGAAACAGATTTATTCTAACCATCATAGACCATTTCTCAAGGTACACCAAGTTTTACCCACTAAAAAAGTAAGCATGCCAAGGGAATTGTTGCTAGGCTAACCAGTTTGTTACAGACTTTGGCGGGCCTAGATCGGTGCTGTGTGACAACGCCAAGGAGTTTACTGGCCACGAGATGCGGACCTGGGCAGACCAGCATGGAGTGGAGCTGCTTTTCTCCACGCCGTATCATCCACAGGCTAACGGGATGATTGAGAGGATGCACCGGACCCTGAAGACGGTGTTGGCCCAGTTGTGCGAGGGCTATCCACAACGTTGGCCTAACCTGCTGGCTGAGTGTCAAAAAGTGATGAATGCAGCCGTCCACAGCAGTACCAGGGTGACGCCGTATGTCGCATTCTTCGGAAGGCATCCACCACGCAACATCACAGCACCACTACCGACCATCACGTCTGACCACAACGACGCTGGGAGACTAAAGAGGCTAATACAAGAAGCCAGTACCGTATCTCTCAGGAGGTATCGGGCATTTGCCAATAGGCATAGAAAAAATGAAAAAGTAGAACTAGGATCATTAGTGTGGGTAAAACAAGAAACGATAATACCGGGTACCTGTGCCAAATTGAACCAAAAATGGAAAGGACCATACAAGGTGGCAGAAATAATAAGAGATGGTTTGATATATATTTTAGAGGACCCATTTACAGGGAAAAACATCCAGAGGGCTGCAGAAAAGATTAAGCCCTATGTGAGCCACAGTGATATTATAGTACAGTTAGGGGAATTAATTGAAAATAATGAACCAGATGATGATGATGAGGATATTGTACTTCCTCCACGTCATCGACGTCCTCCAAGAAGATTTCTGGAGGAAATGTAAATTGAGGTAAAAACCAAGGCAGAAAACAGAAATATTTAGAAAAACAGTGAATGAAAATTAATAGAAAATAGGGTAAAAGTGGGAAAGTTACGTTGGATAATGTCATGTTTTACTATAACCTGAAGTCAACACGGGGCAACATTAATGTACGAGCTAGGAACTCAGCTCATAGTTATTTTTTTTTTTTATTGTGGGTGTTGGAGGATACTTAGTTTTAATGGGAAGAGAAGGATGGTGGGGAGTATACACCCTACATTTCCATTGGGCTCTTCCAGAATACAGTCAGAACATTTGTCAAGGCCCCTGTTTCACTTGCTGCATTCCGGGTTGTCATACCGTGCGGGATCTGAGGTTTGATTGGAGAAGTGAATGAAAATAGGAATGATTGAATTGAATGTAAGAATACTCAGATCTTGTTAGGGACAATCGCGGATGGGTTTAGTGACGGTAGAACCTTATTGAAGTTCTCCCGGGGTTATGGACTTGACAGAGGAGTCTGACTGGGACGAGGTGTCACTGATATCTATTATGTATTATGTGTATTGTGTAATGTTAGGTAGAGAAGTTCTTACCTGCGGGAAAGAAAAGCAGTCTAAGGACTGTAAGTAAGGTTGGCAGTTTATCAACACTGACTAACACGTTAGGGTGAATAATGTCTGATGTTGTTTAGTAAGGTATAGCGATAGTGACAAATGGTGTGTATGTTAAGATTAGGGGGAGGGGAATTGAGTTAGGGAAATATATAGAAATTAATTTTCACTGTAAGTTCCAGCTAAGGAAGAGGGGACGTGTGTAACACCCCCATTTTATTATGTATGTTATTTAGGATGTTTTTTTTTTAATTAATGTATAATTACTAGCTTCACTCTCCATAAATACCAGCATTTCTTTCTGGTAACTTACTTAGAAAATTAGTTGAGTGAGGGATGAAGTCCCAATAAAAGGACGTGATATTTTCGTTGGCGGAACAATATTTGTAACCAATATCAGGAATAATTATATGCTATGTGACTGAGAAAGAGATAATGGGTTGGAGTATTAAGGGATGTTAAATAATCATTAGTGTAACTAAAGGAATGTATCAGGGGGGAAGGAACACTTAATATAATAGAAAAATGTAGCAGGAGGAACTAGTTTGTGTCCGTGTAGGAGCTGAGATTGGGGGGGAGAGAGGCGAGAATGAATTGTGGCAAGGATTCACAGTCAGTCTCGTGTCGTCTTCCACTGGGTAAAGGTAACTACTAAAACAGCTGCTACAAAGTAATTTCACGTGTTAATATTGAGGTAAATATTTATTATACATTTGATAGTGATTATTAACGAGTCTCGTGTCGTCTTCCACTGGATAAAGCCATATAGCACATGCCGGCAAAGCATAAGAATAATACTGGTGTACCTAAGAATAATATTAACAGTTAGGAGAATTGCTGGCATAGTTTAAAGAAAATCTAGAGTAACATTTGTTTCGGCCATATTTTTTTTTTTTTGATACTATTATATATATGTATGTTTTTTTTATAACTATTGTATGTATATGTGGATGTATTTTTTTTTCTTATTGATGGGGGGGAGTAAGTAAATTGTTTTTTTTTATTATTATCTGTTTGTTTAGTGCTGTTCCCTAGCGAAACTCGGAATTATTCCAGTTCTAGGGGCAGCGGGAGTAGGATTCAGGGAGGGGGGATTGAAGGTTAGGGAGTATATATATATATGTTTGTTTATGAAAATGAATGTTAATAAATTAATTAATAAGTAGTTGAGTTTTCCGTTACCGTATACATACTAATAGACTGTGTCCATACTTAGACATTTTTGACTTGATTTAAGACATTGATCGAACCCCCGTTAGAGTAATTCTGGGTTGCTTACACACGTGCCTGGGGTTCAAGCTACGTTACCCACCCAGTGTGTGATAGCTTGGTTCCTGTGGTCAACCTGTGGTCTGGTGGTGGCAGCGTTACTGACGAGGAACTGGACTTGCCTTTGTATGATTTTATTTTCTTGGTATTCGCAAGGCAAGTTCAGTCCTCAGTCCTTTTTTTTTTCCAGACCGGGTTGATCAAGTATAGGATAGAGTATCATACACTGGTGTGTCATTTTTTTTTTTTTGTAAAAGGCCGTGTTTTTTTTATCCTCCTCCAGTAAAGTAAGGGGGATAAAAATAGCGGCGTTTACAATGTTGTGCAAAGGCCTCGCATGCAGCAGCTTCCAACCTGACCAGAGCATCTGTAGTGGAACGATGTTTACGAAAACCAGACTGGGACGGAGACAGAAAATCACCCCGTTCCAAGAAGTATACCAGTCTGACATTCACCATCTTCTCAAATAGTTTACATAGACATGAGGTTAAGGCAATTGGTCGGTAACTGAGAGCAACACTAGAGTGTTTGCCCGGCTTGGGGAAAGGAAGGATGGTAGCAACCCTCCACCCAGAATGGAAGACACCCTCCACCCAGATTCTGTTATATAAAGCTAAGAGATTGCCTCCTCACCCAAGTGGGATGTTGTCTGGCCCAGGAGATGTGTCCCCACAGAGAGAGAGAGCAGAATGCAGGTCTCTCAGGGTGAATATATGGTTATAACTTTCATTTTTGTTCCCTGAGAAATCCAGGGCAGTGCGCTCACAGGTTCTTAACTCAGCCAGAGGTCGATAGTCACGGCTGGAGACTCTAGCAAAAGCCTCCACCATGGTATTGGCCACTGTCAAACTATCCATAATCTGAACTCCATTGACCTTAAGTACAGGTGGAGAACTGGGAGAAAACTTCCCCTCAATCTTACGGACTCTCCTGAACACTTGGGTGAGTGGAGTTTTACTATTAATTGAAGACACATAGGCCTTGCAAGATGCACGTCGTGCCTTTTTTAAAACTCGTCTAGCCCGAGCCCTTACTCGTCGGAAGTCCTCTAAAAGAGTTGGGTCCCCACGATTGCGACGAAGGCAAGAGAAAGCAGCGCGCTTCTCCCACACAGCAGTGGTGCTGACTGGTGACCACCAAGGGACAGGACGTTTGGGAAAGTAGCCAGAAGTTTTAGGGATAGAGTTGAGAGCGGCTAAGTGGAGTACATCAGTGAAATTTGTTACAGCCTCATCAGAGCTACCAAAATCGGCTACTGAAGAGACTGAAGAAGGTAGCTCTCTAAAAAACTGCCAGACAGCCTTCTCTAATTTCCACCTAGGAAGACGAGACTGTGGTTCGTACTTGTTACCTTCTAAAAGTATAGGGAAATGGTCACTACCATATAAATCAGGCAACACTCTCCAAGTAAAATCTAACAGAGTACTGGGTGAGCAAAGGGAAATGTCAATGGCAGTAAAAGTCCCAGTTGGGCTATTAAAATGTGTCACATCTCCCGTATTTAAAACCCCTAATCCTTCATCCTCAATAAAAGTAGCAAATAAAACACCCCTGGGGTTGAGGATGACGACCATTAAAATCACCCAATAAAATAAATGGAGAGGGAAGGTCTCGTACAAGGCAAACCTCAACAGCTACAGCCTGGAGCGGTGTGTCAAGCTCCAGGCTCGTCCATGGAATATCTCGACGAACTAGGATGGCAGAGCCACCATGGTGACCCTGCCCTTCAAATGAATTGGAATAAAATGCAGAGTATGCTTGAGGACAGGCAGGAATGTAGTCTTCAAGCATTGTCTCTCGAAGAGAAACACACGCAGGAGAGAAGCTAGAGAGAAGAATGCGCAGTTCTTCCCAAGTAGCACGCAAGCCACGGAGCTTGAACAGTGTTACTTTGGTCCTGGTTTTTGGGAAGCCTCATGGAGGTACTTCCCACTACCACCTCGACCTGAGGGTCTACTCAAACGATACGTTTGGTCAAATCCTGGACCACTAGAAGAGCGAACCCGAGGAGAAGTACTTGTGGCAGTAATTGGGACCCGTTGACGAGTTCCTGAAGCATCTGATATGCTTGACGAAGATGAAGATATATGAGCAGGGATATTCTTAGAAACATTTACATTAGTATTGTCCTGTGCAGCAGTGGTATCACTGATACAGGCAGACACATCAACATCCATAATACAGGTGGTAGAATAACTCCGCTGTTCAAGCAGAGCAGAAACTGAATCTTTTGAAGTCACCACGTCAGTGGCATCCACATTAACTTTACGCTCCTCTGATGGTCCTGAAGAAAACTTGCGAGGAGGAACTTCTGTTGAATCAAGAGCTTCATCAGAGCCACGAGAACGCTTCTTCTGGTGACATTGGGAGGAAACTACGGATGAGTCCTCAGAGATGGTTGCCTTATAAGGAGGAACATCTATAGAGTCAAGTGCCTCAGACGAACCATGAAGACGTCTCTGTGGCCGTTTAGGTGACTTAAGTTTCCTTTTTGGAGAGCGTGTGGCAGCGTGAACCAATACCACATGGACACCTTTAGCTAAAGTCTGAGAATTGTCATCAGTTGAAGGGTCACCAGAATGAGTGTCTGATAAGGTTTCCAAAACAGAGAAGGTATTATGTAGTGTTACCTTAGAAACACTCTCACTGGAGCATAAACCTGCTGTCTCTTGAGAGGGTTGAGATGGTGCTGCAACTGATTTGGGGCGAAGGGTGGAGGCGTATGTCTTAACACCATCATCCTTCTGTCACCTGAAGTTGAGTTGCCGTTTGGCACTACCAATACTAATGAATTGGGTATTAGCCAAGTGGAGAATATCCTGCTCAAGGAGGTACATCATACATTGGCGAGACGCAAGGGGTGAGCATCTCTGCAGTAAAAGCAGTAACTCTCTGACCGACACTCAGAAGTATGATGTGAGTCAGGAGCAAAACTATTACCACACCGGGAACGGTTGTTGCAGTTCCTCCTCCCATGACCAAACTCATAGCAACAGAAACACTGTAAGAGACGCTCAACAAAATGCTTTACTTCAAAAGAGGTGGGGTTAATGTTATCGCGATATTCATTATATATACTCCCCTTGCTATAATTGAATGTTCGGTGTGGTTTGATAGATTCAAACATGCTATCAGTAGGACAGGGGATATTGAGGAGCATCATGGCCTGAGTAAGATCTTTGGCTCTGATTAAAACGCCCTTACCATATTCCATTGGAAGTACTCCAATTTCTTTCTCCATATAACGGGAAGCATGGATAAGGTTACCACGTCCCTCCCTGTAGTACGCCACAAACCAAAAGGGTGTAGGAACCCGACGTTCCTTTGGGACATTCTCAAGAGTCATCAAAGAGGTTAGGACCGTAGTCATTGTCACTATCTACTACATTGGTTTACCGCATCATCTGGACTTTATAGTGAGTATTCCCCACTGTCAAAGAATCTTTTGCCTCAAATGCTGCTTTGGCAGCAGCATTTGTATTGAATGTAATATAACACCGATTAGACCTACAATCACAGTCATAAGTGATTCGGATACGAAGGAATACTCCGAAACACTTAAAAATGGAGTGGATAGCGCCATACGAATGTGTGTGTGTGTGTGTGTGTGTGTGTGTGTGTGTGTGTGTGTATAAAAGGAACTGTGGTTCACATGACTCGAATCCTCACTTCATCAAAAATAAGCTTGTATTCTGCAGGAGAGATTCGATTGTCTCATTCCCTTCTACAGAATATTCTTTTCACATATAATATATGGATAATTGTGGTTCTCATAATTTTGTTTAATATATTAATTATTGTTGAAACACATTTATCTTTGAGTATAGCAATTTCATTAAATATATCCAAGTTTTATAGACACCCATCCCATCTGATGTCATTACAGTTTTGCTGATATCGAACAATACTTAGCCTACAGATGAGAGTAGAAAATAATATTATGATGACAATGATATAATTCAATACTTAATTATATAGGTTTGTTAATGTGAAATCCATCTACATTAGTCCCTTCGCCCAAAGTCAATCATAAATCCTCAAGATACTGAAAAACGTCTCTACAGCCACTGTTATTGGCGTCTCTTTTGTTCTTTCTTCCTCCACCAGACCCTGCATATACCCCCTCCCCTTCTTCCTCTCTCACTCCCCCATAACTCGTCAGGTAGAAGCGAACCCATGATGAGTGTACTCGTGTCTCCATCCCATCAGCTCGCGACTGTACATTTGTTATCATCAATGTGTCACAGCCACTAACACGGTTCTCTAACACAACATCTGACCTGATGGGTCTATTCATACTTGCAGCTCTCTGCACATCAGCACGACCAGATTTTGGCGTCTCGAGGGCCTGGTCGACCACTGTTCGAGAGAGATTTCGCCTTTGATTTATCTTTATATCATTAACTTAATGCTGTTGGCCCAAGGAGCCAAGAGCTACTACCAACCGGGCAGATGAGGGGAACGAGCGCTGGTCGCCGTGGGCGGGGTACCTCTTCCCCCACGGGGCCACTCGTTTTAAAAAGCAGCCCCAATGGCTCGAAAGTTTGCCCACGACGGTGCTGAGACCCCCTTCCCCAACATCTCCCGGCCCAGACACCCAACCATCTAACATAGGACTGCCCCTAGAAGGCAGTCCCTCTGGAGGGTAGCACTGTTGGCCCGTACTGGCAGCCTATTGCATGGGAACCATTTAGTCTGGTCACTCACTGGCGACCTCACTAGCATGGGAAACCCTCTCTCCCAAAAATTGGAACAGAGCAGGGGCCAAAGCCCCCTCTAGCCTAACTCGCCAGGTCATAGAGACACACAAGCCCCCCCACCTCGTCAAGGCGATTCCCGTTTGCGGGGGGAGGGGGGTACTGAATCATGAAACACCGTTCATAACGAGGGAGTCTGTTTCGCAGTATCCAATAAATTCATCTACAATACATGGCCTTCTTTAAATAACTGTTTAACCCACATTCTTTTAGCTTAGTAAATTATTATTATTTATCTATTCCTCATAATTTCTTTTTATAAATACTTTATGAATGAAATATATAGTGACTCACCATTGCCTTTAAACCCCAAAGAGAAAACTCTAATAATAATGTCTGTACTTAATCACAAACTTTTGTCCAAGGTTGCACAGTCGTGGTCAATAATAATCATCCACATATGGGTATCTCAAACAATTTACCGTCTAATGTTTTCTAGTTCACATATGATATTATTGTTTTAAGTAGTGTGTAGCTGCTTGTAGTAAATTACTAGATCATAAGCCCGTGTTACACACGGTGAAATATGCCCCTTAAGGTAAAAGAATGGTACGATATATTTTCCTTCCCAGCGGTGGCAGCGTCACGGCTTGTAAACAAACATGGATTGTAAACAAACCGAGTGGGTTGCCAGGCGTACGATAAAAGTGAAGTATGTGTAATTAAGTAATTAGTGGGGTGTGTTTTTTGTGACGAAAATATCCCTCGTATACATCCACTTTCCGTGTGTGAATTCCTGGCGCTCTAGGTAGTCACATGACAATTTGTATAGTATGACAGACAAACAGAGTCTCTTCATTTAGATATATAGAAAATATGGTAGTTAACGTGTGTGTGTTATTGTTTTAAGTAGTGTGTAGCAGCTTGTATTAAATTAAAATATGGTAGTTAACGTGTGTGTGTATGTTATTGTTTTAAGTAGTGTGTAGCTGCTTGTATTAAATTAAAAGATGGTAGCTAATCTATTTATTGGAAAGTTTATCAGCTAAGGAACAGAGGGAGGCTGTCAAAATTTTACTTGAGTTACCACCTATATGGATGATTATTATACTGTACAGCTCCGGACAGATTGTAGTGCCTCTAAACCACCACAACACGCTAAACTACCACAACGGCAATTTACAGGTTTCCCGTGTAACACCCCCATTTTTTATGTATGTTATTTGGGATGTTTTTAATTAATATATAATCACTAACTTCACTCTCCTGAAATACCAGCATTTTTACTGGTAACTTACTTAGAAAATTTGTTAAGTGAGGTGTAGGGTCCCAAAGAGTGGACGAGCCATTTTCGGTGGCGGAATAAATATTTGTACTGTATATAGGAATAATTGTATTATATGTGGCTGAGGATAGAAATAATGTATTGGAATGTTAAAAATATTAGTTGATCATAAAATGTAACTAGGGAATACACCTGGGAGAAAGAAATTGGTGGAATTGTAAAAATATAAGTTCTAGGGGACTAGTTTGTCACGAGTACATGCCATAAAACTGCCGGGACGAAGTGAGAAGGAAGTGAAGTAATTGCTCACAATCAGTCTCTCTTCGTCTCCCGTGGTGAAAAGGTAACTCTACTGGATTAGTACTACAATAGTGACTACAAGTGTTAATATTGAGGTAGAGTATATTTATACATTTAATAGTTGGGTTATTAATAAATATATATATATATAAATATATAAATATATATATATAAATATATAAATATATAAATATATATATATAAATATATAAATATATATATATATATATATATATATATATATATATATATATATATATATATATATATATATATATATATATATATATATATATATATATATAAATATATATAAATATATATAAATATATATAAATATATATATATATATATAAATATATATATAAATATATATATATATATATATATATATATATATATATATATATATATATATATATATATATATATATATATATATATATATATATATATATATATATATATATATATATATATATTAGGTTATACTTAACTATATATAATATAGTTGAGAGAGAGAGAGAGATTGTATTGGATTTTGTGGTAGATAGCTTAAAAGTTTGACTTGTGAGAAAAACAAGTGATAGGGAGTCAAACAAAAGTGAAATGTTGGTGGTGGGGGAGATAAGGAAGATGACAGATTATCACTTTTTTATTGCGTTCAAGATCGGTGCCCCGTCCGCATTTTTCCCAAGTCTCTCACTATATCGGTAAGGGAGGATATTACAACCAATCACAGCCCACCTTTTCCATGGCACAAATATTACCAGAATGTGTAAACTTAAGGTTGGACAACAAAGGTAATATTCATATAAATTTTCATTGTTTACTGCAATAAGAACCATTTAGTTGTGTTCCATTATAGTGATTTTATGTTTTAAAACAAGTGTTAATTATGAAATAAGGAAACATGACAGTAATATATATCACATTTTCAATGTTTTTTGCATTGGTAACACTGACCAACGATAAACATCAAACTTGTACATTTCGGCAGTAATGTATTTCGCCGAAAACAGTGCTACTTTACTTATGAGGAAGTTATCGTATGCTTATTTATATTTATAATAAACGGCATTATTTATAGAGTAACATATCAACATGTTGTTGGTAATAATACAACAACCTTCGAACCGAAAACATGAGATGATTGTATTCGGAGATACAGTTTGCTGACTTTGCTCGCGATACATTTGATTTTTGGTACACTCAGTCACTCTGAGCCATCTCACGCTTCGCATCTCACACCTCACGTTCAGAGCTGCTATCATCAGTGCAATGGATCTGCATGAAGTGTTTGATTTCAAGGAAAATTGTTTTGATAACGTTATTGAGAAAGTAACTGAAGACTCTGTTACAATTAGAACAAATATCCGCACCAGAGACGACTTCAAGAAGTGGAATGAGGTGTATATGGCCAAGACCCACAGTCGCTTCAATAGCAAGAGGTTACGTTCAGTGGGAGAGCGGAAACTATTTCGGGAAGTCCTGATTTGTCATCATGGTGTGAAACACAAGGGAGTAAAGAAGACATATACAGGGTAAGTTAAGTGTGTATGTATTGTAGACTTGTAAGTACAATATATTCTATTCCAAAATTAAGACCTCATGGTTAATTATGCCAGATGCACCTCACATCATAGACTACAATTTTAACTATACAGTAACTTACAGCCTACTCTGTTTTCAAAATAGGCCTATGGGGTACCTTGGAAGTATGAATGAATTTCAGAAAATATTTGATTCATAGGTACTGTACATACAGTAGGGTATGAAAAACATATATACAATGTGGATAAACAGTGGGGAATGAAATACTTTCTGTAGAAAATTTTCACATGCTTAAATTGAAAAAAAATATATATATAGGCTATTCATATATATATATATATATATATACATACCGGTGCTGTACCGATTTGTAAAAAAGAAATTTCTTATTGTATACCAACCATACCTTAATTCCTATTACAGTGATTTACTTAGTAAAATCCAAGATAAAAATGTATTCCAATATAATATATGTATGAAGAATAGCCTATCTATTTTTTTTAAATCTAAGCATATATCGGTTTTTGTATATATATATAGGTATATATCGGTTTATGTATATATATATATATATAGGTATATATCGGTTTATATATATATAGGTATATATCGGTTTATATATATATAGGTATATATCGGTTTATATATATATAGGTATATATCGGTTTATATATATATATATATAGGTATATATCGGTTTATATATATATATATATATATAGGTATATATCGGTTTATATATATATATATACGTATATATCGGTTTATATATATAGGTATATATCGGTTTATATATATAGGTATACATCGGTTTATATATATAGGTATACATTCCACAGGGCTGACAACTGCACAAGCATCAAGGCATCACATTTGGAAAATGGACCTTTGTGAGGATCTTTCTGCACAAGCAAATCATGCCATTAATCCATCTTTGAGGGCCATTTCCTATATGAGGCAACAGTGGCTGAAAAGAGAACATGGGGGCTACTGTAACCTTTTTATGGCTGAAGCCTTGAAAAAGTATGCTGTGGACAACCCAGATGTGACCCTTTTAACTGAAACTATTAACAACCAGCTTTGTGTTGTATTAGTGACTCCTTTTATGAAAAGAGTCCACAAGGAGTTACGAGAAGCTGGAGAAGTGGTTTTTGTTGATGCTACAGGAAGCGTTGATCAACTAAACACAGCTGTATTTCCATTCTTGTGCGCTGGACCTGCAGGAGCTGTTCCATTAGCAGTTCTGTTTACATCTGCACAAGATGAGGAAACTTTAACTAAAGGTTTTGGTCTAGTTAAGCTTGCTGTAGGGGAGAGCTCATTCTATGGCCAAGGAGCTCCACAGTCATTTATGACTGATAACTCCGAAGCCGAGAGGAAGGCATTAACAACAGTTTGGCCAGGAACAGCAAAATACCTCTGCATATTCCATGTCCTGCAACAAGTTTGGCGATGGCTCTTGGATGGTAAACATGGAGTTGGCAAAACAGACCGTCAGAAGTTGATGGGTATGGTGAAGCAGCTTGTGTATGCCAAAACCAAAGACAAGTTCTTCGGAGTGTGGACAGAATTCCAAGCTTGTCCAGAAGCAGTGATGTACCCTAGTTTTACAAGGTAACTATAATACTTTTATCATAAAATGTTCAGCATTGCCAGTACATGTAGAACATAACAATACAATGCAAGCCTTTTTTTTATTTATTCTGATGTGCATTGTGCTTTGATTGCCTGTACAACCAGATCTGCTTTCATCTTTGTATAGTTAGCTTCATAATGAGACCTGAGTACAGTAGTATCTCACCTGTATGAACCTTAAATGCTTATTTTTATCCTTATATCCTTTGCTTATCATTATGCTTCTAGTCTATTAATATGTGGGTTGTGGCACTTCTTATTATTACTATTACTACAACTACAGTACTACTAATGATAACATTTACTAATTTTAATATGCTGTTACTCTTATATAAAGAACATACAAAAGTTCATCACAAGATACATTCCAATTCGTTATAGTAACACAATAATCTACACGATGTATTACACAGAATATGTATACACAGCAAATTTCTGTTTGTATATTATCGTTTTTGGTATTGAATGGATAGTGCTCATGTATTATACATCAACAATAGGTAGATAATAATAAACACAATAATTTACACGATGTATTACACAGAATATGTATACAGAGCAAATTTCTGTTTGTCTATTATCGTTTTTGGTATTGAATGGATAGTGCTCATATATTATACATCAACAACAGGTAGAAAAGAACACCATGTTCGAACGTGCTAGCCCCGACCCTATCACTGTTACCAGATGAGAGAAGCACTACACCACATTGTCGGTGGCTGGCATGTCTCCGTTTCATTTGCTTGGGACTGTACATACCAAAAAATAATTATATACTACATTAACCCTTAGAGACTGGCTGACGACATACACCATCATACGTTAAAGACCGGCTGACGCTACCCACTCAGTTGATCTGGGGCGTCACGATGGCTGAGCTATTTTTAAGTATTTGCCCTTGTCCGAATTTGTGCTCTAACGATCGTAAGACGATACCGTAGTGAATATATGTACGTGAGTGACACCATGATATTCCTACAAGGTTACAAATTATTATTTTGTGTATAGATCATGACACACGATACATAATGGTAGTAATAAGAAAATAACACCACAAAACATGCCCATTTTTCTATGTGACAATTACACGATGATATATTCCTACAAGTGTTCATACTATTTTTAGTGTTGTAATCATGACATACGATACATAATAGTAGTAATACGAGTGAGTTGACAATGGACTTACGCCGGAAACTGAACACCCTTTAGGAAAGCTTTCGACTTAGTTGACCACACTATCGTCATTAAAAAGGCAATACACCTGGGCTTCCCTGACCACCTAATCTCGTGGCTGTGTGACTTCCTGAGTGAGCGCCAACAGGTCACACGGTACCAGAACACCACCTCCACCCACCAACACCAGACCTGTGGAATCCCGTAAGGCACAAAACTAGCACCTCTGTGTTTCCTCCTGTTAATAAATGATGCCCTCATGGACACACCACATCACTGGAAATACGTAGATGACTGCACTATGGGGATCACCATCAACAACGACTCTCCAAACTACAGCCCTCTACAAAACATCCTTGACAGCCTTCAAAATTGGACAAGGGAGAATCATGTCACCATCAACCAAAACAAGACGGTGGTGATGCATGTCTGTACAGCCACAAAACCAGTCCCACCACTAGTTGTTACAATCTGCTCCCACTCACTTCATGTAGTGGAGTCAATCAAACTACTTGGTGTCACCATCATCAACAAACTAGACTGGAAGCTGCACACCACCACCACCATCCAGGCATCCACCTACAGGCTGTACATGCTCAAAACAATGAAATCCCTGGGTGCCCTACATCAACAACTGAGGGATATTTACACCACCTTCATTCTCCCTAAGTTGACGTATGCTTCGCCTGCCTTTTCATCTGCACTAAACACCACACAGATGTACCGGCTGGAACGTGTACAGAAAAGAGCATGAAGGATTATCTTGGGACCAGCCTATACCACCTATCAACAGGCGCTAATCTCCCTAAACTTTCCCTCACTGAAGGAGAGGTACCGCCATGACCTGACCAAGTTTGGAGAGAGGTTATTGTCACAACCTCGCCATCGCCTGCTCCTACCCCCGGCCCTCCCCTTTCCATCAAGGCCCACACGTCGCTACAACAAATTAAAACCCATAAGGGCAAGAACAGACAGGTTCAAGAACAGCCCAATACCTGCTATTGTTAATATCATTAACAATACATAATTATCCCATATGTACTTGTAGAATTTTATATATATATATATATATATATATATATATATATATATATATATATATATATATATATATATATATATATATCATAACACACATTACCGGTACCATTTTATTTTACATTGTCTCACCCATTTATATTATCAGCCCCAGGGCTGCACTATATGAAATAAACCGTTTATTATTATTATTATTTTATTTTTTACCCATGCCACAGTCATACCACACTCACGCGTCGAGTCAAACACACTGGTGATTCGTGCGCAAACATGGTCCACTTCAACTCGCCCTATCTCCACAACTATTCATCGTACAGCCCTCCCGATGGTACCATTGGAAAGAGGAAGACTTGAAGGTACGCAAGAAACTTTATTTACGTCAGTACACTATATAGGTTAAGAGTGAGAGCGTTGTGAATATAGGGGAAATCGAGGAATTTTGCCGCTACCGGCAGGCCAAAAAGTAGAGGCAAACGTACTCTTAACCGGACTGTAGGGGTTAACAATATAAGCATGAAACTGTGTGTTCTATACAAGGTGCTAAGCAAGAGATTCGCCGACAGACCAGAAGCCTTATTGACAATAGTTCTAGGGACATTTCATAGGCAATCTGAGAGTTGACAAAATAATTTTTAAAAACAATGATTGGCAGATTCATCGGAATGACGGCCGTAAAAGACTCTAAGTGTTCTTATTGAACTGCCAGGCTCACTTTGTCACGCTTATGATTATTGGGAGGTTAGCGGGGAAATCTATGAAAGGGGGTACTGTACAGCCAGCAGCATAAATTCGCATCGATTCAATGGTTTTAACAATGGTAATATGATCAAATTGCATTCTGAACCAGTTTTTATTCTTACAACATACGTAATTTACCATATGAGAACAAGGCCTATATCTGTCATATCTGCATTAAAATTGTATCACATCACTCTAGTCAATACATACAATACGCACGTGGAAATGAAGCGACCTTATGTTGCCGACTGTAATAAAAAATCAATGAGAGGATCTAAAATAAGCCAGAAGTCTAGCCACCATAGTGTAAACAGATGAATGGTGAAATTCATAATCCTAGTCAAAGCTGTCCAAATTATAATCAATAACAATCATTATATTTACCTCTAACCGGGCACTCCTATCATGACGTCTTCCAACATAAAATGATAGTCAAACAAGCTGGGGATGGTACGGTAATCTCTGACAACAGTGAAAGAAAGATTTATACAGTGTCCCGAAAACGACTCGAACGCTGGACTATAGGATCTGCAGCTGTACCACACGTTATTAGCCAGTGGCAGGGTTGCTATCTATATATATAAAACAGTCCGTCTGTCTGTCTGTATGACCTCGATGCACGCCCACATCGTTTAACCTAAAGTAATAAGTTTTACATAAGTTTGATCGCTTATGAATGGAGAGTGTTTAAGGCTTACAAAAAAAATGTTTTTAAATTATCAATGGGGGGTTGGGGGGGATTCGAACCCTGGATGGATACTCAAACCTCTTTAATAGAAACTTAAGTCTTTAAATAGAAGTTAGAGGACAGAGGAAAAATTAAATTGAGCAAAGGACGAAGGAAAAGGAATTTGAGGAAGAAGGAAGCCTTATATAGACGAAGGAAAAGGCTGGTACAGAGAGAGAAAGGGTGGGACAGGGGGAGTTGATTATGACGTCACTGCGTTAACCCCTCCGCGACGGGATAACTATGAATAGCCAATCTGTCAGTCCGGGGCTAGTCTTACTATCCTTACTGCCTGTCCGGGCGCTTTTGGCCGATTTTTCCAAAATTGCTCTATTCCACTTACACTGTACGTCTAAACTACGATACTGAACAACTTAAATTTGGTCTTGTTAGCACCATCAACTCTTCCTCTTTCCAATAAAACCAACCCCAGCTCTCTACAACTTTCCGTTGCCGAGAAATTAAGTGAGGAATGAAGGGTAATTTCTCGGGCTGAGCGCGGTTGCGTTCGTGTACGTGTAGTGGCTCTGACGACAACTGAACGCGGCCCGCGCGGGTGGCAGTTAGTGGTGTATGGTAGCATGACGTAATACAGAATCGGACACGCACAAGAAATCTAATCCACATCCATCCGTGTTCACAGTTAGTAACACACTGACTGACGATGGTGATTTGGAGGGCTGGTGGTGAAGTACATGTATAGCCAACTAAAAAAAACAACACCAAATTTGGCTCGCAAATGTCGACATTGGCAATAGCGGTGCTTCATCCCGCCCGGTCACCACATAGCAGTGGCGTACGACACTACCCGGGTGTTCCTTGGGAGCGACCATCACCGCAATCTGGACATTAAGGGTTAAGAGATACATACATACATACATACACACACACACACACACACTCTATCTCTCTCTTTCCCTCCCCTTTTCAAACACGCACAAAGTCACTCTCTCTCTCTCTCTCTTTCCCTCCCCTTTTCAAACACGCACGAAGTCACTCTCTCTCTCTCTCTTTCCCTCCCTTTCTATACATAGATAGATAGATAGAGAGAGAGAGATAGATAGATAGATAGAGAGAGAGAGACAGACAGACATATAGAGATAGATATAGAGGTATAGAGATATAGAAATATAGAGATATCAATAGATAGATATAGATATAGATAGATAGATAGAGATATAGATAGATAGATAGATAGATAGATATAGATACATATAGATTGATAGATAGATATATATTGATAGATAGATATAGATGGATAGATATAGATAGATAGATATAGATTGATATAGATAGGTATAGATAGATAGGTATATATAGATAGGTATAGGTAGATAGATAGGTATAGATAGATAGATAGGTATAGAAAGATAGATAGGTATAGATATAGATATATATAGATAGGTATATATAGATAGATATAGATAGATAGAGATATAGTAGATAGATAGATATAGATAGATAGATAGATAGATAGAGATAGATAGATAGATAGATAGAGATAGATAGATAGATAGATATAAATAGATAGATATAGATAGATAGAGATAGATATAGATATAGATAGATATAGATAGATAGATATTGATAGATAGATATAGATGGATAGATATAGATGGATAGATATAGATAGATCACCTTCCTAATAAGTTCACATACAAATAATTAGAGGAAATTTATTGACAAAACCACATGTAGGATCTTCACCCGGACAACGTCGGGTATCGCTGCTAGTTTGGTATATTTCATTACCAAATCAGGCCCAATTTGGTAATGAAAAATCTGTTTGTAATAAAATATTATGATTTGGTATTGGACCAAAATGGTTTACAGTATTACTCTAGCTAAGATAATTTGATAATGAAAAGTGCAGTTTTGTAATAAAAATTGAAGTGTTTGGTAATGAGGACAATTTCAAATCTGGCAACCCTGGCCAGTGGTAGAATCAGTCAAATAGTACAGGCATATATTTGTTTTGGCTATATTAGAGGGTTACTAATTCCTCCAAACTATCCTATGTCAGGAAGCAGATAACTTTATTATAGAGTAGGGAATCTGTTTTTATAGCAAAGCAGTTTTTAGAAATCAACAGCCCTTCTATTCCCTTACATGAAACGGCACCCTTAACCTTTAAGTTGCAGTTGTAGTAAAATTTCGACACTAGCAACAAGTCTGGAGTTCATTCGACAGCACGTTATTTTTTATTTGCGCGGTCCCTAACAACCTAGTTTCAGGGTGGCAACAGTGACGGTGTGAGCCAAGGGACTTGCCACGGCCCTCCCAGCCATCACCAGTCAGTCTTACTTGAACAGTTCCTGGTACTTTACCACGGTCCCGGTAGTCTGATGAAGTATATGTTAGGTTAGGTAAGGTCAGGCTAATTTTCAAAATGCCCCATTTGAATATTCCCTATCTTGGAAATAAGGCATTTCCCAAGAAAATACCAGAAAAGGAAAGTGTCTTGGAATGGTATAAATTAGTGGGTATAAAAAGTAAAAACATTGTAATAGAAAACGGCAAGAGAATAGATAATTACCTATATTTGTAGTAAATAGTGAAATATATTGATAAAATTAGTTATAATATTAGTTAATATTAGTTAAAATTAATGCTTTAAGTGAGTAATATCCTTTTCAGTGGGTTATCTATGGATTTACTTTAACCCTGGAACCCTACTGTCAGGAGATTTCCACCCGAGCGCATGACGTGGTCACGTGATTCATACCCAAGATAACGCTGGAGCACCCTCAGCTCTTCAGTACCTTCCTAGCTTTGTGTGACCTCTCGAAGGTTGTTTTTTTATATTTCAGTCGGGGCTTGGAATTTTCCATCACAGGGGAAAGTTTGTGATTTTGGGAGAAATTCACCCGACGTTATGGTTACTGTGAGACAGTAGAGGGCCATAGCTGACAACTACCTCAGGACCATTATACAACAGGAGAGTCTGCAGCTGCAGTACACAAAGCACTGAAGCTATCATTAGTATGAATTAGTATCATTAGTATCATTAGTATGAATCACGTGACCACACCATGCGCTCAGGTGCAGATCTCCCGATTTTTAGTCTAGTTCACCATAAAATCAGTTACAGTATTAAGATAAAGTACAAATAAATATACTAGGCATCATTCCAAAGGTAATAAACCGTAATTGAAAAATATTATGTTTTTTTCATTTTCCAAAATGGGTGAAATTCTCCCGGGGTTGTGGTTAGTGTGACCCAAAATGAACGAAAGGGTTCCAGGGTTAATATGCCTCTCTCTGACCTTGAGAAACTACCGGACCTAACCAGGGCAAACTACCGGGTATAACCAGTGTAAACTATCATAAAGTGACTGGGGCAAATTTCCAAGACCTAGCCTAATGTGGTAATACTGCTCAAGCCTAACCGAAAACCCAGTTATTCTCTTATAATACACCGTTTTGCAGCAGTGTTGCCAGATCCGGCTGGGTCCCAGTATTTTGCCCCAGTCATTTATTGTACTTTATCACGATTATTTCCCGGTAGTTTACCCAGTTTTTTTTGTGTGTTTTTAAATTAATTGCGCCGGAGCGTCAATCAAGGAGCATGCAACTATACGTAGAAGTACACAGAATCCATGAGAATCAAATTACTACACACACACTCACACACACACATATCTTGAAAACATAGCAGAATGAAGTACAAGCACACAGACAAATAATTACATTATGACCTACTTAAATCCACCAAAACGAGGGTGGCGTACCAGAAGCTCCTCCAAAACCTGATGGTTCAGCAGGTGTCGACAAACCACATCAAGTGGCAGGCCCTGGGGCAGTAAGTGTCGGACAGTTGGGCAGGCAAGGCAGTAGTGCTCTATGGTGTTAGCACGAGGCGCTCTACACAAGCGACACTCAGTGAAGGGAGGCTCACCCTGCATCCCAGCAAACTGCCATGGTGGCCGGTAACCAAACCTCAAACGAGCAGAGACTACATTGTGCCTTCGACCCATGAGGCCTCGACGATGGTAGGAATATTTGTGATGGCAGAGAGAATGGTAATGGGTGATGGAGATGCTGAAGGGCATCTCTGCATCCCTGCGTCACCGTACAGGAAGGAGAGCAGTGGAGCGGACTCTAGAGAGGTATCATGTCAGGGAGAGAGGACGTCCAACACCACGAGGAGGCAGATGGCAGGCTTCCTTTGCGAGTCTGTCAACTGTAACATTGTGACATAAACCTACATGGGATGTTACCCATAAGAATTTGATAGTCAAGTTACGATGACGTAATAAGGACAAGAACGACAAAATCTGCTGAATAACAGAAGAGTTTGTGGGCTGAACACTAGTGAGGGAATGAAAGGCAGGTTTAGAGTCACAACAAATGGCAGCATTCAGTCCACGTTGACAAACAAGACTAACAGCATCCAGAATAGCATACAATTCACACAATGTTGAGCTGGAGTAGTTACAGAGACGACAGCCAACCCAGCCCCCTGGAGGTTATTCCATATCAGGTGAGAAAACGGCACAACCCGGTGCACAATCCATTTGCAATGATCCATCAGTGTAGAGGCAGTATGGATCTGTGATGGCGGACGTCAATGTTTCTATGTGTTCCAGAGCCAACTGCCGCTGTAGAGAAGGCAGTTCCAACTTGGAAGTAGGTGTAAAGCTCACATCAAGTATTGGTAGCATCCACGGAGGGGCCCCTGGGGGGACGTCTGCAACCATTATATCTTTAGGTCTACTGAGCATAGAGGAAACAGATCTTAAAAGAGTACGTCCAACAGGCAGTATGGGAGGGACAGGGTAGTTTGGTCGAAGAGAATTTCTGACTAACTAAGAGTAATGGGGTGAAAGATGTGGGAAATGTAGGCACTTGACAGTAAAGCAAGTAACATTAGAATGAATTCTCTCCACTAATGGGGGAAGACGCAACTCACGCTGCATGTTCACTATCCTGGTCGACATTGGACAGCCGAGAATTATCCTCATTGCTCTATTATGAAATATTTCTAAAGTTTCAAGAGTAGCCCTGTGAAGTTGAATTAGAGCAGGGGAGAGGTAATCAACAATTGAACGGATAAAAGCAATATAGATGGTCCTGGCTACTGGGATGGAGATACCTGAGGAGTTGTTAGAGAGCCATTGAAGTGGTGTAAGTCGGCGCTGGAGACGTCCCAACAAGTCCTGAACAATACGATGGTCTTGAGATCTGGCACAAACATTTGGCCAAATATTGACTGGCGCACCCAGGTAACAGTACTGGGAACACATGGGAATGACAGTCTCTCCAATGGTGAACACTGGCCGAGCTTGAGGAAGGCGGCAGGTGAATATTCTACTCTCATCTGGTGAGACAATAATATCAGAGTGAGAGGAAGCAACAAAGAAGGAGTCAAGAAACCTCTGGAGATCCCTTGGTGAGGTAGAACGAACACATATATCATCAGCATAGCACGTAATTGTAGTACCAGGAATATCAGGAAGAGAAGTAATCAGCCGATGCATCAAAATATTAAATAAAAATGGGCTGAGATCACCCCCTTGAGGCGTACCAAGACAAAAACTGCGCAAAGGACTGAGCGCACGACTTAAAAACACACAGAAGGTCCTGTTACTGAGGTAATCCCGAATCCACCATAGTAGATTACCCTATATACCAAATTCAACCAGTTGATTCAAAATGACGTCTCCATTAGCAACATCGAAGGCACTTCAAAGGTCATTGAAGACCACCACACTGTCCCTGGAAAGGCGAGAGTACAGGTCGACTAGGCAGTGGTGTGTGCTCCTCTGGGGAAGAAAACCAAAAAGCAATGGAGAAAGGCGATTTTGCAGTCTGTACATGAGACGCTTAACCCGTAAGAACCGTAATTCGTTACGACAGCCTTCACCCCCAACCGCAAATACAGCCTTATTTTTAAAGTTACTCAAAGGTTAATTTTAGTCTTATAGGTTTGTAGAGCTTTATGTTACACACCAGAATATCTAAACAAAAGTCTTCTATCTCCACTGGTTAGAGTAAAGCAGCATATCAAAGTAGGAAAATAATATGACAGTTACCTCCCCAAATAACATACGAAGGCATACGCATGTGTTATGCATTTGTATAATGCGTAGATTCATGAGTATGTGTACCTCGATGTGTGCTTGCGTGTTTGTGTATGTAAAACGAGTATATAAATGCACTGAAATAGACAAAAAAGGCAACATACAAGTCATTTTTGCATACAGCTGTGCATACCTGTGATACGCTAACGCATGCATGCACAATGTATGGGAGTGTTTGAAAGTGTGTTATACTAATGTGAAATGGCTATAAGAGGCAGAGAGAGACTAGGGGAGGAAGGGAGAGGGAGTGTATATGAGTGAGGGAGTGTATACGAGTGATGGCATTGGCTGCAGATAACACAGTGTGGGTGTGGATGTATTTTGGCCACACCCACCTACACCATAGGGGGGGGAAGTCAGCCAATCACGATCAATTACAATAGTCCAAGGTTACAGTTTCCCTTTGACACTACTGCTGTGGCTATATGTAGCCCATACAGTTATTTATGGGCTGTTCATTTAAACGGACCATCGACTTCAAGGCCTAAAATCGTATCGTCTGTTTAAACGGACAATAGGCATTTATGGGTTAAGTAAGATTCTCTCCATAACCTTACAAAAACAGAAAGTAAGGGATATTGGCCTGAACTTCGCAATGCCAGGTTTAGGGATGGGTATTATTGTGCTGCTGGTCTAGGCTCGTGGTACACAACCATCATGAAGACAAAGATTGTACAGTTGAAGTAAGGGGTTCCCAGGAACTTGTTGAAGTAGGCGCAGCACAGCATATGTAATACCATTATCACCAGGAGAAGAAGCTTTACCCCAGGAGAGAGCACGGCGCAACTCCTCCTCATTTATCTGCTCTGCATCATCGTCATCATCTTGCTGCAGAGCAGACATTAGACGTAGCCGATGGAAAGCAGCACGGGAAGCGAGTACATCTTGTATGTGGATGGGAAGACTGGCTGGGGTAGATTGTTCTGACCAAACATCGACAAGTTGTTTGGCATAGTCGGCGGGAGTGTGATGACGAGCAGTGGCAGGCGTCTATTTAACAACTCGACGAATTAAGTGCCACATAGAAGCCACTCTTGTTTGCTGATTAATACAGTCCGTGAACCGTTGCCAAGACTCAGTGTGAACTCACTCCTGCAGGGCAACTAAAGCATCCCTAGACATCTGGTAACGATGGAGCAGGTCAGGAGTTGGGTTGGCTAGAAATAATAGGCCATCACGTTCAGCCTCCTTCTTTGTCTCCTGTATACGTGCATCAAGGAGTGGGCAGTATTGCGATGCTGGAGGTGTGGGAGGGGAAGACATATAGCCTATAAAAGTCATGAGTAGCAGATACAAGATCAGAGTACAGCTGTTCAGCTGATGATATATCAAATGTAGGTAGTACACGGGCCATAAATAAGATGTAATTCGGGCAATATTTAGGGGGCACAGTAATACGCAAATGGGTAGCTGATGCATTTGACCCAGCAGGGAGAGAATAATGAAACTGAAGAGCGATGTGATCAGAGAATATGTCTGGTACTGAGGAGCACTGGACCCGAGATGCTATCAGGCCACACGAGAGGATGTAATCTAGAGTACCTCCCCGGCAATGAATGGCACCACCAGTGTCCCAGCGTGTCAGATGATGCTTGCGGATATATGAAAGGAGACAAACACCATTACGATTAATAGAGCCAGAACCATCACCCAAATCAGAATGCCGAGCATTAAAATCTCCCATATCCACCATACCACGCACTGTTGGAAAAGGAAGATCCTCAAGAGTGAGTCTAGCTGGGGCAGAATAGACATTACATAATTGGAGTACTCCATTCCCAGGTAGAACCTCAAATAGCTGAAAAGTCATGTCAGGATCAGTGGAAGTACGGAAAAGGCGATGTGGCAAGGATCTATGTATGTAAATCAGGAGACCATTCCTTACCAGATGAACATATGGCACATAACCTGAGAGGGGAGGAGCTTCGCCAGCAGCGAGTTGCCGTCCTGGAAATGCTTCCTGAAGAAAAATAACACTGGGATGACGACAAAAAACATATGTCTTGAGTTGAGTGAGCTTAGCATAACTGGTGATACCACATACATTCCAGGAGATGACATCCAGCCGGCACTCACTAGCGAACTTTGTATTTGGAGGTAGAAGTCCAGTGAGATGGGGCAGATGGGCGACCTGAGGAGGGTGATGGACCAGGAGAAGGGACTGACTCGAAGAGCTTTTCTAGGCGAGATGCAACAGTATCTATCTTTTCGGTAAGGGTAGTGACAGTTGAGATGATGGCCTGCTGAGCCTCGACCAAGAAGGTTAGTTTGGAGCCTTTGACAGCCTGAGCGGCAACCAGGCCATCAATCATGGTTTCAAGGGCAGAGAAGCGGTTCTCGAGGGCAGTACATCGTGCCATGAGGGTAGCAACAGGCTTGCGGAGGGCTAGGTCCAGAGACGAGGCAGGACTGGTAGGAGGAGCAGTCTGGGGAGGTGGTGGTGATGAGGGAGGTGGTGAAGGAGGAACAATAGTAGATGCACGAGCCTGGACCTGACGTCGAGAACATCCATGCCACACGCTAACCCCTGGCAGAAGGCATCGTGGACACTTCCATCCAGACGTATCCTAAGGAGGTGAAGACTCAGAGGTGGAGGCAGCAGGATGTGATCGTTCACCCCTGACAAGACACATCTTGGAGACACACCATGCACACTTCGGCCTGGCAGAACAGTACCGGGAGATATGCCCAACTCCCCAGCACTTGTAACACCAAGGCTGGTCATTATTAAATTTCTTCACCTCACACGGTGGAAGACAGGGGAGGAAATTAAAGGAAATCTCGTTTGGAGGTGGATCAGGTTGACTCCAGACTACAACAATACGGCCAATGGGGAAACCATCTTGGAAAAACCGATTGGCAGAGTTCACACCAGGTAATTCCTTGGCAAGTTTCGGGTCAACATCAATAGGATAACGAGTGAGGATATAGCTGGGGAACTTAAGAGGCCTCTTGGGTGAGTCTTCAGGAATGAGAGCCAGAGACAAAAATTCACCAGTCTTGACTCTATAAATAATGTCCTGACGCTTCCTAGAGATGTAGACAAACCGGGAGGTGACAGCAGCCATCTAGACATCAGCTAGTTCACGCTGCAGCTGGAAGGCCCTGTTGACATCAGACAGCCAACGCAGCTTTGTGTCTGTAGATGGGTTCCCAGGGAAGGCTAGCTTAACATAGGCATTTCTCGGGGCAAAAGCAGGAAGGTTGGACGAGGGCCAGGAGTTGGTATACAAAGATGAAACACCTGGTTGAGGCAGAGATGGTACGTCATGCACAGTTGAAGCACCCTTTGCAGTCTTGGCAGCTGGGGGCAGACAATCCACATCATCTGATTTTGACGAGGCATATACAGGTTGCTTGGTAGAGGTTGAGGAGGTGGAAGGCTGCAACCTGAGCTGCAGAGTGACCGAGGAGAGGGGGCGAGGGTTGCGAGAAGGAAGCTCAGGCCAGTGATCTTCAATAATAGACTCATCCTCTTCCGATATGGACAATTCAGCCTCCAGGCAGGAGGCAGCGTCCGAATCCGCACTCTCCATCTAGCCTGGCAAGGCCTAGATGGGAAGCAAACAACTGAACACTCACAAACACACGAACATCCACAGAACAACAACAAGCCACAGATAACAACATTACAAACAAATATATATATCTGTTGAGTAATACTGTATATTATGAGTGAGGATTGAGGTTAAGAGAGAGGCAGGATGGGTTAGGTGTGGGGAGGGGTAGGGGTAAAGAATGTGGGGACCGTTATAAGCTGGAGAGCTGAGGCAGCTGACGTGTGTCTCCCTTGGCTGTTTACCCAGGTTAGCTCCCGGTAGTCTGATGCGGTCTAATGTAATGTTATGTTATGTTAGGTCAGGCTAATGTCAAAATGTCCCATTTGAATATGCACTATCTTGGAAATGGAGCATTTGTGGAGGAACCTCAGCAGGTGTAACACGGAGAACAAAATTATTGCATACAACACATTCGTTCGGCCACATTTAGAGACACCGTCTGGGACCCACACACTTACAATAATATCAATAAATTAGAGTCCATACAAAACAAAACTGCAAGATAGGCCAGACGTGATTACAGACACACTACATCAGTCACTTTGCTTAACCCCTAGAGTCTGGGTAGCGGTAATAGCCGCTCCCTTGGGAGAGTCCGGGCAGCATATTCGTGAACTTTATACGATTATATTTCATAGGGGAAATTAGAGCCAATCAGCGACCGATTTGCCGTCTCGCTCGGTAAGCTACTCCAGATGTACGACGATGACAGTGGATGATAAACAGTAGTGATGCCAGTTAACACCAATTAGAAGCAGATATGGCATGATATGATATTATGCATGCATATATGCATATTTATATATGCATATATAGGCAGAAGTTAATGTACTTTGGTATATCTTAAGTCACTGATAAATTAAGCTCAGGTAATATGCTTGTACTGTACCTTTTACCCCAAGGTGTGTCCATCACTCCATCCACATGACGCTGTCAGCTGTCTGTGTCGTGTAGGCCTAATGTAGGTAGTGGCCTAGTGCAATCTAAATAGTGCTTATTTTAAATTGAACTGTACACATTATATATTCATCCATGTGATAAAGTTCGCTAATTTAAAGTCTTACCTAATGAACCAGTTGAGATCAGTGTTAAAGGAGTATTTTGCTTGCTGGGACTCTGGGATTTGGACTGTGAGGCAGCTCACGGTGTAAACGAAGACGATGACGAGAATTGAGTATGCTCTTGCTCTTATCCTTTCATGGACGCTACGTAATTAATGATGGAGTACATGTCATATTAAAAGAAATTTGCCGATATGATCAGCATAAATTAAGATTCACAAGAAAATTATTACTGTAGACTACTATTTTAACCCTATGTTTTTTTCGGAAAGCCTTGCCTTCCAAGGTACAGTACACCAACAGGACCTTGGTATGAGCAGAATACTGTGGTTTCTACCTTCATTTTCAAGAGTGATGTTCTATTATCTCCTCTTTCCTTCGTGATTGCAATAAAGACAGATTAGCCTACTCTCTCTCTCTCTCTCTCTCTCCGACTGGGGGAGAAGGAAGGAAGCGTTTATTTATTGCATATCTGCTTCTAATTGGTGTTAACTGGCATCTCTACTGTTTATCATCCACTGTCATCGTACATCTAGAGTAGCTTACCGAGCGAGACGTCAAGTCGGTCGCTAATTGGCTCTAATTTCCCATATGAAATATAATTGTATAAAGTTAACGAATATGCGTCTGGGCAGGGGTATAAGCCGCTCCCAGGGGGAGTCCGGGCGGGGGAATATACCGCTATTGCCAATAGAGCAGCAGCCAGGGGCAGTTTGGTCATACGAACTTGGTACCAATTGTGGAGTACTGGGTCACAATGGGAGTGAACGGACATATGGAAAACTGGACGTCTGCCGGGGGCTCCCCGCTGCGTGTGGCCCGTGGGAGCCTCCAAATCGGGCAGAAAAATCAGGTGGATTAAACATAGATACGTACCAACAATAATGTATGTCAAAGTAGTTTATTTATCACTCTTAGTAAAAAATGAGTAATACCAGACAAAATCTCCGCTGCATTGGGCCCGCCAGACACCCCCAAAAGGGCCCCAAAATCTGGCCGGATCAAACATATTTGGTACCAGTTCAAACAAAGTTTAATATCTTCAACACATCTTCAAGAATACAGAATGGTCAATAACAGACGAATTACCCGCTGCAAAAGGTCCGCCAGACACACCCAAAATTGATCCCCCACCTGATGCTTTGGCAAATTTGACGTAGATAAAACATGACAGGTACTGAATGGAAATTACTTTAAATGAATGGTAACATTCCACCAAGTTCAAAGTGAACTTTGCCAGATGCACTACTTAATGCATTGGGCCCGCCAGACACCCCCAAAAGGGCCCCAAAATCTGGTCGGATCAAACATAACTGGTACCAGTTCAAACAAAGTTTAATATCTTCAACACATCTTCGAGAATACAGAATGGTCAATAACAGACGAATTACCAGCTGCAAAAGGCCCGCCAGACACACCCAAAATTGATCCCCCACCCAGTGATCCGGCAAATTTGACGTAGATAATGGTAGGAACTGAATGAAACGTTTATTTCAATCTTTCTTTATAATTACATGTATACAAATGAGCGAGCATACAAATTCAAATACAAATATAGAAATACAAAAAAAGAAATACAAATGTAGCGAGTATACAAAATTAGGCCTACAGCTCATCTTCACTTCCAGAGTCGTCATTCCATTCCACTTCAGATTCAGAGTTTGATTCTTCGTACTCGGCTACATCATCTTCTGTTCCATTTTGAACCTCCTGATCTGCCACGTCTGTAGTTTCTTCGTCCTCAAAGAGGTCACAGGGTACGGAAGGTCCTGAGAACCAGACAGGAACATAGTTTCCACCCTTCATCTGCCAGCCGTAGTCACATGGATCCAGTTCACCATCGGGATGTGCTGACTCCGCATTGCCCCACACTATGCTAACGAAGTGTGCCCGCTGCAGTTTATTACGGACCGTCTTGGAGCATGGTGGAAGGAGAGCACAATCTACTTTCTTCAAATTCTTCATTGGAGCTGCCTGCAAAAAAAAATTAATATAAATACACCTAAATAATACATCCAAAGGGCTGTGATCCAAAGATATGCATGAAAAGCATACTTTAAAAAAGTAGATTGCACATAATAATTACCTCATCCACCTTCCTTGTCATTTGACACAGCTTGGCATGCCTGGCCTTGTCGACATCTGTCATTTTTTTAATCCCATACAAGGAACTGATGAATCCTTCCGCCGCAATCTGGTCTGGTTCTACTCTTGATCCTAATTTTTTGAAGAAATTGATGAATGTCCCCTGGGTGTCTTCCTCCAAGATTTCAAAAGGCTTCACTTTGCCTTTCCTGTAGAAGGAAGAAGTAAAGTCACATCCAGTGAAAGCATGAAGGCCTGGCATTGCACAGGCTAGACCATTTTGTTTAGCCTCTAAGACAAAAAAATGACAGATGTCGACAAGGCCAGGCATGCCAAGCTGTGTCAAATGACAGGGAAGGTGGATGAGGTAATTATTATGTGCAATCTACTTTTTTAAAGTATGCTTTTCATGCATATCTTTGGATCACAGCCCTTTGGATGTATTATTTAGGTGTATTTATATTAATTTTTTTTTGCAGGCAGCTCCAATGAAGAATTTGAAGAAAGTAGATTGTGATCTCCTTCCACCATGCTCCAAGACGGTCCGTAATAAACTGCAGCGGGCACACTTCGTTAGCATAGTGTGGGGCAATGCGGAGTCAGCACATCCCGATGGTGAACTGGATCCATGTGACTACGGCTGGCAGATGAAGGGTGGAAACTATGTTCCTGTCTGGTTCTCAGGACCTTCCGTACCCTGTGACCTCTTTGAGGACGAAGAAACTACAGACGTGGCAGATCAGGAGGTTCAAAATGGAACAGAAGATGATGTAGCCGAGTACGAAGAATCAAACTCTGAATCTGAAGTGGAATGGAATGACGACTCTGGAAGTGAAGATGAGCTGTAGGCCTAATTTTGTATACTCGCTACATTTGTATTTCTTTTTTTGTATTTCTATATTTGTATTTGAATTTGTATGCTCGCTCATTTGTATACATGTAATTATAAAGAAAGATTGAAATAAACGTTTCATTCAGTTCCTACCATTATCTACGTCAAATTTGCCGGATCACTGGGTGGGGGATCAATTTTGGGTGTGTCTGGCGGGCCTTTTGCAGCTGGTAATTCGTCTGTTATTGACCATTCTGTATTCTCGAAGATGTGTTGAAGATATTAAACTTTGTTTGAACTGGTACCAGTTATGTTTGATCCGACCAGATTTTGGGGCCCTTTTGGGGGTGTCTGGCGGGCCCAATGCATTAAGTAGTGCATCTGGCAAAGTTCACTTTGAACTTGGTGGAATGTTACCATTCATTTAAAGTAATTTCCATTCAGTACCTGTCATGTTTTATCTACGTCAAATTTGCCAAAGCATCAGGTGGGGGATCAATTTTGGGTGTGTCTGGCGGACCTTTTGCAGCGGGTAATTCGTCTGTTATTGACCATTCTGTATTCTTGAAGATGTGTTGAAGATATTAAACTTTGTTTGAACTGGTACCAAATATGTTTGATCCGGCCAGATTTTGGGGCCCTTTTGGGGGTGTCTGGCGGGCCCAATGCAGCTGAGATTTTGTCTGGTATTACTCATTTTTTACTAAGAGTGATAAATAAACTACTTTGACATACATTATTGTTGGTACGTATCTATGTTTAATCCACCTGATTTTTCTGCCCGATTTGGAGGCTCCCACGGGCCACACGCAGCGGGGAGCCCCCGGCAGACGTCCAGTTTTCCATATGTCCGTTCACTCCCATTGTGACCCAGTACTCCACAATTGGTACCAAGTTCGTATGACCAAACTGCCCCTGGCTGCCGGTCTACAATGTCGACCTTTGCGCGCCAAATTTGGCGGTTTTTGTTTGACTTGGCTATACTTCACCACCAGCCCTACAAATCACAATAATGAATCAGTGTGCTACTGACAGTGAACATGGCTGGACGTGGTTCTGATTTCTCGCGCGTGTCCGATTCGTTACCCCCTACCGCGCTACCAAGCGCATCATCGCTCGTGACTTCAACTCTCCGAGTGCAGCCTGCAAAATCTCGCAAGCCAACTGCTAGGCTCTCAGACTCTGTAATTGCAAGGGAGTTGGGTGATTTATCAGATTTATCGCTTGGTAGCGAAGACCATGACAGCATTTATGATACGGAATGGCAGCTTGACCAGTCATCAGAGGAAGAAGAAGTGCGTGACGCTGTATCCCACACAGTTCTTCCTTCAACATCTGGTGCGCAAGACGTATCCGATGTTTCAGCCCCCGTTGCAATTCTGTCCACCAGTTTGGGAGACATTCTTTTGTCTCCTATTTCTGCTACCTCTCACGTGGTTGCAAGAGAAGAACAAAAACTTCCACCTCCAGACCCCACTACGGGGTTACTCCCCAAGGTAAGAAGAGGCCAAGGAGGAGGTTAGATTTTTCATCCTCCTCATCTTCCTCTTCGGATGATGTGTTGCAAAAACGCAACATAAAGAAAGCTGTTGAAAGAGGGAAGGGTAAGGGAAGAGGGAAAGGGAGAGGGAAGAGAGCGGAGGCTTATCTCGCCTGACCTGGACCCAGATAATCCAGCAGACCTGACGCCATCTCCCCCACCACCACGACCACCCCCCGCTACTCATGCTCCCTCTCCTTTGTCTGACAACCAGGGGGGTGACGACTCATCACTGTTGCCTGCCCCCCACTGTCGCCTGCCGCACCTATGTCGCCTGATGCCACAACCACCACCACCGGCAGTTCATCGAGGCGCACCTCATCCACAGTGGACGGATTGCGATGCGTTTGTGCCTGATATATCGACGTTTGATGACAGTCGGTCAGGTATTCAGCCCGCATTTCCCTGTCGTCTGTTGTCATCAATATTGGACTACTTCACTGCCTTCTTTGACGTAGTTTTGATGACATACATGACGCAGGATATAAATAACTTCAGACAACTCAGCAATCCACCAGAGAGGGAACACAGCAAGATGTTGCCCTGGACTGATGCCAATATTGCTGAGTTGTATGTGTCCTTAGCTCTGACGATGCTGATGCCGCACGTCAGGAAACATCGCCTCAAGGACTTCTGAAGTACTAACTCCCTTCTTTCGACGCCTGTCTTCGGAAAGTATATGTCCAGGGATAGGTATAGGGACATACTCTCCTACCTGCACTTCGCCCCCAACATGGGTTCACACCAGAAAGACAGGCTTTGGAAGATTAGGCCCGTTATGTACATGCTCCAGGAAAAAATACAGGCTTTCTTTCGACCATTCCAGAATGTGGTTATCGACGAGTCTCTGGTGCTGTTCAGGGGACGAGTGTCCTTTATTCAGTACATCCCGTCAAAGAGGCATAGATTTGGCATCAAATTCTATGTTATCTGCGACTGTAAGACTGGCTATGTGTTGGACTTTATACTTTATTCAGGTACGGATGTGGATATCCCGGGCCAGGACCCTCTCGGCTTCAGCGGGAGTGTTGTGAAGCAACTCCTGGGGGATTACCTCGACAATAACCACATCATGTACACTGATAATTATTACACCTTTCCAGCACTTAGTCAGTTCCTTCTGCAGCACCAAACAGGATCCTGCAGCTACATTCGTGTCAATAGGAAGGGTTGGCCAGTATTTCCCCCCAGCCACACAGGTGACTGCCTGAAGAAGAAATCGGGGAACATGCTGGCCATCACTTGGCACGATAAACGCCCCGTCCGGATGCTCACCACCGTCCACAGGGGCACGATGCAGGATTCTGGGAAGATTGAGCGCAGCACAGGTAACAACATCTTGAAGCCTGATGCTGTGCTTGCCTATAATATAAATATGAGGCTCGTCGATAAGTCAGACATGATGGTGAGTGCAAGTGGTACAAGAAGGCTTTCTTCCACCTTCTTGACGTCACAGTGCTAAATTCGTACTTGCTCTACCTCCTGCAACACTCCGACTGCAAACTGGCACTCTGGCAGTACGAATTAGAGTTGATAAACCAACTCCTAGAGAAGTTCAGCACTGTGCAAACACTGCAGCAGCACAGACATGCAGCGGCGGCGGGACGCCCTGACAGGTTGCAGCAGAGCTCATTCATAGCTCGCCATTACCTAACCACTATGCCAACCTTGCCGTCAGGTCGTGCAGGTTATCGCAGCTGCCATGTCTGCAAGCACACAACACGTCGCCCTCAGAAACTCACGGATTGATTGATTGATTTATTGATGCAACTAGGCATCTGGCGGCGCAATAGCTAGGGTCATATACCGCCCAACACAAAATTATTATCCTCAACTAACAAAATCACAAACTCCCGAAAGGGACAGGCATCATAACTAAATTACACACAAACTATACACACACACCATTACTAAAAGAATGCGTCAACTTAACTAATATATAAAAAAGAATCAAGACTAAATAATAACAAACTATCTAAAAACTATAAGTATAATAAAATCACAATTTATGGAGGAGGTCAGCCTCCTCCACATAGGAGAGAGTGTTCCCTCCCACACTACAAGCCTCCTCCCCGAGCACCCGGGAGAGACTGTAAGAACCGTCACCCACCTGGTACTCGGAGAGGTGCCTACGACGCAGGTCCCCAAAACTTGGACACTCAACAATATTATGCCTCACTGTCAAAGGGACCAGACAATCATCACAGTAGGGAGGGTTAATCCTGTCCCTTAAAAAGCCATGAGTCAATAATGTGTGGCCAATGCGGAGACGGACAAGAGCCGTCTCCCACCGGCGGGACAGGCCGCTGTAGCTCCACAAACCAAGGCATTGGCAGATGTCACGGAGCTTGTTAGCCCCGACTGCGTCCCATGTGTCCTGCCAGCAGGAACGAATGGCAGCATCTATATAGGGTCGAAGGTCCACTGCAGGGACAGGATGACGCCCGGCAGGAGGCCGAGAATTGGAGACCACAGCCTTAGCCAGGGCATCAGCTCGCTCATTACCATCGACACCCACATGGGCCGGGACCCAACAGGAAGTGACTTTGCGGCCACGACGACCAAGGAGGACAAGCCACTCAAGGATGGCCAACACCAGGGGATGGGGAGAGTTAAAATTACACAAGTCCTGCAAAGCACTACAGGAATCACTATAAATAGTAAAAGAAGGCTGAGGGAGAGTAAAAATCACTTGGATGGCATATAAAATGGCCGAGAGCTCAGCAGTGAAAATCGACATGACAGAAGGAAGTCTACCACCACGGCAAAAGTCAGGAAAAACAACTCCAAAACCAACTCCAGCATCAGACTTTGACCCATCTGTGTACACAGGGAGGGACTCCCTGTGAGTGAGGGCATGTTCTAAAAACAGGGAACGAGCCACTGGAGGAGGAAGAGGTTCTTTTTTGTCTGTATAACAGGTGCAGGGAAAAACTTCTGGAAGAAGCCATGGAGCCACCCTGGGGACCCTCACAGGACGAATCTGGAAATCTTCAATTCCCATCTCCTCCATAGCCTTCCTGACCCGGAAGCCAAAGGGCCAAGGTGTACGAGAATGTGAAAGGTAATAATTAGACATGATATCAGATGACACCGCCAAGCTAGGAAGGGAGTCGGGAAGTCGATGTAATCGATGCCAACAACGAATCATTGAGGACTGGCGACGGAGATCTAGAGGTGGTTCGTTAGCGTCCACCAGGAGACTGGGGATTGGTGATGACCTGTATGCTCCAGTTGCCAGACGTATCCCAGCATTATGAACAGGGTCTAAAACTCTGAGACGGACATCTGTGGCAGAGGAGTACACCTCACACCCATAATCAAGTTTTGACCTAATAAAAACACGGTATAGGCGAAGGAGGGTGGCCCGATCAGCCCCCCAGGTAGTATGGCTCAGTACCCTCAACAGATTAAGAGCCTTGAGGCAAGAGACCTTAAGTGTAGGTAAGTGGGGAACCCAAGTCAATCGTTTGTCGAAAAGGAGACCTAAAAAGCGAGTCTCCTCGACACAGCGTATCCGATGACCATACATGAATAAGTCCGGATCAGAGTGGACACCTCGGATGCGGCAGAAGTGCATAGCAACCGTCTTGGCAGGAGAAAATCGAAACCCATGAGAACCAGTCCAAGCTGCATGCGCCGCTCCGCCACTTACATACGGGAGGCAGCAAACCAGACTGCTAGGTCATCAACGTACATCGAGTTGGCTATACCGTCCGGAAGGGATGAGGCAATGGCATTAATTGCTACTGCAAACAATGTGACACTGAGGACACTTCCCTGAGGGATGTCCTCCTCCTGTGCAACAGATGCTGAGAGAGCTGTACCAACCCTTACAGAAAAACTGCGACCACTAAGAAACTCTTTAAGAAAGCGTGGAAGGCGACCTCGCAGGCCATATACATGGAGCTGCTGCAGGATGCCATATTGCCATGTAGTGTCATATGCTTTCTCTAAATCAAAGAATACACAGACAAGGTGTTGATGTCGTGCAAAGGCCTCACATGCAGCAGCTTCCAACCTGACCAGAGCATCTGTAGTGGAACGATGTTTACGAAAACCGGACTGGGACGGAGACAGAAAATCACCCCGTTCCAAGAAGTATACCAGTCTGACATTCACCATCTTCTCAAATAGTTTACATAAACACGAGGTCAAAGCAATTGGTCGGTAATTGAGGGCAACACTAGAGTCTTTGCCTGGCTTGGGGAAAGGAAGGATGGTAGCAACCCTCCACCCAGAAGGGAAGACACCCTCCACCCAGATTCTGTTATATAAAGCTTAGAGAAATGAGATTGCCTCCTCACCCAAGTGTCGCAACATTGCATATGGGATGTTGTCTGGCCCAGGAGAAGTGTCCCCACAGAGAGAGAGAGCAGAATGCAGGTCTCTCAGGGTGAATATATGGTTATAACTTTCATTTTCATTCCCTGAGAAATTCAGGGCAGTACGATCCTTGGCTCTTAACTCATGTCTCACAGCCAGAGGTCTATAGTCACGGCTGGAGACTCTAGCAAAAGCCTCCGCCATGGTATTGGCCACTGTCAAACTATCCATAATCTGAACTCCATTGACCTTAAGTACAGGTGGAGAACTAGGAGAAAACTTCCCCGCCATCTTACGGACTCTCTTGAACACTTGGGTGAGTGGAGTTTTACTATTAATTGAAGACACATAGGCCTTCCAAGATGCACGTCGTGCCTCTTTTAAAACTCGTGTAGCCCGGGCCCTTGCCCGTCGGAAGTCCTCTAAAAGAGTTGGGTCCCCACAATTGCGACGAAGGTGAGAGAAAGCAGCGCGCTTCTCCCGCACAGCAGTGGTGCAGACTGGTGACCACCAAGGGACAGGACGTTTGGGAAAGTAGCCAGAAGTTTTAGGGATAGAGTTGAGAGCAGCAAAGTGGAGTACATCAGTGAAATATGTTACAGCCTCATCAGAGCTACCAAAATCGGCTACTGAAGAGACCGAAGAAGTTAGTTTTCTAAAAAACTGCCAGTCAGCCTTCTCTAATTTCTACCTAGGAAGACGAGACTGAGGTTCATACTTGTTACCTTCTAAAAGTATAGGAAAATGATCACTACCATATAAATCAGGCAACACTCTCCAAGTAAAATCTAACAGAGCACTGGGTGAGCAAAGGGAAATGTCAATGGCGTAAAAGTCCCAGTTGGGCTATTAAAATGTGTCACATCTCCCGTATTTAAAACCCCTAATCCCTCATCCTCAATAAAAGAAGCTATTAAAACACCCCTGGGGTTGATCGAACTATCACCCCACAGAGGATGACACCCATTAAAATCACCCAATAAAATAAAGGGAGAGGGAAGGTCCCGTACAATACGGGTGAGATCACCCCTCTCTACTGTAACACTGGGAGGAAGGTATAGACTGCACACAGTGTAGGGGCGGTCCATAAAAACCTCAACAGCAACAGCCTGGAGCGGTGTGTCAAGCTCCAGGCTCGTACATGGAATATCTCGACGAACTAGGATGGCAGAGCCACCATGGTGACCCTGCCCTTCAAATGAATTTGAATAAAATGCAGAATATGCTGGATGACTGGCAGGAATGTAGTCCCCAAGCATTGTCTCTTGAAGAGAAACACATGCAGGAGAGAAACTAGAGAGAAGAATGCGAAGTTCTTCCCAAGAAGCACGCAAGCCACGGCAATTCCACTGAAGGACCTTGAAAAGTGTTACTTTGGTCCTGGTTTTTGGGAAGCCTCATGGAGGTACTTGCCACTACCACCTCGACCTGAGGGTCTACTCAAACGATACGTTTTGTCAAATCCTGGGCCACTAGAAGAGTGAACCCGAGGAGTAGTACTTGGGGCAGTAATTGGGACCCATTGACGAGTCCCTGAAGCATCTGATATGTTGGAAGAAAATGAAGGCATATGAGCAGGGATATTTTTCGAAGCATTTACATTGGTATTGTCCTGTGCAGTAGTGGTATCACTGACACAGGCAGACACATCAACATCCATAATACAGGTGGTAGAATCACTCTGCTGTTCTAATGGAGAAGAAACTGATTTTTTTTGAAGTCGCGACATCAGTGGCATCCACATTATCTTCACGCTCCTCTGATGGTCCTGAAGAAAACTTGGGAGGAGGAACTTCTGTTGAATCAAGAGATTCATCAGAGCCACGAGAACGCTTCTGGTGACATTGAGAGGAAACTATGGATGAGTCATCAGAGATGGTTGCCTTATAAGGAGGAACATCTATTGAGTCAAGTGCCTCAGAGGAACCATGAAGACGTCTCTGTGACCGTTTTGGTGACTTAAGTTTCCTTTTTGGAGAGCGTGTGGCAGCGTGAACCTCTACCACATGGACACCTTTAGCTAAAGTTGCAGAATTGTCATCAATTGAAGGGTCACCAGAATGAGTGTCTGATAAAGTTTTCAAAACAGAGAAGGTATTATGTAGTGTAACCTTAGAAACGCTCTCACTGGAGCATAAAGCAGCTGCCTCTTGAGAGGGTTGAGAGGGTGTTACAACTGATTTGGGGCGTAGGGTGGAGGCGTATGTCTTAACACCACCATCCTTCTGTCGCCTGAAGTTGAGTTGCCGTCTGGCACTACCAATACTAATAAATTGGGTATTAGCCAAGTGGAGAATATCCTGCTCAAGGAGGTACATCTTACATTGGCGAGACCGCAAGGGGTGAGCATCTCTGCAGTAAAAGCAGTAACTCTCTGACCGACATTCAGAAATAAAATGTGAGTCAGAAGCAGAACAATTACCACACCGGGAACGGTTGTTGCAGTTCCTCCTCCCATGACCAAACTCATAACAACAGAAACACTGTAAGGGACACTCAACAAAAGGCTTCACCTCAAAAGAGGTGGGGTTAATGTTAATGCGATCTGGGATATGCGAACCATAAAAAGTGAGGATGATCATATTTTTACTGCCTTTCATCTTTGTTACTCGTTGGACATTGACTGGGCACATAGCAAGAATGACCTCTTCTGAGAATTCATATAGGTCTTCATTATATATACGCCCCTTTCTATAATTGAATGTTCGGAGTGGTTTGATAGATTCAAATATGCTATCACTAGGACAGGGGAGATTGAGGAGCATCATGGCCTGAGTAAGATCTTTGGCTCTGATTAAAACGCCCTTACCATATTTCTTTATGTGGCCCATTGGTAGTACTCCAATTTCTTTCTCCAAATAACGGGAAGCATGGATAAGATTACCACGTCCTTCCCTGTAATATGCCACAAACCAAAAGGGTGTTGGAACCTGACGTTCCTTTGGGACATTCTCTGTAGAGTCATCAAAAAGGTTAGGGCAGTAGTCATTATCACTATCTACTACATTGGCAGACCGCATTAACTGAACTTTACAGTGAGTATCCCCCACTGTCAGAGAATCTTTTGCCTCAAATGCTGCTTTGGCAGCAGCATTTGTATTGAATGTAATATAACACCGATTAGACCTACAATCACAGTCATAAGTGATTCGGATACGAAGGACTACTCCGAAACACTTAAAAATGGAGTGGATAGCGCCATACGAAAGTGATGCCTGTACATTCGTCATCATCAATGTGTCACAACCACTAACACGGTTATTTGACACTACACCCGACCTGCTGGGTCTACTCATATTTGCAGCTCTCTGCTCATCACCACGACCAGATTTTGGCGTCTCGAGGGCCTGGTCGACCACTGCTCGAGAGAGAGATTTTGGTTTTGATTTATCCATATATCATTGATTTAATGTGATTGGCCCCAGGAGCCAAGAGCTACTACCAACCGGGCAGATGAGGGGACCGAGCGCTGGTCGCCGTGGGCGGGGTACCTCTTCCCCCACGGGGCCACTCGTTTTAAAAAGCAGCCCCAATGGCTCGAAAGTTTGCCCACGACGGTGCTAAGACCCCCTTCCCCAACATCTCCCGGCCCAGACACCCAACCATCCAACGTAGGACTGCCCCTAGAAGGCAGTCCCTATGGAGGGCAGCACTGCTGGCCCGTACTGGCAGCCTATTGCATAGGAACCATTTAGTCTGGTCTCTCACTGGCGACCTTACTAGCATGGGAAACCCTCTCTCCCCAAAATTGGGGCAGAGCAGGGGCCAAAGCCCCCTCTAGCCTAGCTCGCCAGGTCATAGAGACACGCAAGCCCCCCCACCTCGTCAAGGCGATTCCCGTTTGGGGGGGAGAAACTCAAGGAAACTCGCTTCTGGTGCAAGGAGTGTTGTGTGCCATTATGCCCTGGAAACTACTTTAGTGACTACCATTTACTAGCATTTATATAGAAGCAGGAAGTGATGGGAGTAATGCGAGTGAAGTGACAGTGACACTTGGTGACAGTGACACTATTTAGGTTATAAATGAAGTGACAGTGACACTTGGTGACAGTGACACTATTTAGGCTAGAACTGAAGTGATAGTGACACGTTTTTAGGATATAAGTGAAGTGATAGTGACACGTTTTTAGGATATAAGTGAAATGATAGTGACGCATTTATAAGTGAAGTGATAGTGACACTTGGTGACAGTGACACGTTTTTAGGCTATAAGTGACGTGATAGTGACACGTATTTTTAGTTTTATACATAGAAAAAATTATAATAAAAAATTCAAAACACCAAAATACAAAAATATATTGAAAATAAGGATAATTGAGTGATAGTGACAATTTTTTTTTTTACGTTGAACATGAACAAAGTTACATTGACACATAAAATGTTTTGCCTAAATACATCCACGCTTCTCTCCGAGAAATGACCTTCATTCCTCACTTAATTTCTCGGCAACGGAGGTTCCCAGAGAGCTGGGGTTGGTTTCATTCGAGAGAGGAAGAGTTGATGGTGAGTACAAAACCAAATTTAAGTTGTTCAGTATCGTAGTTTAGACGTACAGAGTAAGTGAAATAGAGCGATTTTGGCAAAATCGCCCGGACAGGCGGTAGGGATAGTAAGGGTAGCCCTGGACGGATAGAGGGGCTATTCATAGTTACCCCATCGCGGAGGGGTTAACCCACGAGCGCATACAGCCCATTTAAATGGGCGGAAAATCAGCATTTTTCAAGACACAACACTAGATCCATTGGCAACACGAAGACAGATACACAGACAACAGATTATATACAAAATCGCAAACAAGTTAGTTGACATAGACAAAGACACATATCTACACCCTACAAGTATACGATCCACTAGAGGCAGCCACAACTTAAAATACCATACATACCAGGCAAGCACTGATATATTTAGGCACTCATTCTTTCCCCGCAGCATCCAATAGTGGAATCATCTCACATCTCATATAGTTAATAGTCCCACTCTTGACACGTTTAGAAATAGGATCACCAATCATTATCTCCCCAATCCTAATCCTCAACCCACAGTCCCTGACCCAATCCACCCTCATCCTAACCTCCTTCCTAATCCTACCCTGGATCCCTAAATCCCTCGCACAACCGCCGCATATTATGCTGCCCACGAGCAGCCCTCTGCGGGACGGTGGGACCTCTAACTTGAACTGAATGGTCTAAATTAGTGGGTAATGAAGGTAAAAAAAAAACATATGCAATAACAGTAATTCATTCAATATTTACCCCCAGTTCTTCAGTAAATTTACCCTTTAATTAACTAGTAACTACAAAAACTAAATAGGAATGAGAATAATACCATAGAAAAAAACTACTTACGATCCTGCAGCTAGTGTTTTAATAAGATGATAAGCCCTTGCAGTAGCACTCATGTTGTCTCTTCAATGTCCACACCTATAATGTTTATCTAACTCACGGTGACTTTATATAATATATATGTGGTCATGTGACTATTCCCTCAGTGTTGCCAGATCTCCTTGACAAAAATAATGTCCCCAGCTGCTTTACAATCCGAATTTCCCTTCTATTTACCTCTCAATACATACACACACATACATACATATATATACCTACATACACACACATATACACACACATATACATACATACACATACATTTATTCTTGAACATTGACGGACGGTCTCTTCGGTATTTCATCTGGTAGAATTTTCCCTGTTTACTCATGAACGAACTGTATATTATTATTTCCCCCTGTGTAGACTTCTAAAATCCCTAAAACAGAGAAATTTCCCTGCACCTGGCAACACTGGGGCCGCTGGGTTCTCTTGCCGAAGTATTTGTGGTATTACCTTAAAAAGTGGGTTGAAAATACCTTAGATGTAGCCAAATTTCCTTATATCCTGAAGTAGGTGACCACGCTTCTGAACCCTTGACACACGGTATTTCTATGTAATTATAATAGTATTTTTACAGCAATGCATTTTTCTTTTATGACAATCCATTAAATAATGGATGAATCGATAAAAAATACTTTAGATTGTCAAAACTTTACTTTAAACAGCCCCAAATTACGCTAATCTAGAGTAATTTCCTTAAAATTCACATCACTGCCTCTCGTTCTGTCTGAGATATTCTATATACCTGTATAATGTGTATATAGCAACTATTTTATAACACAAAATAACAAGAAGAGAAGATGGATGGATGTAAAGTCATGGTCTAATGTACTGCAACCTGGTGAATAAAAGCGAGCTATTTGAGTTAATTTTATGAACCAAAATTGCACACACCAACAGCTATTGTTTCGGATCATTTTTCGAAGTCATCTCATTGGAAGGGGTTGCAGTACATTAGACCATGACTTTACGAACCAGACAAGGAGGGAAGAAGATGAATTAAGTGCCGGGAAGCATAGAAGCACTCTCCAAATTCCAACCTAGTACAGTCACGAGCACTAATAAGTATACAGCTCTGGTTGAAGCTTCGAAAATTCCCAATTCACAACCAATGAAATTCCAATGGAGATCTTATTGTGCATTTATTTACTGTCTCTAGGTATTCGCGAAGCACACCTGGATACTTATTAGTGCTCGTGACAGTACATGCACGCGCTCGGCTAGGTTAAGTTCTGGTTTGGTTTGGTTAGGTTAGGTAAGGTTAGGTTAGGTTAGATCCTGGTTTGGTTTGGTTTGGTTAGGTTAGGTTAGGTGAGGTTAGGTTAGGTAAGGCTAGGTTAGGTTCATTTAAGGTTAGATTAAGTTAGGTTTGGTTAGGTCCTAGTTTGGCTAGGTTAGGTATGTACAGCCATGGCTGATAGTGCTTGACCAGGGTCCAAGGAGTGTTGGTGAGCAACTGAAGAGAGTTCGAACAAGTGAATTTTCCAAACCATTCTCAACGTTGAGAGAGGTTTAGAAGACTCACTTTTTCGAACTCTGTTCAGTTACTCTACAACACTCCTTGGACCCTGGTCAAGCACTATCAGCCATAGCTGTACAGTCTCCTCCACTCCCGCTTTCACCAGTTCAGCGTTGCCATCGTATACACCCGGCATCGTGTGAGCTACCAGTTCCGGCTCTCGCATCCGAAACACCTGCCAGTAAGAGTAAGGGTTGATGGCAGGTGTTTCGGATGCGAGAGTCGGAACTGGTAGCTCACACGATGCCGGGTGTATACATTGGCAATGCTGAACTGGTGAAAGCGGGAGTGGAGGAGACTGTACCAATAAAGGGTTAAATTAGCTGGGAAAAAGAATGAGACTATTTCCAATTTTATGCCACGGTTGGTTCTATCGTTATAACCCAAGCGCTATTTTTTATTGCAGGGGAAATTACCTCTGCTTTGGGCCTTATGCCTTTGCTGGCGTGCCCAACAGCCACTTTATTAAGGACCCTGTGATCGTGTATGAAAATTGAAGGCTTCTGATTTTTCCTAACTAAGCCACGACACACATTCCTTCCATATAGTTGGAGTTTCGTGGTAATATTTGAAGGACTCATATATCTCCAATTTTTCCGACTACATCACAGGGTCCTTAATTAAGACGTCCAAAAAGAAGCGCCGTGAAGGGGAATCACTCTACAAACTTCGTGAGATGTTCCCCTAAATGAATACCGGTAAGTTAACTTTTTTTTTTTTGCCCTTTATCAACCCTGTAAGTATAAATACATAAATAAATTGCCTCAGATTGCCTTAATAAAATTTCTCCCCTTCATCAATCCTGTAAGACAGTATATGGATAAATAAATAAATAGATTCCCATTCACTTCACCATAAGATTTTCTCACCTTCCTTCATCGACCCTTTAAGTAAGTAAAGGGAAATGAAACAGTGTTCATAATTATACCTTACTCGCTTTGCCTCCTTTTATTCGTTGGATCCTACATGCCCACCACCACACCCTCATCATGTCATATATGGCCCATGCAGAACACAGACTACCACACCTTCATCATGTCATATATAACCATTCAGAACAGAGACAGGACTGCTACACATCCCTATCAGTCTCTGCTAGCCTTTCTTCACTTTACAAATATCTCTCAGTTTCTCCAATTCAATAGCAAAGCCACCGAAAGTCGTAAAACTCCCTCGCTTGGTCCCCCCTAACGGGAACCGCCTTGCCGAGGTGGGGGGGCTTGTGTGTCTCTGGGACCTGGCGAGCTAGACTAGAGGGGGCTCTGGCTCCTGCTCTGACCCGATATCGGGGAGAGAGGGTTTCCCATGCTAGGAAGGTCGCCAGTTAGAACCAGACTAAATAGTTCCCATCTTTCATTTCTTCAACTATCCCTCTTTTCATTTTATTTCCTTTCTGCTTGCTGTCACACCTCTCTATCACCTTTTTCTGGCGCTATAGGACCTCGATGTTGCGGCGCCTAATACCCATCAATCAATCAATCCCTCGCTTGGTACCATAACAGCTGCGGTATTTGGGAATTACCCTCACTTCCCTCCCTCTGTGGCTGGGTACCAGTTCGAAAGTCGTGACGTGTGTGTGTGTGTGTGTACCAAGCAGTTGACCTGGGTCACGGTAACGGGCTTGATGAAGCTTATGTCCATTGTCGGAACATAAAAAAGAAAAATAATAAACATGGGTAACTGACCACCCTCTATACCCTCCCTCCTTCCCTCATTATTTACACACTTTTATCTAATATAAACACACATTACACTCCTCACTGTATATATGTTTCGCATATTTTCAAATAGATGATGATTATAAATACTGTAATTTGAACATCTTTTCATATCAATCTACAATTTGACATCCTTTCGTAAATCTACATAATTTGAACATCTATTAATTTATAAGGATACAATATCTGGAGTGATTTTAATTTGCTTACAAGGTCTTCACTATTCTTAACAAAAGAATCTGAAACAGTACCAACAAAAGGGAACAGCAATGAAAATAACCATTTGGAGAGTTAGTTCTGGTGTAAGAAAGACTTACTTACTTCCAAACATATGAGTCGATTAGGTAGGGTGGCTGGCGACTGGTTTGTCTTTGTAGTGTCTTTGTTGTCTCTTCGGAGTTTGATTTTAATTATTAGGTTTTCTATAACTATTATGGTTGAGAAGATACAACAAGGTTAAAGTAGTTTACTCACTTTTTATTTATAACACGAGTTAGTATACAGAGTCACAATATGTAGCTTGAACGGGTTTAAGCTAGGCTAAGAAGCTAACTTTAAAGAGAGATAACACGCTAGAGCAGGGGTTCTCAACCTTTTTAATCATATGTACCCCATGAAGTCTTTCAGTATTAGTCACGTACCCCTTACCCACAACGCAGCATCAGTAAGGATGAAAATAATTATTAATGGTTAATTGGCTTAGTTTATTAAGCTTAAATTGTTACACAGACACATGTTACTTCATTAAAATGCAAGCATAGAAAATTCAGTGAGATGGTTGGGCCTGTTTATTTGCTACCAACAAGTCAATCCTTGGCACAGTTTTTGAAAGAGCCACTCTTATGTCGTCTTTGACTGCAAGGCGTGAACGTAACTTGTTTTTAATCAAGCACAATGCTGAGAATCCCTGCTCACAGCGATATGTGGATGGAAACATCAGGAGGTTCCGTACACAATTCTTTGCTAAGGTTGGATAAGAACATGCCATTGTTGACCAGAATCTGGTCAATGACAAACTATCAAAAGAATCTTTTGCAGTTGAGTCATTGACAAAGTCGATGAATTCTTCTTGCAATTCATCTGGAAGGGATGTAGGGTCCACTTTTAATGGATTTCGAATGAGCTTGCAATCTAAGTCTGTGATATCAGGAAAATAATTTTCTAACTCTTGACTGAGAGAAACCAAGTGCTTATTGATGAGATCACTGACCTCATTCACATCATCTTCACACAGAACTGATAAGCTATCGCTCATATTCTCAAAAACATCATACCGACCTGCTGTGACTTTTTCTTGCCAAAGTTTGAGTACCCCCGAATTTCTTCCAATGTACCCCTGGGGGTACGCGTACCCCAGGTTGAGAACCCCTGCGCTAGAGTAACCTGTGATCGGGTCGGTTATCTGTAGCTAACTGAGAGCTATAGGAGCGCAACTAGGGCACATCCCTTGACTGGTGTCGTCACTTATGCTGGCGTGTTACTGATTCCCACAGTCAGTGAGTCCCGTACTCTTCCCGTTCAAGCTTAGGCTAGCAGTATTAGAGCATCATGTGACGGTATAAGTCTGAGTGCCTAAGTGACTCATATAAGTAAGTATTAAGTAAGTTATTATAAGTAGCCCTCCAATGAAGGTGAAACCGTAACAAGTTAATATGTTACTGATCCAATACAGCATGTAATAGGTCTAGGAGGGTTGTTTGGCTTATGTGTTTTAATGAGGCCGTACATATAAGGAGTGGATGGGTTTGTCACTGAAAACCTTTTAATTAGTTCATCTTTACCTTTAAGCACAGTCTTAAGTTCTTTATGAAAAGTACGGCTCACTTTCTCGGTCGGATCACTCTTGAGTTTACCATAAGTTTTATCGTCACCGAGAAGATCTTGTATCTTATTTTGGTAATCCGTTTTGTCCAAAATTACTATGGCATTGCTTTTGTCGTCCTTAGTTAAATGCACTGACTCATCTTTTATAAGATTGTCAATGGCCTTTAAGAATCTGAGTGGCACTGAGTTATTTTCCCTATGTTTAAAAAAGGCACCATAAATAATACCACGCACTACATCACTGTTGTCACGTGAATGTCTTTCCAGTTGGTAGAGCGATTTCCCCACTTGTACCGGGTTAATATTCTTAGTGTAGGCGAACGATAGCCCATAGCCAAGCGCACACAAGGTATCATTATCAATCACTTTAGACGATAAGTTGATAACGAAGTCGGGATTTTTATGTAGGTTCCAATAGCTGGTTTTTATCAATAATGTAGTTTCCTTTCGTGTTTCTTCTTTACACTTCTCATTTCCTCTGTGAGTTGTCTGTAGAGATGGGGGAATACTATCCGTTGATTTTCCGGTGTGAGAACTTGGAGAAGGCCCTGCATGATGCCGTTTGACGTCCTGAATTTGTTGGTAGTTTCTTCTTTGGTATTCGTGATGCACCTTCTTAAGATGGTAATTTCAATTTCCAGGTCTCCAAAGGGTTGTCCATCCAGGTTGACTAAGCGGTTGGGAAGAAACTCAATGTACAGGTAGTTTTAAATATGACAATATCTATCTATCTATCTATAGCTCTGACGCCTCGTTCTCTCCGGGAACTCCCCCGAAGGGGGTGGCCACGGCAGAAAAGTCTCCAGTCTTCCCTGTTCCAACACTCCCTCCTTACTTGGTCCAGCCCTCCCCTCCCCCTCACGTTTCTCTCCTTCACATACTCTTCCACTTTGTTCTGCCATCTAACGGGTGGTCTGCCTCTCACACCACATCCCTCAACTTCACTTCCATACACCTTCTTTACAAACTCCTCACCTTGCATTCTCTCTACATGTCCAAACCACCTCAAAGTATTACGTTTCACTCTCTCAACCACTCCACACTCAATACCACATCTCTTATACACACTCTCATTACTTTCTCCATCCCACCTTGTCAGTCCACATGCACCTCTCAGATAACTCATTTCCACAGCACCTATTCTTGACTGATGAGCCCTACTCCATGTCCAGGTCTCCGACGCATACGTCAGTGTTGGCAAGATTATACTATTTCGTAGTCCCCTCTTCACTTCCATACTCACACTTCTACCTTTCATTATCCTCCCAAGTGATCCTATGACCTGTCTACCCTTCATTGCTCTCTCCCTAATTTCTCCTTCCATACTCCCATGTTTACACATAACTGTCCCCAGGTACTTAAACTCTTTCACTTCCTCCATCCTCTCACCTCTCAGAGTTATCTCACACTTCGTCCCAGTTGGTACTTCCACTCTGTAGGGTGTAGCAAAGTCAATCACTTCAGTTTCTGCTCTCTCAAACACCATCACTTTACTTTTTCCAACATTCACCTTCAGTTTCCTTCGTTTACACACAGACTGAAATTCATCTACCACTCTCTATAACTCCCTTTCACTCTCAGCCATCAACACAGTGTCATCCGCAAACAGACTGGCCACCAAGGACCAATTTGCTTCATTCAGCCTCAATTTCACCCCTATACCATTCATTTTAGCCTCCATCTCTCTCATACATCCATCCATATATATATTGAACAGCCATGGTGACATAACACATCCCTGTCTCAGCCCTACCTTAATATTAAAACTCTCACTCAGATCACCCTCTACCCGCACACACGCTGTTGCCTCTGCATAAAAAGCCTCAATGCCCTTTAGCAAAGACCCCCCAACACCATATATTCTTAACACCTCTGACATAGCTCTCCTATCTACCCTATCGTATGCCTTCTCCAAGTCCATGAAGGCAGCATACAACTTCCTACCTTTCCCAATATATTTCTCTACTATTGATTTTAATGCAAATATTTGGTCCACACACCCTCTACCCTTTCTAAACCCTCCCTGTTCCTCACTAACTTTACTCTTTGTTACTTCCATCAGTCTCTCAGTTAGAACCTTCCCATACACCTTCCCCGGTACACTAAGAAGGCTTATTCCCCTATAACTACCACACTCCTCCTTACTCCCCTTTCCCTTATACAACGGTACAAATATAGCCCTCCTTCAATCCTCTGGCACCTCTCCTTGCCTCCAAGCCAATGTGCATATATACAACATCCACTCCACCACTACCTCCCCCCCATACTTTAACATTTCAGCAGTTATCCCATCTACCCCCGGTGTCTTTCCCATCTTCAACTTTCCTATTGCTTTCCTAACTTCTTCCCTTCCTAGTTCTCCCCGTATATCCTGTCGTCCACCACCTGCCTCCATCCCCATGCATGTCACCACCGCCTCCCCTCCCGTTTCCCCATTCATCAGACCATCAAAATGTCTCCTCCACACTTCTCTCACTTCCTCACTTCTACTCACCGTAACTCCATCCTCTCTCTTCATTCTCACGCTACCAGACTTTCCTTTTCCTCTCTCTTTTTTTACCTCCTTCCAGAATAATTTCTTGTTCTCTCTAAACTTTTCACTTAGTTTCCTACCAAATTCCTCATCCACTCTCCTTTTACTCTCACTCACCATCCTCTTCACTTGTCTCTTACATACATTATAATCTCTCTTCCATCTCTCTCTCACTTCTTCAGACACATTCCTTTGCAATGTTCTCCTATACGCCTTCCTTTTCTCATCTACAGCATCTTCCACTTCTTCCGTCCACCATGCATTCCCTTTCTTGCCCCTCTTCTGTGCCTTATAACCCACAACCCCTGCTGCTGTCTTCATCACTATATTCTTAAACATCTCATACACATCATTCACTCCCACTCCCTCCCCCATACTCAGCCTTGCATCCTCCAGCACCTCACCCACCCTCCTCTTATAGACCTCTCTGTACTCAACATCATTCAATCTTTCACTTGCTACCTCCCTTTCATTCCCCCCTCTATCCTTCCTACCATACTCCCACTTTGCCCGGACCCTAATCCTTGCCAACACCGCATAATGGTCAGAGCACTGAAACATGCCTCTTACCACTCTTGCATCCAACACATCTTTTCTCAACCTTTCATCCACAGCTACGTAATCAATCAGACTCATTTGCTCACCTCTTTCATCTCTCCTCTTCCAAGTGTACCTGTGGATCAGTTTGTGCTCGAAGCAGGTGTTGGCGAGGAACAACCCCGCCTCGGCACACAGATCCACCAGGCACTCACCATTCTCATTTATTCCATTCACACCCCACTTGCCTACTACATTTCCTCTTTTCTCATTCCCTACTTTCCCATTTATGTCTCCTATCATCACTATCCTCCTCCCACTCTCAAATATCCTCAGGCAGTCAATCAAATCATTCCAGAACTCTCTCATTTTCTCCTTTCCTACTTTGGTCTGCGCATTTACCGGAGCATATGCGCAGACCCAAGCATACTTCACAATCCCAATCTTTCCAGTCATCCATACTATTCTTGTACACTTCCTTCCATGTCCATCTATTCCTTTCCACACCCTCCCAGACACCAACAATGCACATCCTTCTTTTCCTCTCCCTTTACTCTTTTCATCCATACCTGTCCATGCTACACCTCCTTCCATTCCTTCCCACAACACACTCTCCCCTCCATCCCCACTCTCTTCCAAACCCCATCCTTTCACATGTGTCTTTGTTATTCCACATACATATATCCTACTCCTCCTCGTACACTCTACTACCTCTCTCCTTTTCACTTCATTCGTCATTCCATTCACATTAATTCCAACTACTCTCAAGCATTCTTCCCCTCCCTTGTCCCCTACAGGACAGACCGGAGACCCCTCCCCGCCACTAGCCGCAACCGTCCTCCCCCCCATGACAATATGACAATACTGTTCAGAAATCCCTAATCAGAAATAGCCCAGAAAGTGACTCAGGAATAATATATAAAATTCCCTTCCGTGATTGTGACCACTTTTATATTGGACAGTCTGGGAAGAATTTGAAAACTAGGATATCACAGCATAAATATAGCGTAAAAACAGGTCAGCAGAGTAGTGGATTGTTTCAACATAAAGCTAATAATAACCATCATATCAATTGGACAGAATGTAAGACTTTAGCCAAAACTAAATGTTTCCATGAAAGAAATGTAATTGAATCTTGTTTAATCTTTGGTACATATGATAAAAATGTAAACATGAGTTATGGACATTTTAGGTGTGATAAAGTGTTAACAGAATTAATAATGAAGAAATTTCCACCAGACTAGACGGACAGGTGAGGTGAGGTGAGGTGAGGTCAGGTAAAACGGTGATTTGATTGGCTTGCCCACCACCCTTTGTACTCTGTATGTACAGTTGCCCAAGAAAAGACTGCAACCAAATTTGCTGGTGTGTGGCAATATCTGGCAGCTGCTCCAAAATAAACACTCGTATTTTATCAATGGATAAAATATGGTTGTAAGGATGACTGTAATTAGCTGAAGCCTATAACATCCATCCATACAAAGGTTGTAGGTTCTGAGTGATCCATTGATAATATACGAGTGTTTACTTTGGAGCACCTGCCAGCCATTGCCACACTCCAGCAAATTTGGTTGCAGTCTTTTCTTGGGCAACTGTATGCATACTCCAACTTGACTCCTCTGTATTCATTCTGTCTGAAGATGTAATATACGAAAGTACTTACTGGTCTGCCTTTGGTTTCTCCTGTGGTTACTCTGCATACATATCTCATGGTGAAGTGAGAATTCTGCATATATATATATATATATATATATATATATATATATATATATAATTTGAACATATTTTCATACTTATACATCATTAATTTGTTCATCTTTTCTAGGCAATGGCTGAGGGCCGGGCGTTACTCACAGGCGCCTCTGGGATTCAATTAGCGATCCAGATGGTGACGGATGTGTTGGTGGTGTTGGTGGTGGGACTCGGTACTGTGCCAAGAAGCTACTCCGCTACTGTGTCAACTTATGTCCTTCATGCCCAACTCGTATAGGACGAAATTAGAGGAAAATATTATTGGTTTTATGAGGAGAGAGAGAGAGAGAGAGAGATAATGTAAGGGAGAATATGTCACTTAGAGAGAGAGAGAGAGAGAGAGAGAGAGAGAGAGAGAGAGAGAGAGAGAGAGAGAGAGAGAGAGAGAGAGATTTGTGTATCTTCGTATATCTGTAAGTAAATGTACAGTATAGTATTATATGAAAATAATATCCAGTCAGAACAGATATATTGTCAGTATTTATAAATTATTAAACTAATACTTGGACAACGAGATATACATACATACACACACACACATATTCATCCATATAGTTACATTCACACACTTCCCCTAATATATATATATATATATATATATATATATATATATATATATATATATATATATATATTCCAATACCTACAAATATAACCTCATTTCACTATCTTTATCTTAACACTATCTTTAATTCAATTATATTTGTCTTTACTTTCAGCTTACCACAAGAACAAGAAGAAGTAACCGAAGAAGAAGTAAATAAAGATTGATTGATTGATAGATATTAGGCGCCGCAACATCGAGGTCCTATAGCGCCAGAAAAAGGTGATAGAGAGGTGTGACAGCAATCGAAGAAAAAAAGAAAAGAGGAACAGTTGAAGAACTGAAAGATGGAAACCATTTAGTCTGGTCTCTGAGCACTGGCGACCTTCCTAGCATGGGAAGTCCTCTCTCCGCAAAATCGGGGCAGAGCAGGGGCCGGAGACCCCTCTAGTCTAGCTCGCCAGGTCTCAGAGACACACAAGCCCCCCCACCACGTCAAGGCAGTTCCCGTTAAGGGGGAAGTAAATAAAGAGAAGGGAGGAGGTAGGAGGGTTATTAGAGAGAGTCAAGTTATATTTAAGAATGGGAGAAGTAGCGAGTGAAATGCTAGAGGCTCTTAAGTATCAGTTGAGCCGTGTTTATGCGCGGTCAGATTACCGAATTTCGTCTTCGGTGAAACCAAGCTGAGGGCTGCAGGACTGTTTATGCGCGGCAAAAGGATACGAAGACGGGCGAAGCCAAAATTGTAGAAACCAAGACGCCCCACGAATCCAATCCAAGCTACCTCAGAGCAGTCTTGGGGCAGCTTGGGAGAATGGTGGATAGTGGAATATAAAAATAAAATGTCGGAAATACAAGTAAACACTACATTTGTGCGTGTAATTTGTGTTTGTGATATTCTTAACTATGGTTAATTAATTTAACGGTAATGTACTATTACAGTTAGTACATTAATTTAACTTACTATATATTTATAGTACAGTAACGAGCACTAGTTTCTGCTCAGGGATTGTTCCTTCCTTCCACCCCCTACAATGGGCAGAGGGAAGAGGGTGATCGGAGCTCCGTGGTAGACTATTAATTAATATATTAACTCCCTGATCTCCGATCCCCTCATCCCTCTGTCCACGGTAGGGGAAGGAAGAAACTAGTGCTCGTGACAGTACATACATACAAACACACATACACACATTTGTAATCACATGTATAAACAGTACAGTTTATAATATTCATTACCATCCATATATACAATGCAAATTCACACCATGTATATATACTGGTATAATATTCAAGTCTTGCAGTGTTTGGAATGGAAATTGAAGCGTTTTTTTTTACCATCATTGTGTGTGTTAATAATTGTTATCAATCATAATAAAATATAGTTATTTCAGTACAGTATATCCTGATATGATTATGATTATTTAGAACACAACAAGCTAAAATAATATTGGGTATTTTTGCAACATCAGCATCTATTGGTAGGTAATCTTCCATCTCCTCCGAAAAAAGATAAGCCAAACTTGATGGGCCATTGATTACTCATTACTGTTTCGTCAAACTGTATATTTCGGGTGATACTTCTGTTTAAACGGCTGTCGGCAACTTAGGCAAGGGTAATTTTTCGCCTCCCCCAATCCTGGTCTGTTTTTGCCGGCGAGACCAAGCCGTCCGAAGACAGGATCCAATCAGACTGCTTGACACGCATAAACACGGCTAAAGATTGTCAGAGTTTGGAGAGAGAGAGAGAGAGAGAGAGAGAGAGAGAGAGAGAGAGAGAGAGAGAGAGAGAGAGAGTGAGAGAGAGAGTATGTAAGAGGAAATGTGTGTATGAGATAGATAAATAAAATAGAATACAAATGTTATCATTATCAGATATTATTACTTCTATCATTATTATTATTATTATTATTATTATTTCTATTTTTATTCTTAATAATATTAGTTATTATCATTTTTTTCGTTTCGTTATTATCATCATCATCATCATCATTATTATTGTTTAAATTAATCTTGTTTATTATTATTATTATTATTATTATTATTATTATTATTATTATTGTTTTTATTATTAATATTTGTCTTATCATTATTATTTATTAATATTATCATTATTATTATTATTATCGCTGGTTCGATAACTCTTGTATGAATAAATAATCAAAATTAAAAGTAATGTATTAACAGTACACTTTGGTGAAGCTATGTAATAATAATAATAATAATAATAATAAACGGTTTATTCAAGATAGCAGCAATACAGCTGAAAATTTACAAATTACACACTATAAATATGGTTGGTACAAAGAAAACAAAAAAACAAACAAAAAAACAAGAACAAACACAGACAATATACTAAGGGTTGTTGATAATATTTACAATGGTGGGTATGGGGCTGTTTTTATAGCGATCAGTGCGTGCCCTGATTGTGGTAATTATATTGTGGTGACGTACTGCTCGCTGTGGTGGTGGGGCTGGGGGTGGTAGTAGGTTGCTGTGGCGGGGATGGTGTACAAGGTTAAGGGCAAACGTGGTCAACACCTCACGATGACGGTCAGTGAGATTTGGGAGGCCAAGGGTGGTGAGGGCATCCTGGTATCTGGTGTAATTGTTACCCAGAATGGTGCGACAGGCTCTTTTCTGTACCCTCTCCAGTTGCCTCTGTTGTGTTATGGTGAGGGAGCTGGACCAGGCAGGTGATGCATACATTAATCTGGGCAGGATGAACGACATGTAGATGGTCTTGAGATCGTCAGCCTGTGCCCCCAGTGCTTTCAGGCGTCGTAGCATATAAAGCCTGTATGATGATGCTCTGATGATGTTTGTGGTATGTATATGTGGTATGTATGTGGTATGTATGTATATATACAGTATATGTACAGTCTCCTCCACTTCTGCCTTCACCACATCACCGTTGAGAATGTGTCTCCCCTTCCTCCCCATATCGACTGAACCCCCAATTTTGAGACTCTGATCCGAAACATATGCCAGGGTCTTGGCATAGGCTTCGAATCTGAGTCTCAAAACTGGTGGTGGTTCACTCAATTTGGGGGAAACACGATGGCAACGCTGATGTGGTGAAGGCAGGAGTGGAGGAGACTGTATGTATGTATGTGTTTCAGTATTAATTCGCTATGTACAGTCGGCAAATAAAGTTTCGTTACCACCCCTACGTTAATTTTATCATCGAGAAGCGCGGTAGGATTGGTACTCCCTAGACTGGACAACCGTGCCTCGTGTCATTCCAGACGGCTGTCGCCTTTGCCACTCTGATAATATGCAGGCCGCAGCAGTGACAGTGTTTTTATATCAAAAGTTTAGCTGCTTTTAAACTAAATTTTGAGTGTTAAAGAACTATTATTATTTAACTATTCATTATTAAACATAAGGAAATACGTTTGGGTATTTTACAACAAGAATAATCGTAAAATACCCCAAAAAAGTTGCACTGGCTGAAAGCACGGCACTCCTACTTGCCTGCTCATTAAACACTGGCGGGCACGGAGGGTGACGGAGGTATATAAGGCACTCGCATCACACGTGACTTACCAGTCAGGCGTACCATCATTACATCACGCTGTTAAAAGGATGGTAACAAAACATTGTTTGCCGGCTGTACATACCAGATTTAAATAAGTAGGTAGCATAGTATGATGTTGGTAAATCTGTTGCAATAATTGATTCCTCCAAACTATTACAAGCAACAAACGGGCCACCATTATTATTATTATCTATACTATTCTAAATTTGTTTCCTTACCCTACTTTGGAAGACTCCAGTGGCTCTAATGTGTCAAAAGTATATTTAACCCTAAGTATATGTACCCTACGCTTCGGCTAAAGGTACAGTTGCCTCGAATACAAGATCAGAGTACAACTGTTCAGCTGATGATATATGAAATATAGGTAATACATGGGCCATAAATAAGATATAATTTGGGCAATATTTAGGGGGCACAGCAATACACAAGCAAGTAGCTGAAGCACTTGACCCAGCAGGGAGAGAATATTGAAACCGAAGAGCAATGTGATCAGAGAATAAGTCTGGTACTGAGGAGCACTGGACCCGAGATGCTATCAGGCCAGACGAGAGGATGTAATCTAGAGTACTTCCCCGGCAATGAATGGCACCACCAGTGTCCCAGCGTGTCAGATGATGCTTGAGGATACATGAAAGGAGACGAACACCATTACGATTAATAGAGCCAGAACCATCACCCAAATCAGAATGCCGAGCATTAAAATCTCCCATATACACCATACCTCAAGAATGAATACTCTATTCCCAGGTAGAACCTCAAATAGCTGAAAGATCATGTCAGGATCAGTGGAGGTACGGAGAAGGCGATGTGGCAAGGATCTATGTATGTAAGTCAGGAGACCATTCCTTACCAAATGAACATATGGCACATACAGCTAACGCAAAAGAAATCGTCGCACTAGCTGAAATCCGTAACTAGGGATTATTTAATAACCATATAATATTATTTAGAATGAATGAAACCATTTTTTTTAATGTCATGAAGGATTATTAGTATTTAGTCATTATTCCATAAACTTTTAACACCGTTTTGATACGTTTTGGCATACAGTCAGCCAATTGTTTACAATAATCATCAACCTCAGCCCACAGCTTCCTATCTTCACTACCTAACAGTCAACATTGGATATTGGAGATTTTGCCTGGGTAATGTCATCGTCTGGTTCTTTTCCTCCATGGTCAGCTTAGTAGGACCCATTTTGTAGCGTAATAAAAAAAATGCCTGCGGAGTAAAATTGGCCAACTAATATTGGGAATTGGAGGGGGGAGTAGGGCATCCCCAAACACCCTCACTGTAGGCCTGACTGACCCTTACTAAGTACACAAATTAATACTCAAACATAGAAAATGAAAGCAAAAGTTACCTAATAGGTGTTTTTTGTTGTATTAATTAGCTTGTAAGGTTGATAATCCAGAATAAAGACAAGGCGTTAGAAACTGTCGCAATTTGTCCGAGTGCGACGATTTCTTTTGCGTTAGCTGGAAATGCTTTCTGAAGAAAAAATAACACTGGGATGATGACGAAAAATATATGCCTTGAGTTGAGTGAGCTTAGCATAACTGGTGATACCACATACATTCCAGGAGATGACATCCAGCCGGCACTCACTAGCGAACTTTGTATTAGAGGTAGAAGTCCGGTGAGCGGGGGCAGATGGGTGACCTGAGGAGGGTGATGGACCAGAAGGGACTGATTCGAAGAGCTTTTCTATGCGAGATGCAACAGTATCTATCTTTTCGGTAAGGGTAGTGACAGTTGAGATGCTGGCCTCCTGAGCCTCGACCAAGGTGACGAGTATGGAGTCATTGGCAGCCTGAGCGGCAACCAGCCCATCAATCCTGGCTTCAAGGGCAGAGAAGCGGTTCTCGAGGGCCGTACATCGTGCCATGAGGGTAGCAACAGACTTGCGGAGGGTCAGGTCCGGAGGCGAGGCAGGGCTGGTATGTGGCGCAGTCTGGGGAGGTGGTGGTGGTGGTGGTGGAGGAGGAGCAATAGTAGATGCACGAGCCTGGACCTGACGTTGAGTACATCCATGCCACATGCTAACCACTGGCTGAAGGCATCGTGGACACTTCCATCTTGATGTATCCCCAGGAGGCGAAGACTCAGAGGTGGGGGCAGCAGGATGTGATCATTCACCCCTGACAGGACACGTCTTGCAATCATGTTTGGCAGTACACCATGCACACTTCGGCCTGGCAGAACAGTACCGGGAGATAAGCCCAACTCCCCAGCACCTGTAGCACCAAGGCTGGTCATTATTAAGTTTCTTCACCTCACACGGTGGAAGACAGGGGAGGAAATTAAAGGAAATCTCGTTTGGAGGTGGATCAGGTTGACTCCAGAGAACAACAATACGGCTAATGGGGGAACCATCTTGGAAAAACCGACGGGCAGAGTACACACCAGGATATTTCTTGGCAAGTTTCGGGTCAACATCAATCGGAAAACGGGTGAGGATGTAGCTGGGGAACTTACGAGGCCTCTCGGGTGAGTCTTCAAAAATGAGAACCAGAGACAAAAATTCACCAGTCTTAACTCTATCAATAATGTCCTGACGCTTCTTAGAGATGTAGACAAACCGGGAGGTGACAGCAGCCATCTAGACATCAGCTAGTTCACGCTGCAGCTGGAAGGCCCTGTTGACATCAGACAACCAACGCAGCTTTGTGTCTGTAGATGGGTTTCCAGGGAAGGCTAGCTTGACATAGGCATTTTTCGGGGCAAAAGCAGGAAGGTTGGATGAGGGCAAGGAGTTGGTATACAAAGATGAAACATCAGGTTGAGGCAGAGAAGGTACGTCATGCACAGTTGAAACACCCTTCGCAGTCTTGGCAGCCGGAGGCAGACAATCCGCACCATCGGAGTCGGACGAGGCATCAACAGGTCGCTTGGTAGAGGTTGAGGAGGTGGAAGGCTGCAACCTGAGCTGCGGAGTGACCAAGGACAGGGGGGAGGGTTGCGAGAAGACAGCTCAGGCCAGTGATCCTCGATGATAGACTCATCCTCTTCCGACATGGCCAAGTCAGCCTCCAGATAGGAGGCCACATCCGAATCCGCACTCTCCATCTGGCTAGGCAAGGCCTTGATGGGAAGCGAACAACTGAACACGCACAAACATACGAATATACACACAGAGAACCACAACAAAACAAACAAACAACAATATCACAAACAGTAAAACTATAAAAACGACGAGATATAATAGACCAATAACACCTTGAACACAACAGAAACAACAACACACAAACAACAACACAGAAACAACACAAACACAATACAAACAACAACACAGGGAGAACGCCAATAACACGTCTTCACTCCAGAAAGGTTGGGGCGAGACTAAGTGAGTGGTTTGTGTGTCAATGAAGACAGGCTACATCATTGTTGTATTGGTTTAATTATTACAATAAAATTCACCAAACTAAGACGGTAAACTTATTGTCATATTTTAATTTTCAGTTAATGAATCGGAACTGTACACTCGTAATCTATAATCCCAATCCCAGACAAAGCCTCCATTGGTTCGAACTGTGTGTGGCCTCGTGATGGTTGTGTGGGCTGTTGTTCAGAATTCCGTCTGCTTCACATCTCGGGCCTCGACTCAGGTGGGCTAGGGAATGTGGAATGTGAACTTATGGTGGAGTGTGAGTGTTAATGAGTAAGTTGTGCAAGTGTTTATGAGTTGTGCGTGGATGTGGTTGTGGGGTTTGGCTAGTTTTGCATGTCAAAGTATATTACATAGTTTTCTCTTAGTACTGTACTGTAATTTTAGTCTGAGTAGTAAATGAGGAAGGTGGGTTAGGAGAGTGATGAGTGTAGTATATTAATAAATAATATGGTAATATGTGTAGGAATGCAGCAGGCAAAAAGGAATAAAAAAGAGGAAGGGAAATATTGCAAAGGAACAGGGATTACGAATCTGTGTGAGAGAGAGAGAGAGAGAGAGAGAGAGAGAGAGAGAGAGAGAGAGAGAGAGAGAGAGAGAGAGAGAGAGAGAGAGATGTGTTTGGCCAGAAGGATTTTCTTGTATCACGAGAGGAGACAAACATGGAACAGCAAGCATGAAAAAAAAAAGCTTGACGTCAGGCAGAAGATAGGAAAGGGAATGACTCCAGTCCGACGGGACACCCAAACCCCTCAGAAAACATCATAAGCGGGAAACAACGGAAAAAAACATTAATTAATATGCCCTAGTGTCTGATTGTTGAAGCTACTATAATACTATTGTGTTTGTTTTGCGTTTAGTTGTGATCCTTTAATTGATAACAGAAGACAAAGTACGCACATATATTTCACTCAGCTGTCCAATTGCTCTTCACAAATGTACAGTCGGCAAAAAAAGTTTCGTTACCATCCCTAAACCCCCTAACGGGAACCGCCTTGCCGAGGTGGGGGGGCTTATGTGTCTCTGAGACCTGGCGAGCTAGACTAGAGGGGGCTGCGGCCCCTGCTCTGCCCTGATATCGGGGAGAGAGGGCTTCCCATGCTAGGAAGGTCGCCAGTGAAAGACCAGACTAAATAGTTCCCATCTTTCAATTCTTCAACTATCCCTCTTTTCATTTTATTTCCTTCCTGCTTGCTGTCACACCTCTCTATCACCTTTTTCTGGCGCTATAGGACCTCGATGTTGCGGCGCCTAATACCCATCAATCAATCAATTACCATCCCTAAAACAGTGTGATGTAATGTTGGTACACCTGACTGGTGAGTGTGATACTTCCGCCACCCTCCGGCCTCTATAATATGTCTGTGCCCCTGGCCAATGCCCCTCAGTGTGTCAAGGGCAGCCAAGCAGGGATGACGTCCTTTCAGGCGGTACTATATTTTGGGGGTATTTCAGGGTTGATCTTGTTCTAAACTACTCAAACGTATTTCCTTATGTTTAATAACGAATAGTTAAATGGTAAGAATTCTTTAACACTTAAAAAATAATTTAAAATTAGCTAAACTTTTGATATAATAAAGTTGTCACTGCCTCGGCAATGACAATTCCCGTCCAGCATGTACCGGATGACACGAGTCAACAGCTGCCCAGTCAGTTGAGTCCCAACCCTACAGTGCTTACCCATGTTAAAATTAACGTAGGGGTGGTAACGAAACTTTTATTGCCAACTGTACTTCAGTTCTTTTTTTTTTTTTATAGATATATACTTTCAGTTCTGAGACTAACTCCACAAGTGCTGAATATTTCCTCAATTGTGAGCTGCCTACACAACTACGGATTCTTACAAACAACGAGAGGTTAGATTAGGTTTGGTCAATAACTCTGTGCTAATCCGAGGCACAATATGAATGAATCTCTACCAACTGAGGTGATTCGGAAGGAGTGGTGTGGTTGGAAATCGAGGCTGGTAAAGATTCACGTTGTGTCTCGGATCAGGAAGGAATGATTAATTAAGGGTACCTGTGTTATAGTAAACAAATTGGAGATAAAATTATAGTGTAAGATGTTAATTACCCAATAACTACTCCATCTGTTCTTCCTCACCTCGTCCTCCCTTATTCAATTCGCTGTTTCCTCTCCCTTCATCCCATCATTCCTTACTCTCCATCTTACCACCACCACCATCATTCTGTGTGTTGCTGCATAATCTATTAATGCGCAAACACGACCACAATAGAAATAATAGTGATATCTGGTATGCAAATACAATCCGTTATATATGACGAATATATTTAATTTTATTATCCTTATTTATTTACCTGAGGTCAACATCTAGGCCAGCCATTCAGACGCCAGTGTTAGTGAACCAAACACAACATTTAGAAGATATTGTGTCACCAGTAATCTTATTACTAATTAAAACAGGAAAAAAATGAAATAAGACATTTATTGTGTATTGTTTACATGACTTTGTCAGTTTAGATGAAAGCTCCACAAGTCCTCGTTACGAAGCATTCAAACCCATAATAACTCTGTTAATTTAATATAACCTGAAGTTTTTACTTCGACCTCACATTTGCATTAAGCATGTGTAATGTTTGTTTTGTTTTCTTATTATTATTATAAGCACCTATATATGTATTGCTTTAGACCAGTGGTTCCCAACCTTTTTTCTGTAATTTCCCCCTGCACCTAATTCAACCATCCAGATTTCCCCCTTTATGTGTATGAGAGAAAGAGCAGTTAAAACACACTGAGGTTATTTACTAATTTATTTTTCAAATGCACTAACACAGCTAACATTAAATTGTATTGAATAAGAACACTACATAACTACTGATAATTTCCAGAATTTTAATTCTAGACTAGAATTTCCCACCTGAAACATCCAAATTTCCCCCCTGGGGGAAATTTCCCCCCAGTTGGGAACCACTGCTTTAGACCCTTAGCCACGATGAGATACAGTGTATAAACTATTTATATACACTTCTATGAATATATTAATTAAGGCTTGAAATACTGTAGATTACATATTTCATTTTATTACTCATCAATTTGTTGCTTGTATCGTGTTCAACCACCCTCCTTCTCAATGACAGCCTGCAGTCGCTCGGGCATTGAGCCACCATGCCTCCTCACTATATCAGGTTTTCCCCGAAAAAATCTCCCAATGTGTTCTGGTGTGCCGTAACAACTCTGCTGTGGTTCTCTGTCGTTTCGGCTGTATTCTTTTCACCACTTATTGCGGTAGTCCCCTTGTTTATCACCTTTTCTCGCTGTAAAATAGATAAACTTCTACCTATAATTTTCAAGTAACTGGCAACCTCACACAACCTCCTCTCCCCTGTCTTCTCTCTCTCTCCTTCTCTCTCTCTCTCTCTCTCTCTCTCTCTCTCTCTCTCTCTCTCTCTCTCTCTCTCTCTTCTGTAATATTCTTTATCTTTTCTTTCTCAATTTTAACCTTCTCATTCGTTCTTTCAAATTTTTAATGACATAGGCCTTTCTCCCTTATCACCCATAGTCCTTCAAATTTATGAAAGCGAAAGATATGATAATATTTATGTAGAACAAAAGTGTTGGGATATACGTTGACGGGATAATCCCACCCACAATATTTCGCCTTCTTAAAACAGAAGGACTATAGCTTTCATGTATTGCCAATTGCCAGTCTATTGCTAGTCAAATTTTAACTTGTTAAGCCATTTTGCAGGAAATAGAAATATATTTTATCTCTCGTTTTTAAGTTATTTTTTATCAAAATCTATATTTAGATATATTCATTTACTTTTACTTACGACTAGATTCGCCATAATAACTGCTGGGCTGTTTATTAGGATGGCATGTATGTTTTCAAGGTATTCCTTGCGATTCCTTTCATACTCCATCTATATAGACGACACGATTAGAGATATTGTCGCAGCATTTGGGATTGAAGATGTTTATGCACGTTAAAACCGACTAGTATGATAATATATATATATATATATATATATATATATATATATATATATATATATATATATATATATATATATATATATATATATATATATATATATATTATAAGTGCAGAATAACTCGCAACGAAAATGAAAAACGAAAAGCAAACTCTCGTCTAGTTCTCAAGACATGTTCAGAGTAACAGAGGATGGAGTGAAGGCCGTTTATTTATATCCCACCCTGGACCCCTACATAGTTAGCAATGATCACTATATGTCCACACAAGCCCATTTGTTTAATTTCAAATTCATTTCCCCAGTGATGATACATACACATTATTATAAACAACATAATATAATATAAAATATAAAGTCTACTTATATAAAACAAACATATGTAACAAAAGAATACAAAATAGTAAATGAATAAAAATACCTTACTATTTTCTATTCATTTGTTACATTTGTTTGTTTTGTATAAGTGTACTGTAGATCATGTGTTGTTTATAATAATGTGTATGTATCATCACTGGGGAAATGAATTTGAAATTAAACAAATTGGCTTGTGTGGACATATAGTGATCATTGCTAACTATGTAGGGGTCCAGGGTGGGATATATATACACGGCCTTCACTCCATCCCCACCTCCAATACCTGCACTGGACTGGGGCTAAACATCGACAATCACATTCACATGCACAAACATGCATTAAGCATCGCTGCCAAAGCAAAACTTCAGTTGGGCAGGTTTCAAAGATTCTACAACACAGACACCAAAACAAAATTACACCAATACAAAACACTCATACGCCCTCTCATCTCATATTTATCCCTCTCATTATCACTCACTGCCACCACACACAAGAAAACACTACAAATTATTCAGAATAGGGCTCTCAGATGGGCACATAAAATACACTGCCAGGACTTCACCACAAATGAATCAATACACGCACTCACAAACATGCCACCAGTCAACACTTACCTACACCACCTTTCAGACAAATAAATAAACAAACTCACAGACGGCCTACAACACTACATTGACAAACTCTACGCCATAACTCCACCTAGAAGACAATACGCAAACCTTTTTCATGCAGATTCCAGGCTACCACCCACCCCTACTTACACCTACAGATAAAAACACAAACACGCCATTTTACAGACAAACATTAAAACATTCAATTCACGAACAATAAATACCAGCTGTCCCTAATTCTTTCCTGATTGACTGATATATTTCATCACTCGGGGAGGCAGTGGGGAGAGCCAGACACACACGCACTGATGCGCGCACTGCCTCACATAACCCACACTAATCAACAAACCCCATCCATCCTTCCCACACACCTGCCCACTTCCTACCCTAAACACTTCCCTCATCCCACTGGCTCCATCAATGACTCCATATTTGTTTCCATCCGTATATCCACTCCACTCATACCTATTCCTCTTCACTTTGACCATTTTTTGTCTCGCAGTCCAACACCTCAGCACACACCACAAGACCACTCCTACCCGTCCGTCCTTGCCGCAATGATCCATGCCTACATGCTCTTTCCTAAGTGTAACGGTCCATTACCTACTTCCATTTCCCAAAACCTACCAACGCATGCTGAGTTAAGCCTCGGCTCTTTTTCTCCCACTAAAACTCACTTCCTCTTGCTTACTCTTTCTCTATCCCCAACTTTCTTTCCCCCACCTTTACTACTTTACATGTTACTCTGAACATGTCTTGAGAAGTAGACTAAAGTTTGGTTTAGCTCTTGAGTTATTCTGCATATATATATATATATATATATATATATATATATATATATATATATATATATATATATATATATATATATATATATATATATATATATATATATATATATATATATATATATATATATATATATATTATTATTACTTTTTGTTTAGTCTTCAAAAACTTATTTGTTTTTATGGCTTCGCTCTACTTACTCCTACTTCACAAGTCTTGAGGGTTAAACTTGAGAACGAGGGTTTTGGGAGGAGTAGTCTGTCATTATATTTTACTTGAATCATACAACACAGACACACCTGACTTAATGTAAACCAGTCTTACCCTAACATTCTCCTGCGTGTGTTTTCTTACTTAGGAGTTGTCTACGTTTATTAAAACTTTCATCCCCAAACATATCCTATTCCTATACTCTATTTCATTTCGTGTGGGCTACGGGATTGTGGTATTATTATTATGTGGTAAATATGACAACATTGCATTGCCAGTTTGTGATTGGCGGAACATATATTGTTCCTTACCCTTGACTTGGTAAGATAAACATTTAAATTTAGCCTTCATTAATGCAATGTTACAATTCTATAAGCTACAAAGAGTAATAAAATAACGTTAATTATGTCATCAGCTATATAATTATCTCAGCAAATCAACGGTAAACAACAACATTTGTTAGGCCAATCACGATCTGGCAATGCGATCCTGCCACATTGACACTTGCTTTGGCCAGACGGAATGAAATAAGAGTATAGTAAGTTTAGTAACAACATATGGTGTGGTATTATTTTTTGTTCTAAATCTTTTGTTTCCTTAACTCTTAAAGTGACAGTAATGTTATTTATTATGAGAGGAACTATAAATTATTTACACTCACCTCCTTATCCACCTGAGGACAGTTTTGGTGGAAATCCCCAGGTTGTTGGCAATGGTTCGGATGGACTGGCCGGCCTCATGCATCCCTACAATGCGTCCTCTGAACCCAATCCTCTTTTCCCTTGCTTCTCTGCGTCTTGCCTCCATTCTGACCTGGTGTGACTGATGCCCCGAGGTGGCTGATACCTCTGTTAACACCTCTGTTCATGGCAGGAAACCTAACCGCTGCGTATAGTGTCACGTAACACAAGTTTGTCTTTTAACTACTATATTTTTGTATTTTCTTCGCTACAGTTAAAATTATATAGTTCACAGATTTGACAATTAATACTCATGTCAGTACGCCACCGTCTCAGTTGACGAAGAGGAACTATGTGATTCGGTACTTTCAGATTCATTCATTTCAACACTCAACACAATATGGAACTGTTGGTCTGTCCTGAGTAACAATGTTTACTGTCATCCATATAAAAGACAACTGAACCACTGTCGTTTCTCGTTGATGTATAAATATCTGATGTATTTATGGTGTAGTAGTCATTATGGTTTTATTCTTACCTCATCCATCCATGTTTGAGTTTCGGGAAGTGGGGGCAAGAGGTGGGAAGTTAAGAGGATGCTGTCTGCTAAATTGGAGCTCTATGCATCCTCCAAACTTTGCCACGAAACTGATCCCTAATAAGAAACACCAAGGTCGTCTGCTTCCTGGCATAGTCTGGAGTATTCATAGAACTTCAATTTAACAAGAAGATATAGTGTTCCCTTAAATGTATAGCCTACTGTGGTTAGAAATTAGTTCGCTTAACAAAAGTACCTTCTGTCAAACCAAGATTCCACACTCTATGTGGATAGATTATGTTTACCAAATCATATTTATGTTGTAATATAGACGATAAGGATATCTCTCTACCCATTTATCAATTCAACTCATAACCTACCGAAATGTTCTGGAACGCAATAACGCTTACGTGCATATGTATAAAATTATTGTCATTAAGCTGGGTCTAGAATTATTACTGTTCATGAATACTATCCAACTAGAGAAAATTCATCTTTTCATCTCACTGGCTTGCGATAATTATCATGAGAATGAAAAGATAAAGAATACTACAGAGAGAGAGAGAGAGAGAGAGAGAGAGAGAGAGAGAGAGAGAGAGAGAGAGAGAGAAGACAGGGGAGAGGAGGTTGTGTGAGGTTGCCAGCTACTTGAAAAATATAGGTAGAAGTTTATCTAGTTTACAGCGAGAAAAGGTGATAAACAAGGGGACTACCGCAATAAGGGGTGAAAAGAATACAGCCGAAACGACAGAGAACCACAGCAGAGTTGTTACGGCACACCAGAACACATTGGGAGATTTTTTCGGGGAAAACCTGATACAGTGAGGAGGCATGGTGGCTCAATGCCCGAGCGACTGCAGGCTGTCATTGAGAAGGAGGGTGGTTGAACACGATACAAGCAACAAATTGATGAGTAATAAAATGAAATATGTAATCTACAGTATTTCAAGCCTTAATTAATATATTCATAGAAGTGTATATAAATAGTTTATACACTGTATCTCATCGTGGCTAGGGGTCTAAAGCAATACATATATAGGTGCTTATAATAATAATAAGAAAACAAAACAAACATTACACATGCTTAATGCAAACGTGAGGTCGAAGAAAAAACTTCAGGTTATATTAAATTAACAGAGTTATTATGGGTTTGAATGCTTCGTAACGAGGACTTGTGGAGCTTTCATCTAAACTGACAAAGTCATGTAAACAATACACAATAAATGTCTTATTTCATTTTTTTCCTGTTTTAATTAGTAATAAGATTACTGGTGACACAATATCTTCTAAATGTTGTGTTTGGTTCACTAACACTGGCGTCTGAATGGCTGGCCTAGATGTTGACCTCAGATAAATAAATAAGGATAATAAAATTAAATATATTCGTCATATATAACGGATTGTATTTGCATACCAGATATCACTATTATTTCTATTGTGGTCGTGTTTGCGCATTAATAGATTATGCAGCAACACACAGAATGATGGTGGTGGTGGTAAGATGGAGAGTAAAGGAATGGTGGGATGAAGGGAGAGGAAACAGCGAATTGAATAAGGGAGGACGAGGTGAGGAAGAACAGATGGAGTAGTTATTGGGTAATTAACATCTTACACTATATAACTATTATCCTTTAGTAACCAGTTACACAATAAATGTTTCTTAGAAAATGTCATGAATGATACAGGATAAAAATAAAAGATTTACTTGAAATATAACTTAACACTGAGTAGGTGGTGCATCGCTTGATATATTAGTCATCAAAAACTGGTGTCGTGTTAATTATATTAGGTAAAATCTGGATTCATTTCAAATAATAAAGAATATCCCATGGAATGCAGCATTAGAGTTGGATTTATTACAGAAGAAAACATAATAAAGGCGACAGTCTGCTTTGTTCGTTTATAATCTTTAGCTACTTGATCCAATAATTCTCTCCTACCACCTTCAAGTGAGTGATTCACATCCATGATCACAAGTGGTTCGGGTTTCAAATTTCTGGATGGCTCAACATTGGTAACGCTACGTGGTAAAGACTCCCACATTACCCCCCCCCCCCTATATAACTCCGCCCACATATCTCCCCTCCCCCCTCCACCTGTCAGTGATACCATATCCGTTGAGGCCCACACCAAGTCGAGGGTGGAAGAAGTGTGGACCATTGATGTGTCCGGAGCTGTACAGCAACAATCAAATAACCACCAACACTTTCCTTCCATCATGCAAATATATCAGTATCATATCAAAATATAACCATGCAACAACTTATGTCAACTCATCCCCCTCAATTATTATTATGAGGAGCTGCAAAATCATACACGTGTTGATTTTTATTATCAATATATTTACTATGATGGAAGGAAAATATCGGTGAATATTTGAGTGTGGCTGTACAATCTCCTCCACTCCCGCTTTCACCAGTTCAGCTTTGCCAACGTATACACCCGGCATCGTGTGAGCTACCAGTTCCGACTCTCACATCTGAAACACCTGCCATCAACCCTTACTCTTACTGGCAGGTGTTGCGGATGCGAGAGTCGGAACTGATAGCTCACACGTTGGCAATGCTGAACTGGTGAAAGCGGGAGTGGAGGGGACTGTACATATTTCAGTAGAGTACTACTACTACTACTACTACTTTTACAGATTCCCATAATCACAACCACTACTACCACTATCATAACTATCTTTACAGACATCATAACCACAACTACCACTACTACCATCACAACCACAACCACAACTACCACCATCAACACCACCACAACCACTACTACCACCACCATCTAGACCACTATTATTGTAACCATTACCATAACAACACCACTATTACCACCACCCCCATCACAACCAGTACTACCACTACCACTACTACCACCACCACCACCATCACAACCACTATTACTACTACTACTTCTACCATTATCACAACCACTACTACTACTACTATTACCACCACCGTTACAGGCACTACTACTACTACTACTACTACTACTACTACTACAAAGAAAAACAAACCCACTAGTTTTGGGAATGCGATATATGACATTCTCTCCTAGTTTGTGTGCGTGTCCTATCTTTCATCTCTCTTCTCCTCTTAGCCTTGCTTCTTGTATCTTCTTAGATATATCTACGACTTTTAAAGATCCTCTGATATATTCATTTCTGATTCGATCCAGTCTTGTTACGCCTGACATCCATCTTAACATTTTCATCTGTACAACATTCAGCTTCCTCTCCTCCGTCTTTCTTATCGGCGCCGTCTCCAAGGCATACATCATCACTGGTCTGACCACTGCCTTATGGATTTTGCCTTTCAACTTGACTGGCACTTTTCGATCACACGCGACACCAGTTACCTTCCTCCAGTTACTCCAGCCTCTCTGGATTTTGTGGCTGATCTCCTTGTCAAGTCTACCTGATGGTTCGAACATTGATCCTAAATACTTAAAACTTGTCACTCTCTTCAGTTTGATTCCATCCATTTGTATGGATTCTTCTTGGTCTCCGTCCGTATCCGTTGTCATATACTCCGTTTTACTCCTACTGATCCTCAGACCTCGGCTCTCTAACGCTTCTCTCCAATGTTCCAACTTCCTTTGTAGTGCTTTTTTGCTCTTGGCCAACAAGATGACATCATCAGCGTACAGAAAACACCATGGTGGTTTCTCTCTCACAGCTTCCGTTAGCACATCAAACACTACATTGAAGAGAAAAGGACTTAGGGCTGAGCCCTGGTGGAGGCCGACCTGTACCATAAAGCTCTCTGTCACACCCACTGTGCTCCTCACTCTGGTTGTTGCCTCTCTGTAGGTCTCTTGAGCAATCCTTACGTATTTTTCTGACACGCCACGTTCTCTCAAGGATCTCCGTACTTCATCTCTTGGTACTCTATCGTATGCCTTCTCTAAGTCGATGAAGACCATGTGTAAAACCTGCTGTTTTTCCCTGCACTTTTCAATAATTTGTCTGAGTGTGAAAATACCATCCGTTGTACAGCTCCGGACAGATCAATGGTCCACACTTCTTCCACCCTTGCCTTGGTGTGGGCCTCAGCGGATATGGTATCACTGACAGGTGGAGGGGGGAGGGGAGAAATGTGGGCGGAGTTATATAGGGGGGGGGGGGTAATGTGGGAGTCTTTACCACGTAGCGTTACCAATGTTGAGCCATCCAGAAATTTGAATCCCGAACCACTTGTGATCATGGATGTGAACCACTCACTTGAAGGTGGTAGGAGAGGAGGGGTTGGGTTGGGGAGAGGGGGATAAAGCTTCACCAGTGATCGAGATGGAGAGAATTATTGGATCAAGTACCTAAATGTTTTCTTCTGTAATCTAAATCCAACTCTGATGCTGCATTCCATGGGATATTCTTTATTATTTGAAATGAATCCAGATTTTACCTAATATAATTAACACGACACTAGTTTTTGATGACTAATATGTCAAGCGATGCACCACCTACTCAGTGTTAAGTTACTTTTCAAGTAAATCCTTTATTTTTATCCTGTATCATTCATGACATTTTCTAAGAAACGTTTATTGTGTAACTGGTTACCAAAGGATAATAATTATAGTGTAAGATGTTAATTACCCAATAACTACTCCATCTGTTCTTCCTCACCCCGTCCTCCCTTATTCAATTCACTGTTTCCTCTCCCTCCATCCCACCATTCCTTTACTCTCCATCTTACCACCACCACCATCATTCTGTGTGTTGCTGCATAATCTGTTAATGCGCAAACACGACCAGAATAGAAATAATAGTGATATCTGGTATGCAAATACAATCCGTTATATATGACGAATATATTTATTACCTTTATTTATTTATCTGAGGTCAACATCTAGGCCAGCCATTCAGACGCCCAGTGTTAGTGAACCAATCACAACATTTAGAGGATATTGTGTCACAACTATTGTTATTACTATTTAAAATAGGGAAAAATTGAAATAAGACATTTATTGGTTATTGTTTACATGACTTTGTCAGTTTAGGTGAAATCTCCACAAGTCCTCGTCACGAAGCATTCAAACCCATAATCCAACTGGGTCAGTAGGCACCACACTGTAAATGATAAACACGTTGGTGTCATACAATTATAATAACTGTTAACTTAATATAACCTGAAATTTTTACTTCGACCTCACGTTTGCATTAAGCATGTGTAATGTTTGTTTTGTTTTCTTATTATTATTATAAGCACCTATATATGTATTGCTTTAGACCCTTAGCCACGATGATATACAGTGTATACACTATTTATATACACTTCTATGAAGATATTAAGGCTTGAAATACTGTAGATTACATATTTCATTTCATTACTCATCAATTTGTTGCTAGTATCGTGTCCAACCACCCTCCTTCTCAATGACAGCCTGCAGTTGCTCGGGCATTGAGGCACCATACCTCCTCACTGTATAATATATATGGTTTTCCCCGAAAGATCTCCCACTGTGTTCTGGTGTGACGTAGCAAATCTGCTGTGGTTCTCTGTCGTTCTGGCTCCCACGTGTTAACGATAGAACCTCATACATTTTCTATAGGGTTCATATCGCAGTCTTAAATAGACAAATCTATCACCTGCAAATAATCATGAGCAGTAAACCATTCTTGAACTTTCCTTGCCATATGGATAGGGCTTCGGTCGTGTATAGGACAGATAAGGGTGAGTAGTTGAAAAGAAATTAAAAACATTTAGAATATGTGCTTCATTATATTGCATTTGATCGATCTATTAAACAAAGACACTGTCTGTTGTTCACCCCCGTAGAGAGATACTGATTATAATTATTATCCTTTAGATATTAAGCAACAAATATTAGATAAGTTAATTTTACGGCGAGAAGAGGTGATAAAGAGAGGGACTACCAGCATGAGGGGTGAAAAGAATACAGGTAAAGCTGAAGACAGAAAATTAATTATCTCGACTCCGTTATTTGTTGCTTAATATCCAAAGGATAATAATTATAATCAGTATCTCTCTACGTGGGTGAACAACAGACAGTGTCTTTGTTTAATAGATCGATCAAATGCAATATAATGAAGCACATATTCTAAATGTTTGTAATTTCTTTTCAACTACTCACCCTTATCTGTCCTATACACGACCGATGCCCTATCCATATGGCGAGGAAAGTTCAAGAATGGTTTACTGCTCATGATTATTTGCAGTTGATAGATTTGTCTATTTAAGACTGCAATATGAACCCTATAGAAAATGTATGAGGTTCTATCGTTAACACGTGGGAGCCAGAACGACAGAGAACCACAGCAGATTTGCTACGTCACACCAGAACACAGTGGGAGATTTTTCGCGGAAAACCATATATATTATACAGTGAGGAGGCATGGTGCCTCAATGCCCGAGCAACTGCAGGCTGTCATTGAGAAGGAGGGTGGTTGGACACGATACTAGCAACAAATTGATGAGTAATGAAATGAAATATGCAATCTACAGTATTTCAATCCTTAATATCTTCATAGAAGTGTATATAAATAGTGTATACACTGTATATCATCGTGGCTAAGGGTCTAAAGCAATACATATATAGGTGCTTATAATAATAATAAGAAAACAAAACAAACATTACACATGCTTAATGCAAACGTGAGGTCGAAGTAAAAATTTCAGGTAATATTAAGTTAACAGTTATTATAATTGTATGACACCAACGTGTTTATCATTTACAGTGTGGTGCCTACTGACCCAGTTGGATTATGGGTTTGAATGCTTCGTGACGAGGACTTGTGGAGATTTCACCTAAACTGACAAAGTCATGTAAACAATAACCAATAAATGTCTTATTTCAATTTTTCCCTATTTTAATTAGTAATAACAATAGTTGTGACACAATATCCTCTAAATGTTGTGATTAGTTCACTAACACTGGGCGTCTGAATGGCTGGCCTAGATGTTGACCTCAGATAAATAAATAAAGGTAATAAATATATTCGTCATATATAACGGATTGTATTTGCATACCAGATATCACTATTATTTCTATTCTGGTTGCGTTTGCGCATTAACAGATTATGCAGCAACACACAGAATGATGGTGGTGGTGGTAAGATGGAGAGTAAAGAAATGGTGGGATGGAAGGAGAGGAAACAGTGAATTGAATAAGGGAGGACGGGGTGAGGAAGAACAGATGGAGTAGTTTTTGGGTAATTAACATCTTACACTATAATTATTATCCTTTGGTAACCAGTTACACAATAAACGTTTCTTAGAAAATGTCATGAATGATACAGGATAAAAATAAAGGATTTACTTGAAAAGTAACTTAACACTGAGTAGGTGGTGCATCGCTTGATATATTAGTCATCAAAAACTGGTGTCGTGTTAATTATATTAGGTAAAATCTGGATTCATTTCAAATAATAAAGAATATCCCATGGAATACAGCATCAGAGTTGGATTTAGATTACAGAAGAAAACATTTAGCTACTTGATCCAATAATTCTCTCCATCTCGATCACTGGTGAAGCTTTACCCCCCTCTCCCCAACCCAACCCCTCCTCTCCTACCACCTTCAAGTGAGTGGTTCACATCCATGATCACAAGTGGTTCGGGATTCAAATTTCTGGATGGCTCAACATTGGTAACGCTACGTGGTAAAGACTCCCACATTACCCCCCCCCCCCCCCTATTTAACTCTGCCCACATTTCTCCCCTCCCCCCTCCACCTGTCAGTGATACCATATCCGCTGAGGCCCACACCAAGGCAAGGGTGGAAGAAGTGTGGACCATTGATCTGTCCGGAGCTGTACACTCGCCAGCACTGCCCCGTGTTACAGGAGCTCGCACATTTTAGGAGATGTGGCACCACTGTGATGATTTGCAGCGAAAAATGCCCGCATGTGGGATGGAGTAACCTCGATACAGTGATGCATGAAGTGAACTTTGTTGTTTAAAACTTCGAACCACAATGCATCATTTCAGCCCGAATTTGTCTAACCTTAATGTTCTACACTAGAAAGAATTCAGTACTCGTCATTATGTAATGCATTTTATCTGTCTACATTTTTGTGATTACGTTCTGTTTCTATCTTATCACCTTATACATGTATGGATCCCCAAATCTGTTATTAGAAAAATGGAGGAGCCATAAGCCTCGCACATGGCATGCTGTGATAAGACCACATTTGCTTCAATATTCATAGAACGAATCACAAGAATAGTGAACATCCATGATATTGTCGAGAACTCATTGGAAGAAGCTTCAGTTTCCAGTCATAACTGAAGAGACGAGTTTTCTTCACCTTGCCGGTGGGGCTAGAATATTCATTCTCTCCATCATAACGTAATGAACATAAAACCAGGTAGTTACTGTAGCTGTAATATACATAATGTTAATAGTGCGTTAATGAATAATGTCTCCATAAAAAGTTCATTTTTGTTAATTGTTGTTTGTTAAATTTTGTTTGGAAAGATTAGTTTGTTATCCGTTTATAGGTTAAAAAATATCCCATATAGAAGTGATGTTAATATTATTCACCCAAATAATTGTTATAAAGTCAAAATTACAAACATGATCAGCATAGTTGTCATTCACACATCCAACTTATCAGTGTTTACTCGTTTATTCAGTTCATGTTATTAATTTTTGAGAATAACTTCTACAATTATTAGTGTAGTAGGATGGTAAGAAATAGGTAGAGAGATATAGAATTATAGATAGTTTCTTTTACCTTACTATAAGTAAAAAATACATTAAATGTGGCATAGGTTTTTTATTTCTAACTCCAATACATTACCAACATAATCGTGTTTCATCACTGTTCCTGTGTTTCTTACTACGAATATTGAAGCAAATGTGGTCACATCTGAGCTTGTATGTGCCAAGCTCACAGCTCCACCTTTTCTCTGACCTCATATAAGGCGCTGCAGACTAGATGATGAGATACGAAAAACACGTCATCCCAAAACTGGCCAATTATTATGCATTTTATAAATAACTACTTTGTGTAGTACCCGATATGTAGAGAAAAAAAAGTATGTTGGACTAAGATTCATCATATGCACAAATTGCAAAAGCAATCACAAATTTTCATCATGAGGGGGTGGTCAAAATTTGTTCCCGTTGGGGATTTATATCTCATTTTTTTCTGGAAAATCCCACTCCTCACTGACAAGCTCGCCAGCAGCTAGAAAGAGCAAATAAAAAAGTGTTTTATTTTTTCCCCTAAATACATCCTTGGGTCATCCTGATCAAGAAAATGTATATAGGTTCGCGGGTCTTGCTCTGATGGTTAGGGCGTGATGAGGTAAGATTACATACTTCTCTCTTTTATATATAAAGGTGACAGATATTAAACACTTATTGCATGGATCAGGTTAAACAAAGTTCAGCCTGTTATGATACTTTATGGTTCGAAACATTCAACAACAAAGCTCACTTCATGCGCCACTGTATAGAGGTTACTTATTTCACACACGTGGATTGTTTCAAGGCAAATCATCACAGTGGTGCCACATCTAAAACGTGCGAGCCCCTGTACCACGGGGCAGTGCTGGCGAGTGTACCAACTCCTTTCATAAAACCCAGTTGTTGCCTACCTATATGTACTTCTTCCCTCAGTCTTCTGTCCATTATTCTTTCTAGTAGCTTGAGTGTGTGTGACATGAGCTTTATTCCTCTATAATTCTCGCAGTTTTGGACATCTCCTTTCTCCTTGAAAATCGGTATGAGTGTGCTTTGCCTCCATATCTCTGGCATATTTTCCCTGTCCCAGATCTCTTTCATGAGGCGCCACAAAATGTGAACCCCTTCATCTCCGAGAGCTTTCCATGCCTCCACTGGCAGCATGTCCGGACCAGGCGCCTTCCCACTCTTCATCTTATTGAGACTTAGCTCCACTTCATCCTTGGAAATGTCTCTCACCATAACTTGGTTTGGATCTCCACTGCCACATATAAGTCTTTAATTTTCTTTGTTTAATAGATGTTCAAAATATTGTTTCCATCTCTCGACAATACCACTTTCCTTCCTTATCACCTTTCCGTTTTCATCCTTCATCTGACGTATGTGTGTTATATCTCGAGTACTTTTGTTCCGTTGTTTTGCTAGTCGGAAAATTTTGCCTTGTCCTTCTTTTGTCTCTAACTCGTTATATAGTTGGTCATATGCTTCAGCCTTTGCTATTGCAACTGCCTTCTTTGCCTCCTTGTTACATTGTTTATATGCCACTCTGTCCGCTTCTTCCCTTGTCTGTTCGTGTTTCTTGTCTGTTCGTCCTTCTTCAGCTGGGTCTTCTGCTGCACTTCTTCGTTGAACCACCAGGTTTCCTTGTTTTCTATGATCTTGCCAGTACTTTCTCCCAGGACTTCCATTGCCACTCTCAGAATGACCCCACTGCTCCGATTCCACCAGTCTTCAACATCAATTATCTGGGGCTCAAGCTCATTCAACACTCTCTCTTTGAATTCCATTTTCTTTTCATGATATTTCAACTTAAACCACTTGATCCTTTTCAGTCCTTGCCTTTTTCCTATCTACTTTTATGTGACCATAATAGCTAGATCTAGTGTAACTAGGTGATGTTGTGCTGTTACATGATCGCCAGGGATGACTTTGCAGTGCTGTATTTCAACTCGATCACATCAACGATATAGCATGAAGACTATTTGGCTTGCTCGGTTGCCACTTTTGTAGGTAATCATATGTTCTGGTCTTTTCTTGAAAATGATATTACAAACAACGAGGTCATTTGAGATGGCAAAGTCAATGACTCTTTCTCCCTCTGCATTGCCCTCTCCAAAGTAGTTTCTACCATTTATTCTACTGATGACATTGGTTCCACCACCAATGTGACCATTCAGGTCTCTATTGACTATGCATTTCTCATGGTCTACAGTAGTTTCTCTATTTCCTCCTGCAGATCCTTCTAAAACTTTTCATTTTCTTCATCAGGGCACCCAGTCTGCGGTGAATACACACTGAAGATATTGATGTTGAAATCTTTCAGTGCCAATCTTAACCAAATAACTCTATCATTTTTCCTGTTCACCAAATCTTTCGAGTCCTTCGATGGTATTATTCCCACTCCGTTTCTTCCTTTGCTGGCACCACAATATATCAGTTTGTACCCATCTCCTATTTCTTCGCTTTGTTCCCCGTCCATCTGGTTTCCTGGATGCACAATATATCCACATGTCTATTTTTCATCAGATCTGCAATGGCACGGCTTTCATCTCTCTATTCACACGATTTAATTGGTGTCAATTTGAGGTGGTGCTCTCTCTCTCTCTCTCTCTCTCTCTCTCTCTCTCTCTCTCTCTCTCTCTCTCTCTCTCTCTCTCTCTCTCTCTCTCTCTCTCTCTCTCTCAATTATAATACTACAAAGTTACTGATAAAAGGATTAAAATGTTCACATACCATAAGCAATTCTAAGCAGTGACAATAATCTAATGTGTAGAATATATTAGTAACATCTGACTCCCCCAGGCTAGTCTAATCCTCATCTATGTGTGTCTATTTTCGAGGAATGATACCTTGAGTGAGTGAGTGAGTTGAGTGTGTGAGTGAGTGTGTGAGTGAGTTGAGTGTGTGTGTGAGTAAGTGAGTGAGTGTGTAAGTGAGTGTGTTAGTGAGTATGTGTGTGAATGAGTAAGTGAGTGAGTTGAGTGAGTAAGTGAGTGAGTGTGTGAGTGAGTGAGTAAGTGAGTGTGTGAGTGTGAGTAAGTATGTGAGTGAGTGAGTGTATGAGTGAGTGAGTGTGTTAGTGAGTGAGTGTGTGAGTAATTGAGTGAGTGAGTAAGTGAGTGAGTGAGTATGTGAGTGTGTGAGAGAGTGTGTGAGTGAGTGAGTGAATGAGTGTGTGTTTGAGTGAGTGAGTCAGTGAGTAAGTGAGTGTGTGAGTGAATGAGTGAGTGAGTAAGTGAGTGTGTAAGTCAGTGAGTGAGTGTGAGTGAGTAAGTGAGTGAGTGAGTGAGTAAGTGAATGTGTGAGTGAGTAAGTGAGTGTGTGTTTGAGTGAGTAAGTGAGTGTAAGTGAGTGAGTGAGTAAGTGAGTGTGTGAGTGAGTGAGTGAATGAGTGAGTGAGTAAGTGAGTGTGTAAGTCAGTGAGTGAGTGTGAGTGAGTAAGTGAGTGTGTGTGTGAGTGAGTGAGTGAGTAAGTGAGTGAGTGAGTGTGAGTGAGTGAGTAAGTGAATGTGTGAGTGAGTGAATAAGTGAGTGAGTGAGTGTGAGTGAGTGAGTGAGTAAGTGAATGTGCGAGAGAGTAAGTGAGTGAGTGAGTGTGTGAGTGTGTCACAAGAGTTCCTAGTATAATGGACAGCCGGGTATAGAGTTGTTGATGTCAATGCTCCAATTCTTTGTTTCCTCCACAATGAACATATTAACTGATCTCAGGTACTTTTCTTTATGTTTTCTCTTCGGGCGTCAGTGAAGTAGTCAATCAATTCTGGTATACAAGAATTATACTCAGCTCTCTTAAGATAAATAACTGAAACGAAAAAAATATATACGACAGCTGAAGGCCATAATTATATGATATTGCCTTTGGGTCAAGACAGCACAGGCATTACCAGAACCATAAAAATAGTGGTGTCCGTGTTGCTCGTCATTGAACAGGGGAGTGAGTGTATATACGTGTGTTGTGAAAACTATTGTACAGTAGTCTTTATAATAAACAATTTATTAATCATTTTTACAAATGTTTATCAAATAGATTTAAATTTGTCCTCAATTACATAGAAAACAAAACCCTCCCTATAATTTTACTACTTAATTATAATTTTTTTTTTTTACAACAGACCAAATAAATATTAATTGATTATAGTATGTTTATTATAATGATTGTTTAAGTTTTCCTAATAGTGAATTTTGATATAATAGAATAACAACAAAAAAACTAATAATTACCCATCATTATCACTAGATGGACTCCACTTCGGTAATAATAATAATAATATAATAATAATATTAATAATAATAATAAGAAGAAGACATCATTAGTTTCGATACCAACACCGACCCTTAATAAAGATAATTTCCACAATAACAGCAACCACTCGCCCTTTGCTATGTTTAACTTTTTGTGACCTTGACCTTCGACCGATTTTGCCCAAGAGTTAATCATTTTGTTTTATGATGAATATCTATCAATAGAAACAAATGAACATCATACGGCTAAACCTGAGGACGCAAGACCATAAAAAGACACACAACGAGATAAATAAATAAATATCCGGCACCGAAAATAATACACCTTCCCCTTCGGGGTGGTTTAATAATAATAATAACATTAACAACACTAACAAGTGAGAATGTTGTCACACAAATAATGTTTTCTACGCTCCGTTTTTAACTATTTTTTCCCAGCAAAAACTTGAGGATGTATGTATGTGTGTGTGTGTGTGCGTGTCATAAGTCCCACCTACCTTGTGTATTTGATGTGTGGATGTGTGTGTGAGTGTGTGTGTGTGTGTCATGAGTCCCTCATACCTTGTGTATTTGATGTGTGTGTGTGTGTGTGTGTGTGTGTGTATGGTTGACTGCCTGTTGATTGATGCTACGGCCCAATTAATTAATAAAAAAAAATTGATACCTTCTTTCCCTGTCCATTAGTCAATACATGTGTTGGCTAAAGCTATTCATTTCAAAGGTTTGTACAGTCGGCCTCAGGAATTCGTGTACACCCCCGTGACATAAATGGGCCGTAACAACTAGAAAATTTAGTACATTAGTTTTTTAACACCAAACTTTCCTAGTAATATTATAATCTGTGCAGTTTAAAACAATACGGTTTTGTCTCGGGCAGATCCACAACATTGCAAATGCTACAAGTGCTAAACAAGTGGACTGAAGCACTAGATGAAGGATTAGCAGTGGACGTCGCCTATTGTGACTTCATGAAGGTATTTGATAAGGTCCCTCACCAAAAGTTGCTAGAAAAGCTGAAAATATTCAACTTGGGCCCTGGGAACATTGGTTGGATCAAATCTTTCTTGTGTGGACGACAGCAGAGGGTTACTGTAAATGGTGAAACATCTAGCTGGAGAAGTGTCACTAGTGGAGTACCACAGGGCTCTTTGCTCGGACCCCTGCTTTTCGGCATGTATATCAATGATTTACCAGAAGTTATATCTGATGAGAGCCAGTTGTTCCTATATGCAGATGACACAAAAATATTTAGAAAAATAAAAGACATTGGGGAGTGTAGAAAATTGCAGGATGATTTAACAGCACTAAAAGATAGGTCAAATAAGTGGCTCCTGAAATTCCATCCTGATAAATGCAAATCTATGAGAATTGGTAAGACAGAAATACCTAGTGGTGATTATGTCATGGAGCAGAGGTTAACACTTACCAATTCTGAAAAAGATCTTGGAGTCACAATTGACAAGGACTTAAGCTTTGAAAAACATATATCAGAAAAAGTCAACTCCGCCAATCGCATAGTGGGTCTCATTCGGCGCACAATATCATACCTGAATGAAAAGGTGTTTCGTCAATTGTTTGTGGCCCTTGTTAGACCAATCCTCGAATATGCTAGTCCGGTATGGAGCCCATATAAGGTGAAGGACATCACTGCCCTGGAAAACGTACAGAGGAGAGCTACAAGACAGGTGCCAACTCTACAAGGACTGTCCTATGAAGATAGGTTAAGGAAGCTGAAGTTACCAACATTGGCATACAGAAGAGCGAGGGGAGAAATGATTGAGGTTTACAAGATAATGCAAGGAGTATATGATGAAGAGGTGTGCAGGGATCTTTTTGAGAGGCAAGAGGATGATCGGACAAGAGGACACAGTAAAAAGTTGTACGTCAGGAGATCAAGACTCAACATCAGGAAGAACTTTTTTGGCAATAGAGTGATGGAAAATTGGAATGATCTCCCAGAACAAGTGATTACTTCTGGCAGTGTACTAAAGTTTGAGAGGGCACTTGACAAGGTGTGGGGTGGCCAACCAGTAAAATATGACTACAGGGCGAGGATAGAAAAACTCAGACCGAGGCACATCCACCCAAATCACAGAACTGACGAGGCTACTGATGAGGAGCCGGGTCTTATAGGCTGAATAGCCTCCAACCCGGGCATCGACTGTGAGTTACTGTGAGTTATTTGGCTCATACTTGAATCAGTCAGCAGAATAATGCCTACAGTATATATATATATATACAGAATAAAGTCCCCTTCTAACCAATGCCCTGTGTATGAATTCATGATGTCGACTGTACTTACAACTGACAGAGCCACTATACCAAACGTTCAGTCGTAATAAAAAATAATCATCCATCGAGGGGTAATTCACCTAAGAGTTTGACAGCCTCACAATGTTTTTTTTTTTTTAGCTTATAGGCTTTCCATTAAATAGGTTAAGTATCATCTTTTAATTTACTACAAGCAGCTAAACACTACTTAATTAAAACAATAACATCATATATAAACGTGAAAACATTGGAAAGTAAATTGTTTGAGATACCCATATGTAGATGATTATTATTGACCACGAGGTGATGGGATGGAGACGAGAGTTCACTCATCATGGGTCGTTTCTACCTGACGAGTTATGGAGGTGGGGGGAAGTGAGAGGGAGAGAGAGAATGAGAGAGGAAGAGATGGGGGGAGGTTGTGGAGGGGCTGGTAGAATGTTGCCACTCCTGACTGATATAGATCTATCACACCATCCATAGAAAGTTTCATTCGAAGTATTTACTGGTGGGAGAGAGAGATGGGAAGGAAAAAGGATAGTGGTTGGAGATGACTGTAGGCAAATTTCACAGTGGTATTGGATGGTTAGCTTCCCAACGAACCAAACATGTAAGGCTTCATTATTATCCAAAAGTTGAATATACACATTCACAAAATCTATCAAACAGTTAGATAATGATAGTTTACTCATCAAATTCATTAAATAATTCACCCATGAATAATTTAAATGGCTGACATTCTTTTGTTTGCGTGCTTACAAACCACAACGAACGACTGTACAATCGACCCATAGTATCTAGAACACTTTTGAGTGTCACTAACTTTGCCATGAAGGCTCCCACCTCAAAGGTTGTCACCACTGATTATTATATGTTTTACAAATAGTAACTACTATGTCTACATGTTAATGATTTCATGGTCGAACAATCACTTCACCAAAAATAAGCCTATATTCTGTAGAAGAGATTCTGTCCCATTCAGTTTGTGAAGGTGACTGTGGAATTAAGTTTGATCATTCAAATTATCAAAGACTTACCTTGTCTGGTTAATATATTATGTAACCTCGTTGGTTGGCGGCAACGACGTCAAACCAGGATTATATTCCCTGTAATTCGTTCCAGTCCCTTGACACTCTAATTATTTTATTAGAGTCTAATATATTTATTTTTAGGGTTCTTCTGCTATATGTGTATTGATTATAAAAGCATACAAACTAATGGTGAACACAAGACAACCAATTGCAATTTTCTATATTTATTAAATTCCAGGGCCAACAATGAAATAATAAAAAATTCACACACACACACTCGTTCACGCTTCAATAACTAGCTAGATACTCACTCGCTTCTCCCGCTCCTTCCACACGTGGCTGAATACTCACTCGCTCGCGCACATGGCGAGACTAATAATATTACGTTACTTTAGAGTATCACAAAGCTAACCACTCCACTCTCTCACACGTGGCGACAGACAATAGCTACGTTACTTTAATATCAATAGAATTATCAAGCTACCTAGTTGGTATATTTTCAATGTCCTCACACTCGGTAATTCACTTCAGTCCCGTGTACACTCGTAATTTTCTAGACCAGCCCTCTCCTCACTTTAATGACTTCTTCACTGATCAACGTCAAGCAAATGAACAGTGATATGTTATTTAACTATAAGCCTTGTGAACAGTATTAAATATAACAATTCGGCGTTACGTTATAACCTCCCCACACGAACGTGAGGAATAGAAGTCAAGCAAGCAAGCAGTAGGGCCAGTCACAATGTCCTTCTCCAACCGAGTGTGTATACCAACTGAGCTATATTCCTCAAAATAATTATAGGTGTGGGTGGAGGTTAATTCAATTTCTGACTTCTTCCACCTTTTTGTACCTGCCTGTCTTTGTCTGTCCATCTCTCTGCTTGTGTTCGTATAGCCTACTCTGACTTACGATTTACATGTCATCACTCATTCCTAGTCATACATGCAATTCGCTTTTTCCTATAGCGTGCAACTAATTCCCAATGATTCTCCTCCACTTTAATCATTTGCAATAATCTATAGCTGCCCCAATAGCATAATTATTAATGCAATATGCAGTTAATGCATTCAAACACCAATAGGAGTGAGAGGTGGTGAATGTGTCTATGTGACCTGACCTCTCACCCTTTTGAACCCATAAATGCCTATTATCCGTTTAAACCAGGGGTTCTCAAACTTTTTAACTCGTCGACCCCCCAATAAAGTTGCACATTTTCTGTTGACCCCTAGCAGCCTAGCTTTTAATAATTCAAGTAAAAAAACACCGATGCCAAAATCAGTAGTAGTAGTAGTAGTAATGTAGTTGACATGTAGGAATGCATCCTGTACGAACCCTGGTACTGTACGGACAGTAGAGCTGCGAGAGACGATGAGGGGGAGAGGTTGGTCGAAGGTAGTGTTTCCGAAGATTTACTGAAAATTTTTGGCCTATTGTCTGAACTGTGAATTCAAGAGTGGGGGAGGGCCGAGCGTAGCGAGCAGTGCCGCAGGCAAAAGCACCCACGGCGCAGCCGTGGTGGGCGAAGCCCAGTGCTTGTGTACATGTATCTTTAAAAATGCAACCATCCCCAACTCCCAAAAATTCCAAAAAATCTCATGGTTCAATCCATGATAAATTGTGACACTTCAACACATCTGGATAGGTATTATCATCTTCACTACCCGGTGTGACATCATGATGTGTTAATATCCTCACTATTAAGTGGAAGAGACATTGCCCTTTATATTTAGCAGAGATAAGTATTAACATCTTCACTACCTGGTGTGACATCTGATTGGGGGGGTGGGAGTGGGTGGAGGGGCGAGCGAAGCCAGCCTCGAGTGGGAGGGAGCGAGCGCAGCGAGCAGCGCCGCAGGCAAAAGCACCCACGGCGCAGCCGTGGTGGGCGAAGCCCAGTGCTTGTTAATATAATTTTTTAAATCTAATGGTGTCTTGATATTTTTCTGATTTTTACTAATTATAATCGAGAACTTCAAATTGGAGGCTTCAATGGTCTGTTCGACCCTAACAGTAAACATTCACCGACCCCCTGGTTATTTATCGACCCCCTTTCGACCCCTTGGCTATTCATCGACCCCCTTTCGACCCCCTGGCTATTCATCGACCCCTTGGATGATCCCATCGACCCCTGGGGGTCGATATCGACCACTTTGAGAACCCCTGGTTTAAACGGACGATACGATTTTAGGCCTTGAAGCCGATAGTCCGTTTAAAATTTTAAATGAACAGCCCATAAATAACTGCATGGGCTACATATAGCCACAGCAGTAGTACTAAAGGGAAACTGTAACCTTGGACTATTGTAATTGATCGTGATTGGCTGACTTCCCTCCCCCCCCTATGGTGTAGGTGGGTGTGGCCAAAGTACATTTACACCCACTGTGTGTTATCTGCAGCCAATGCCATCACTCATGGCCTGTCATACACTCTCTCTCCCTGCCTCCCCTAGCCTCTCTCTGCCTCACATAGCTCTTATTAGCCATTGGACATTAGTATAACACACTTTCAAACACTGTACATGCATACGTTAGTGTTATCAAAGGTATGCACAATTGTAAGCAATGATGACTTGTATGTTGCCTTTTCTGTTTATTTCATTGCATTTATATACTCGTTTTACATACACAAACACGCAAGCACACATCGAGGTACACATACTCATCCATTTACACCTTATATAAATGCATAACACATGCGTATTCCTTCGTATGTTATTTGGGGGGGGGGGGGGGGTAACTGTCATATTATTTTCCTACTTTGGTGTGCTGCTGTACTCTAACCAGTTGAGATAGAAGACTTTTGTTTGCATATTCTGGTGTGTAAAATAAAGCTCTACAAACCTATAAGACTAAAACTAACCTTAGAGTACTTAGAGTAACTTTAAAAATCAGGTTGTATTTGCGGTTGGGGGTGAAGGCTGTCGTAACGAATTGTGGTTCTTAGGGTTTAATGGACTGGTTGAGCTCGTGTACAAAGTATATAATACAATAAAATGGACACTCCTGCTTAGTCAGCCATAGCCGAAGCTGACTCGGGTCTCAGGTGGGTGGAGAGGTCGCTGGGCCACGTATTACAGGGATCATCCTTGTGATGCGTGCTATAATTGTGTTTCATACACACAGTGTGTGCTACACTCTGTCCCAGTGACTGCCACTCGCTGGCACCTTTAAAAAAAAAATAAGTGTGGAGAAACATCGTACCTCACACTGTTTCGTGACGTCACCAGCCCTATGTGTACAGATAGCTACTATGGAGTTACTACACACAACACTAATAAATCTCTTTTCTGGAGCGTTTCCACTAATGTTTTGCACTTTGGGACAAAACACCATTACTAGCTATGGACTGGCATGGTGAATATGAAGTATATCCTCCGTAAAAGCACAAGAATACCGCACATCTCCCCTAGACATCACAATCTCTTGCTTTCAAAGGTAATAAAGCATTGGCGCGGCCTAGGCATCTGGTTGTTCCATTATGTGCAACTTTGATGGCTTTTATATGCCAAACAATATATTCCTTTGTCAAATAAATTACATAACAGGACAGTTGAGCTTATTTATTAACGATATAAATTGTTTAATAGAACATTTTATTGACCGTCAACCAGTCCATTACCCTGCACCTACCTTCTCTACCTGGGGATTAAGGACTGCACCCCTGTCTATGGAACTTTCCATTCCTCTGTCCTATCTCTCTTGATCACTCCATCACGTGGGATTCTCCACTGTTAATATATAATATATATAGCATATCAAGTTACTTACTTACGTGAGAAGTTAAGTTACGTAGTTACGTTAGTGGTACGAGTCTATATTGACTCGTGTCACCGTTCCACAACATTCTCTCCACATAATTATGAAAACTTATGGTTCTCGTAATATTGATTATTACTGAAACACATTTATCATTGGATATTCAATTTCATTAAATAATTCAAGTTTTGTAGACACCATTCCATTTGATGTCATTAGCCCACTCCCCCATAACTCGTCAGGTAGAAGCGACCCCTTGAAGACGAGTGTGTTCGTGTCTCCATCCCATCAGCTGGCCACTGTACCATTCTCTTTTCGTGGCAACCACAGAAAAATGTAAATGTAATGGGTAACAAAAACAAACAAAATTGAATCAGGAGAAAATAGTTTAATGTTTTCATTTATGAATTAATGACAATTATGTAATAAGAAAAATAAGCAGCTTTATACAAATGTAAGATAATATATTTATGATAGGATTTACTATATTTACTAATTATTTACATTGTTCTGGGTTAAATGCAACACAACTACCGTTCTCTCTCGATGTCTCTGATGTTAAGACAACATTGGACAACAACTGTGCAATTTATGAATGGTAGTGTTTTTCTTTTGAAACATAAGGTTACCTTGTGTAAACTTGGGTAGTATAAATCTTTAAAAAATAAATTACAGAAACACTGATGTATCTTTCAGGGCATCAAATATGGTTGAGGAAACTGACAGTCTGTCTTATAGATGTTTTTGTGTGAAGTAGAGTGTGAGGGACTGCCACTGTTCCACCACACGACAGAAAATAAAGTAACTTGGTGGGACCAACCTATGGAAATATATGAGGCCTGATTTTAGTATTTTATGATCTAGGAACATGGAGACGTTTTCAAACTTCACATTCAATACAATTTACTTATTATGTGTAATTATGTGTAACATTATAATGCAGAACATGAAATATTAATTAAAGCCACGATGCTCTGTTAATCGCTGACATATACTAAACATATAGCCTACTGATAACAAACAATAACAAAGTACTTTCCTACCCCTCACATTGTTTTGGTCCTATAATGTCATGTTTGATAATTATGTAACAGCACTATTGTTTATACTCCGCACACCAACTTGCCTTCCTACAACAGCACACCAATCCCATGCCAATACCCCTCCATTACCCTCCACCCCTTTAGATTCTCATGGGTTCCTCCTACCCGTATGTATTGTTGACTGCCTATTGATTGACGCTACACGGCGCAATTAATAATAATAATAATAATAATAATAATAATAATAATAATAATAATAATAATAATAATAATAATAATAATAATAAAAAAAAAAAAAAAACTCCACCCCGATTAGCTCTGGTATGTGTTTCAGATATGAGAGTCGAAATTGGCTCATGCATTTTGATTACTTGTAACGTTTTTTCTAAAGATGATTCTCCACATTACAGGAGTAAAGTTTTTTATATTTTCAATCGTATCTGAAAATACCATATGTCCCTTGTGAGGTGAAGGGTCTCTCCACTAGGCCATAGTGTACACAGAATTGTCCCAGAAAACTGTACAGACTAACTTTTAATATCAAAATGTATAATCTATTTTGTACTATAGTATAAATAATGTAATAGCCCTCCAATTAACCGAAAACGGAGTACTGTACCTTCATAATAAGTACACCAAACTATTCTATGATATTCTGATATTAGTATTAGTATTTCTTACCTTGTGCCAAGTGTGGAATGACGGTGACCATCTTGTTTGGCAGCCTCTTCCTCACGTGACCACAGCTGCTATCTACAAACACACAGGCCACCACAGTAGGTTCTCATATAGATTTTCAACATTCTACTTTGTACATGTTATATACTGGTACAATTTATTGAAAGAAATGGATTTGCAATCTGATAGTATTATTATTCATGTAAATTTCAACACATTCTCCTTTCTGCTTTCACAATTCGAGGTGGTATATGACACAGACTGATTGATGTCATTTATATTATTACTGGGTCTTTGTCAGCTATCAAATTAATGTGAATAATACATGGAGATTGTAGCTATATTTAACTTTATAACTGATTTTCATACATAACATTCCTGGCCTACGTATGACAATCAAGGCGTTGTCGTTGTTCGTATTTTTATTTTTTTGCTCCGGCCTAAGCCGAGAGCTCTTGGTTTTATGCGAATTATTGTTCTTGGGGCGACCATTTCTTAAAAGGGGTTCAACTCACTCACTCACTCACTCTCTTCCTCCCATCCATTTTCTTTTACTTACATTGAATCATTTATTATTATTATTATATTTTTTTCTTCTTGGGGTGACCACTTCTTAAAAGGGGTTCAACCAATATTTAAGAGGTTCAACCGAGAGGGGGTTCAACCGAGAGGGGGTTCAACCGAGGGGTTCACCCTCAATAAAAAGGGTTCATTTTCAAAATTTCAATATAACCATATGAATACGAAAATCCAGATAAAACATAATTAATATTTTTGAGACCTTTACATATGGGTATTTTTATTATTTCACTTGAATCATTAAGAGCCGGAGCTTTTGAAGAGTTTTCCTTCATGTTCTTGGTTTCTCTCTCTCTCTCTCTCTCTCTCTCTCTTTCGTAGAAGCTTTTTTTTTTTTTCTTTCTCTTGCACTAACGTCAACCTCATTATGCAACATTTTTGGTTTCCAAGGTCATGTATAACTTTAGAGTATATGATTGGTTGAAAACATGAAGTAATGTTTATGTTATTTACATTTGAAGTGGAATCAATACAGATCACTACAACTCCCAAGACGACCCCACAGCCATCTTGTCTTTCGTATACAACAACTTAAAGTTTCTCTCCATTTCATCTTGGTCTTTCATCCAAACATCTCGGGTCAAGCTGAATCTATTGAGACACGTGGGTGATATTTTAACATTATGGCAGTAAATTGAGTGACAGAAAGGTTACCATTTTGACCAGAGGATGCAGGAAGCTGTAATGGCGTGAAACCCCGTGACACCCAGCCACAGTTGAACTATCCTACTGGTTCAGATGTTTGGGTGGAGAGACAGGCGACGAGGGAGGCTGTTGCTACGGTGCCAAACAAGAATTTATCTACGTCCATTGGTGGTAATTAACTGTGCATATATATATATATATATATATATATATATATATATATATATATATATATATATATATATATATATATATATATATATATATATATATATATATATATATATATATAAGTCAATGTAGACAAATATTCAGGAAAGTTAACTCAGCCAACAATATACATTCAACTTCAGTGTTCGCATGTGGCGCCATTTTGTTGTTACATCGAATATTCACCTAAACTGAAGGAAGGTATGGTCATAAAGGAGTACAAGGTGTCCATAATACATCTGACCAACTTTATATCTTCATACAATACAATCTGTTTTTATAGTTTACTAGCAGGGATACCCGACGTTGTCCGGGGATCTATCAATCTATTTATATCTATCTATCTATATCTATTTATATCTATATGTATATCTATCTATTTAGATCTATCTATATCTATCTATATCTATCTATCTATATCTATCTATCTCTATATATCTATCTCTCTATCTATATCTATCTCTCTATCTATCTATCTCCATCTATCTATCTATCTATCTATCTATCTATCTATCTCTCTATCTATATCTATCTATATCTATCTATCTATCTCTCTATATATATATCTATATATCTATATCTATCTATCTATCTATCTCTATCTCTATCTCTCTATCTCTCTCTCTATCTCTCTCTATCTATCTATCTCTATCTATCTATCTATCTTCTATCTATATCTATCTATTTATCTATTTATATCAATCTATCTATCTATTATATCTATATTTATCTATCTCTCTATCTATATTTATCTCTCTATCTATATCTATCTCTTTATCTATATCTATCTATCTATCTATATATATCTCTCTATTTATATCTATCTATCTATCTATCTATATCTCTCTATCTCTCTATCTATATCTATCTATCTATCTCTCTATCTATATCTATCTTTATATCTATCTATCTCTATCTATCTATCTATCTATCTCTATCTATCTATCTATCTATCTATTTATCTATCTATCTATCTATATCTATCTATCTATCTATCTATATCTATCTGTCTCTCTCTCTCTATCTATATCTATCTCTCTATCTATATCTATCTCTCTATCTATATTTATCTCTCTATCTATATCTATCTATCTATCTATATCTATCTATCTATCTATCTTTTTATCTATATCTATCTCTCTATCTATGTCTATCTCTCTATCTCTCTATCTCTCTCTCTCCCTCTCTCTCTCTCTCTCTATCTATCTATTTCTCTATCTCTATATCTATCTATCTATATCTATCTATCTATATCTATCTCTCTATCTATATCTATCTCTCTATTTATATCTATCTCTCTATCTATATTTATCTATCTATCTATATCTATCTCTCTATCTATATCTATATCTCTATCTATCTCTCTATCTATATTTATCTATCTATCTATATCTATCTCTCTATCTATGTCTATATCTCTATCTATCTCTCTATCTATCACTATCTATATATATAAAACAGTCTGTCTGATCGTATGACGTTTATTGTCACCGTAAGAGGTTTTCTTTGATATTTCATGGGATACTATTTTATTTGTGTATTTTTGGACTTAGACACTTTTGTCATACCCAAATTTGGTCACCAAAGAGGCTCCCGTTTACAGTTCTTGGTGTGTAAATTCAAGCTCTTACTTTCTGCAAGAAAAAAGTTTGCCTAAATGAAAATTGAAACGTGAAAATATTGACCCCAATTTTTCAGGTGGTGGTGAATTAAAAGAAAAAAAATCGTTTTTAAGGGGTTAATCATTGAAGAAAAAAAAGTATAGGGCCAAGACACTCCTCAGGTCTCAGCGAAAAAACGTATGTAAAAATTATTACTCTAGGTGAAACGATGCGGCTGTGCATAGCGGCTAAACAGACTGACAGACAGACAGATGGACTGTTTTATATAATTATATAGATGGACACCTTTGCTAAATCGTTCTCTTCTTTGTTGTAATGGCAGTAGTTTATGGTCATGGCTTGTTCTGCCATCTACTACATTTCATCAGTAATGTATTTCGCCGAAAACATTGTTACTTTCATTATGAGGAAGCTTTGTTACTTTTACTCAAATTTTCTATTTATCCCCATATCTGAGTGAGGCGACCACCGACGCAAAACGGTTGAACCATGAACTACAAGTTGTGATAACTCCTATTTCACAGTCTTAGACATTCTTGTCTGGTTTGTTGCATTGATTCCTTTTAGTAGACAGGTGCCCAACACACCCACCCTAATAGCAACCATTCACATCTTAAAATGACTTGAATGAACCACTTACCTTCTTTTCAGTAATAATTATTATCGTGAAGCACACTATGATTCAACTCCAGATACAGGCACTCACGATTTGGTTGTATAGAAATATCGTTTCCATGAGTTCAGTTGTCACGCCTCCAACTTTCCTTAAAATATTTCCCTTCACACGATCGGTGAAGTAATTTTTACTTGGTATATAAAAAATAATCTAAGGTGTGTGTGTGTGTATGGTGTGGGGGGGGGGGGGGGGTTTCACCTCTGGTTGGGTTCTATCAATCAAACTTCTCTGCCTTCATTGGCAGATGCAAAATAGGAGACTACATGGGTTGACAATTGCACGTCTATACACTCTGATACATAATTTCTGACCAAAGTGTGAGAAACAGAAAGCTTCGAAACGCCTTGCTATAGCCTATTTCCCACCCAGTATACCTATAGGGGCTGATGAGATTCTAAGTTCCAATGTAGGGTGGGTATGTGTTCGTATCTGGTCAGAAATTACGTATCACGTCTGTTCATTGACACATCTTGTTTGTGAGTATAAACAATTCTATGAAAGATTTATATAGTTTGTAATTCGTAGAATGAATATCAAGGTTTCATTATGAGGCACGATATTCAGTACTTGGTGCTACAATTAAATAATTAAATAATAAGGGCAGCCCGGTGGTGTAGTGGTTAGCACGCTCGGCTCACATCCGAGAGGTCCTGGGTTCGAATCCCCGGTCGGGTGGAGACAATTTGGGATTGATTCCTTAAGGGACCTTGTGTTGTAGTCAGAAAATTGGTGATAAATGAGTCCTTCAAATAAGGCCACGAAACCCCACCTATATGGATGGAGCGTGTTTCGTGGCAGAAGTAATCAGAAGCCTCCAATTTTTATAAACGACCACAGGGTCCTTAAATGTGTAACCCTTACATTATTCCAAGTGTGTTGACGGGAGACTTGCTGATTAGGCTACTGCTGACTGCTGAGTGACTTTCTAAGTAAACAATTAACATTAAAGGTCCTATTGCCATTCTTGTTTGTTAATAATCTTAAAATACATATGTTCATCATTAATTATTCTATATTGAGAATTAAATGGACAATAGGTATAAATAAAGTCACATTAATTGTCCTCGTTTGTAAAATAAAATGGGTGGGAGGTCTAAAGTCATGTCCAAACTTGTTCCGCATCAAAGACACATTGTGTTTGACCAAACTAAAGTCGAACTCAGAGGGAAATATGGATATAAGAAGTGTGATTCAGAGGTAATCAGTTACGTCTATTTTTGACTGCTAGTACCTGTTAACTGTATCATTAAGGAGTTGGAGAGACAAGGAGTGAGATCGAGTAGTTTGGCGAGTGCTACAAGCTCTCCTGAGGGGAGAAAGTATGCATTGAAAGTTCAAAAGAGAACTGTGTAAATGTGTTGTGGAACAGTTATAGGAAGAGGGGTAGTAAAAGTATGATCTTTCCAAGAGAGATTGTGAGAGAAAGAGATTCCAAAAATATTGAGTATATAAGAAAGATCAAGTTGTGTGGCACTGAAGAAGAGGGATAGTTATTTGGAAGGTTAGTGTGAGTTGATAGATGAAAGAACTGTAATCTTGAGGCATTGAGAGCCACGAGCTTTTCGCTTCCCCAATCGGAGAAGAGGGAAAGATGAGAGGTGAGGCATGCCACTGCATCATCACACGATTTGGAAAGGAGCTGTTTGGATGTCTGATGTCAAACTGTATTGCACTGTGGAATCCTTGTCATATTAGTCTATAAACGAGGAACTACAGCTAAAAAGATAGTTGATGAAAAGGACATAAAGAGTAGGTATTTAGACTGAGCCTTGAGGAACACCACTGTTGAAAGTCTTAGGGGAAGTACAGTAACTGCCAACAACAGTTATAGAGAAGTAAAACAGGAAAGCAATTACACATTTGATAGGTTTGTGAAAATTTCTTTATTGATTTACGATAATACGAATGTTGGATCAAAGTGTTCACTGTCAGACAGGTAGGGTGACAAGTATGATGTAAATGTGCATACATAATGTAGTCATAATACATTTGTTTGATAGCTCAAGAAAGTAACCTACGACACAGAAGAAAATTTACATTACTATGAGTGATAAAATGTGATATGAAATCAATGCACACTGACTGTTTACAGGTGGATTGTATTGAGGTGTAAAACTTTACCACCATTATAGGTTTGAAACTATAGGAAAGGTGAACAGTTTTGTCATAACTGTATGTGGCAAGATATAATTAAATTATTTAGTCTTGCTGATAGTGGGGTTAATAAAGTGTACTGAAGCATTTTTAATTGATGCTGATAACACATTTGTGTTTATGCTCACTCTTTACGGAACAAACGTGGGTTTTTGTAAAATATCTAAACTGGTCTTTGCTTCAGTCATATATAGATAATGAAAACTATACTCACATGGAGAAAAGAATAATGAATTAAATACATTCACTGATAATTTTGAACATGGTATGTTGTAGAAAGAACAATTAATGTTATGTACTGCTGATAAACTATATAGCTGAGATGATTATATCAGCTCCCTTCACTACTATATTTCCATTATGTAATTTCATAAAATGGCTAAATTATGCAAGTCTACTATATTATATTGGCCTCATTGAGATTTGTGATGTGAAATGTTACAAAGACCTGCTATTGTACTGAGAAATTAAGACTTGCTAACATGTGTATGGATAATGAAATACCAAGTAAGGTGTTCACAGTACAAGCCAAATACCAAGTAAGGTGTTTACAGTACAAGCCAAATACCAAGTAAGGTGTTCACAGCACAAGCCAAATACCAAGTAAGGTTTTCACAGCACAAGCCAAATACTAAGTAAGGTGTTTACAGTACAAGCCAAATACCAAGTAAGGTGTTCACAGCACAAGCCAAATACCAAGTAAGGTTTTCACAGTACAAGCCAAATTGTGGCTATTGTGTCTATTACGGTTAGATAACCTGGACTGTCTAGTGATGTGTTGAGTTTGCTGCTGCTATTGTGGATATTACTGTGAGCATTATACTTCCTTCCCTTCACTCTCCAGTGGACAAACTATTTTTGGTCTTCCTCACTTCTGTAATTATTTGTGATATATGTAGCCCATATAAATCGTAGTTTCCTGCCTATTGTACGATATGTTTGGTGTTATTGATTACTATGTTGTTACGTTGTTTATGATGGCTATAAAACAAACAAATTATGAGTAGGTTTCATTGGAACATTTATGCTGTCCCTAATTCCGACTTTCTGTAATACATGTTTACAATGCATATTATCCTCTCCAAAGTGATGTATAACTGTTAACGTCTTAAATAAAATATCTCTGGTAAATATGCTCCTAATTTTCACCATTATTAGAGAGAGGAACAGGTCAGATTATTGAGTTGTCGGTATCTGCGTGGTGATAAACTTAATTGTACCTCACACCCATCTCACAAACCACCGGAAGCATATTAGAGCAACCGTAATCTGCCATGAGGTGAGGGAGGTTCTGATACTTCCACATATAGATACAATCATCTGGAAGGTCGTTGGGTTGGCCAGTTTTCCACTCATCGATCTCCACAGGTCGTCCATCCAGCCAAGCCCGATTCCTCACCCCGACCCTCACATCTATATTGTGTATACTATAAACGGTTCAGTCAGTGAGATGGGAAAGTCTGTTCAGTGGTTGTTTTAAAGGCCTTGCTTGATGTATTAATCATTATGTTTTCTCATGTATGTATTAGTCCTATCTCACAAGGCATGTCTTTAACTGTAGTGAAGGCGAATATATAAGCAGGACAAACAAATAAGTCAGGGAAGGCCTGTGTACACTGTTTTAAAACATCCTTGTCATTTGTGTCAAGTAAAAAATAGTCTTCTGACACTACAACAAGTTCATGCTCTATATCATACCACAAGTGACCAAGCGGTAAAGGAATGTACAAACCTCTGACATTCAAGACAGTCTTTCACGCACACCTTCAGGGTATTCAATATTTTTATTTTCCACAAGAGACACGAGTGACCTTGCTTTGCCTAGATAACGTAACAAGAGTTAAAGTTCATGGCTATTACATGGCACCAGATCACTGTGAGATTAGATCAAATACCCGAGCTACACTGCCAACACGTCAACATCTTGCGTTTACAGCCAATATGTCTTCAAGTCTACGTGTCTTAACAAACATTCCTTCTGTAAACATGTCTTCCTTAATAATCTCTTCGGAAGAGGTCAAGCTCCTCCACTTCATGAACAAGTTTTCCTTTGCTGATGCCTTGGATGTTTCACTCCCAATGTATTTCTCAAGAGGTAGTCTTGGAGGTGCCATCTCCGTACCTCTCCTAATCTGTATCATTGTAGTAATTGTTGTTGTGTACTTTATACGTGTTAGGGACAGGGTGGTGGAAGCACAGGTTGCCTCACAACCCGCTATGCAGGTATATAGACGCCCTCTACGTAAGGAGTTCCTCCCTTGATTGTTATCAGCAACACCGCCATTCAGCCTACATTATACAAGGTTAGAGATACACATAGGTATAGCTAGGCACTATAATAATGATTAATCGCCAGTCCACCAAGAAGACCAAGGTGTGGTAATGGCCGAGCAATGTACAGGCTACTGGTACTATACATAATTTCATACCATATAAAATGGTATATGTTACAGTAATTAATCATCATTTCTTTATTCCATGTAATTGTACACTATACCACTGGGTGACAGCACTATGCAGGCGAGACACCACACCCAATAACCAAAGACTGCTGAACATGCAAGAATACCCCAAGCAAAGCTACCCAAGGGATGCGAGCAGCAGTTCAAGCCCAAACTTCGATTCGTTCTGACGTGACGATACGATACCTCGTCTAACTTATCAGATCTAATTTTTGTGTGTACAAGTACAATAATCCATCCAGTGTAATTAAATAAACCAGTAAAGGTTATACTGTGTTTATTTAACCATGTGTTAATAATTAACTTCTGCGTAGCTCAGAGGAATCCATAACATAACTATCTATCAAAAATACCGTTCCCGAGATATCTACGGGGAACGCCTTCGAGAACGACTACTATTTTACAATCAAGAAATAACCTTAAAACTATACAAACTTTAATTTAATGTAATGAAGAGTTAAAATAACCATTACACCTGACTTACATACATAGATCCTTGCCACATCGTCTTCTCCATACCTCCACTGATCCTGACATGACCTTTCAGCTATTTGAGGTTCTACCTGGGAATGGAGTACACCAATTATGTAATGTCTATTCCGCCCCAGATAGACTCACTCATGAGGCTCTTCCTTCTCCAACAGTGCATGGTATGGTGTATATGGGAGATTTAAATACTCAGCATTCTGATTTGGGTGATGGTTCTGGTTCTATTAATCGTAATGGTGTTCGTCTCCTTTCATATATCCGTAAGCACCATTTGACACGCTGGGACACTTGTGGTGCCACTCATTGCTGGGGATGTACTCTGGATTACATCCTCTCGTCTGGCCTGATAGCATCTCGGGTCCAGTGCTCCTCAGTGCCAGACTTATTCTCTGATCACATCGCTCTTCGGTTTCATTATTCTCTCCCTGCTGGGTTAAATGCATCAGCTACTCGTTTGCGTATTACTGTGCCCCCTAAATATTGCCCGAATTACATCTTATTTATGGCCCATGTATTACCCACATTTGATATATCATCAGCTGAACAGCTGTACTCTGATCTTGTATCTGCTACTCATGACTTTTATAGGCTATATGTCTCCCGGCCACACCTCCAGCATCGCCATACTGCCCACTCCTGGACGCTTGATGCACGTATACAGGAGGCAAAGGAGGAGGCTGAACGTGATGGGCTATTATTTCAAGCCAACCCAACTCCTGACATGCTCCATCGTTACCAGATGTCTAGGGATGCTTTAGTTGCCCTGCAGGAGTGTGCTCACACTGAGTCTTGGCAGCGGTTCACAGACAGTATTAACCAGCAAACAAGTGTGGCTTCTATGTGGAACTTAATTAGTCGGGTTGTTAGAAAGACGCCTGCCACTGCTCGTCATCATACTCCCGCCGACTATGCCAAACAACTTGTTGATGCCTGGTCAGAACAATCTACCCCAGCCAGTCTACCCATCCACATACAAGATGTACTCGCTTCCCGTGCTGCTTTCCATCGGCTACGTCTAATGTCTGCTCTTCTGCAAGATGATAACGATGATGCAGAGCAGATAACTGAAGAGGAGTTGCGCCGTGCTCTCTCCCGGGGTAAAGCTTCTTCCCCTGGTGATGATGATATTACTTATGCTGTGCTACGCCTACTTCAACAAGTTCCTGGGAACCCCTTACTTCAACTGTACAATCTTTGTCTTCGTGATGGTTGTGTACCACGAGCCAGGATCAGCAGCAAAATAATACCCATCCCTAAGCTCGGCACTGCGAAGTTCAGGCCTATCTCCCTTACTTCCTGTTTTTGTAAGGTTATGGAGAGAATCTTACTTAAGCGTCTCATGTACAGACAGCAGGATCGCCTTTCTCCATTGATTTTTGGTTTTCCTCCCCAGAGGAGCACACACCACTGCCTAGTCGACCTGTACTCTCGCCTTTCCAGGGACAGTGTGGTGGCCTTCATTGACCTTCGAAGTGCCTTTGATGTTGCTAATGGAGACGTCATTTTGGATCAACTGGTTGATTTTGGTATAAAGGGTAATCTACTACGGTGGATTTGGGGTTACTTCAGTAACAGGACCTCCCGTGTGTTTTTCAGTAGTGTGCTCAGTCCTTTGCGCAGTTTTTGTCTTGGTACGCCTCAAGGGGGTGTTCTCAGCCCATTTTTATTTAATATTTTGATGCATCGGCTGCTTACTTCTCTCCCTGATATTCCTGGTACTACAATTACGTGCTATGCTGATGATATTTGTGTTCATTCTACCTCACCAAGGGATCTCCAGAGGTTTCTTGACTCATTCTTTGTTGCCTTCTCTCACTGTGGTATTATTGTCTCAACAGATGAGAGTAGAATATTCACCTGCCGCCTTCCTCAAGCTCGGCCAGTGTTCACCATTGGAGAGACTGTCATTCCCATGTGTTCCCAGTACTGTTACCTGGGTGCGCCAGTCAATATTTGGCCAATTGTTCCTGCCAGATCTCAAGACCATCGTATTGTTCAGGACTTGTTGGGTCGTCTCCAGCGCCGACTTACATCACTTCAATGGCTCTCTAGCAACTCCTCAGGTATCTCCATCCCAGTAGCCAGGACCATCTATATTGCTTTTATCCGTTCAGTTGTTGATTACCTCTCCCCTGCTCTAATTCAACTTCCCAGGGCTACTCTTGAAACTCTAGAAAAAAATCATAATAGAGCAATGAGGATAATTCTCGGCTGTTCGATGTCGACCAGAATAGTGAACATGCAGCGTGAGTTGCGTCTTCTCCCATTAGTGGAGAGAATTCATTCTAATGTTACTTGCTTTACTGTCAAGTGCCTCCATTTCCCACATATTTCACCCCATTACTCTCAGTTAGTCAGAGCTTCTATTCGACCAAACTACCCTGTCCCTCCCATACTGCTTGCTGGACGTACTCTTTTAAGATCTGTTTCCTCTATGCTCAGTAGTCTTAATATAGATATAATGGTTGCAGACGTCCCTCCAGGACCCCCTCCGTGGATGCTACCAATACCTGATGTGAGCTTTACACCTACTTCCAAGTCGGAACTGCCTTCTCTACAGCGGCAGTTGGCTCTGGAACACATAGAAACAGTGACGTCCTCCATCACAGATCCATACTGCCTCTACACTGATGGCTCATTGCAAATGGATGGTGCAGCGGGTTGTTCCGTTTTTTCGCCTGATATGGAGTCACCTCCAGGGGGCTGGGTTGGCCGTCGTCTCTGTAACTACTCCAGCTCAACATTGTGTGAATTGTATGCTATTCTGGATGCTGTTAGTCTTGTTTGTCAACGTGGAGTGAATGCTACCATTTGTTGTGACTCTAAACCTGCCCTTCATTCCCTCACTAGTGTTCAGCCCACAAACTCTTCGGTTATTCTGCAGATTTTGACGTTCTTGTCCTTATTAGGTTATCGTAACTTGACTATCAAATTCTTGTGGGTACCATCCCATGTAGATTTATGTCACAATGTTACAGTTGACAGACTAGCAAAGGAAGCATGCCTTATGCCTCCTCGTGGTGTTGGACGTCCTCTCTCCCTGACATGTTACCTCTCTAGAGTCCGCTCCACTGCTCTCCTTCCTGTACGGCGATGCAGGGATGCATCTCCATCACCCATTACGAGTCTGTCTGGTGTTACAATGTGTGACATTTGAACGGGGGGGGGGGGGGGGGTTTGAGGGTTGCAGGAGTAGGGGGACAGGCTTTGGGGGTTAGGGGGGTGCAGGAATTGGGGGACAGGCTTTCTACCCACCCCAGGCCTGTCCCCATATTCCCGTACCCCCCCAAGCCTGTCCCCTACTCCCACCCCCCCTTAATTAAATGTCTCAATTACGGCTAAACTAAGAAAAAAGAAGATCACATCAATAGAGTATTTTCTTTTCAGAATTAATAAAGCATGCATATGCCAAATTTTCGGGTATATATATATATATATATACAGAGAGAGAGAGAGAGAGAGAGAGAGAGAGAGAGAGAGAGAGAGAGAGAGAGAGAGAGAGAGTTACAAGGAGTTACAAGGACAAGTAGCACCTCAAAAGGTCTTACGACCCATACCAAGGAGGTACCGTAGGTGTAGTAGTAGTTGCTAAACTAATAGTGAGAGAAAAGTATAGTAAAGAGAAGGCTCTCCCCACCCACCTCTCCCACCCGCATTGCGGGTATGGAAATGGAAATGTACCTAACCCGGGGGAAAAAAGGCCGGACTAGGAAATTTTTGTACAGGAACGGAGGAAACAATCCCTATAACTCTACCACGCTTGGCAGAACTTTGTCTAACTGTTTCTTGAACTGTTCTATTGAGGAACTATCAACTACCTCTGCTGGTAGCTGATTCCAGACATTGCAGATTTTATATGTGAAGAAATTACCTAACGTATTATGGCGGAAGCGTTTCAAGTCTAGTTTCCATCCATGGTTTCTAGTTGCATTAGTGTTTAAGCTAAACAGACACTGATAATCAATGTTTTCATATCCACGAAGGATTTTGAAAACTTCAATTAGTTGACCTCTCAAGTGTCTGGTCTCTAATGAGAAGAGACCTAGTGCCTGCAGCCTTCTCTGGTAGCCCATGTGTCTAATTGATGGGATCAGTTTGGTGGCCCTAGCCTGGACTCTCTCAAGCCTCGCAATGTCTTTCTTGAGAGTCGGCGACCAGAACTGCACAGCATATTCCAGATGTGGCCGAACCAAAGAATTGTACAGAGTGAGGACTATCTCTTTATTTCTAAATCTAAATTGCCTCTTTATGTAACCAAGAAGCCTCTGGGCTTTCTTCTCTACTGCGAGGCACTGCTTGGAGAATTTGAGGTCACTGCTGATCAGTACACCTAAGTCTTTCTCCAAGTCAGTACTACTAATTTCACTTCCCAACAGAGAGTAACTGACTCTCTGGTTGGCTGGACCTATGTGCATCACTTTACACTTGTCCAAATTGAATGGCATCTGCCATCGTTCAGACCACTTTCCTACTTTCTCTAGGTCTTTATGTAATTGTTCTACCTTTTCAAATGATGAAGCATTACACCCTAACTTGGTGTCATCAGCAAATTTTGCAATTCGACTGACAATGTCCACATCTATATCATTAATGTAGATTATAAAGAGTAGTGGACCTAGAACAGAACCTTGAGGAACCCCACTTGTGACTGATGCCCAACTTGAGGCTTCCCCATTGATTACTACTCTTTGGCGCCGGTCAGTTAGCCAATTCTCAATCCATTTAGCAAGCATGCCCCTTATTCCCAGTGCACGGGTTTTTGCCATCAACCTCTGATGAGGTACTTTATCAAAGGCTTTCTGAAAGTCCAGATAAAGGATGTCTATTGCCCGGCATTGGTCATACTCAGAAAGCATACCATGGAAAAATTCAATCAAATTGGTCAAACATGAACGCCGACGCCTAAAGCCATGCTGTGAATCATACAATAAATTATATGATTCAAGATGATCTACTATTCTATCTGCAACTATACCCTCCAATACCTTTCCTACTACAGATGTAAGGCTGATTGGACGGTAGTTTCCAGGAAGATGGCGATCTCCCTTTTTAAATATGGGAGTCACATTTGCTTCCTTCCAGTCAGATGGGACCTCTCCTGTTTCAAGTGATATATTGAAGATAGCAGCCAGGTAAGGGGTTACCTGGTCACATACCTCTCGCAAGACCCTAGGAAGAAATTCATCAGGACCGGGAGATTTGTTGACACTTAATTTACCTATTCTGTCTCTAACTTTTGCTTCACTACATTGGACTCTTTCTATGGTAACACCCTCATGAGTAGTGCCTGGCTCAGGGATGTTACCCCCATCTTCTCGGGTGAACACTGATGAGAAATGGAAATTTAAAATGTCTGCCATCTCTTCATCAGAGTTTTGCAAGACACCGTTCCCATCATGCAATGGGCCTATCTTGTTTCTAATTGGTTTTCTGCTATTTACATAACCAAAAAACTCCTTGGGATTCTCCTTACACAAGGCTGCAATCCGGAGTTCCTCGTTACGCTTGGCTCTGTCTATAAGTGATTTCACCTTCCTACGTAGGTGGTAATATTCACTTTGTATCTCTAAATTACCAGTTCTTTTGAACTGGCGGTAGGCTACCTTTCTTTTCCTTATTGTAGCTGCTATTTCTCGTGTGAACCATTTGGGTTGGGACATTGGGGATCCAACTGGCTTAGAGGGCACGAACATTGATTGTTGTGCCATAAAGCAGTCTCGGAATAAGCACCAAGACTCATTCACCCCTTGGCCCATTTCCAAATGCATTGCACTAACTCCCTTTCTCAGATTACAGAAATCTGCCCTACTGAGGTCGGGTTTACTCTGTTTCTGAATTTTAACTTTAGACTTGGGTACTTGCAGTGAGAACCTAATCATATTATGGTCACTTCCTCCCAATGGCTCATCTACAGTCAAGCTAGAGACAAGGTCATCTTCGGAGGTGAACACAAGATCTAATATATTGGTTCCCCTTGTGGGCTCAGTCACCCACTGAGTCAAGAAAGCTTCATCAGCAAAGTCAATGAGTCTTCTTGATTCTGCATCTCCCGTTTTATCTACCCAGTTAACATGGCAGTTGAAGTCACCTAGTATAATGGTAATCTTCTCCCCTATTAGATCACTAAGTTCATTATATAACTTAGAATCATCATCAATGGGTTGGTGTGGTGGACGGTAGACAACAATGAATCTATACACTCCACTTCCCACTGTCATGTCAACACCTAACACTTCTTGTTCTGACCCGACTTTGTAGATCACTGGATCTAGGGAGTCTCGGATATACAGGGCTACTCCTCCTCCCTCCCGATCGGGTCGATCTCTATGAAATAATCTAAAGGTAGGGATATGGAATTCCCCTATATAGTCCCTTCCACTTGCATGGATCCAGGACTCTGTTATGGCTATTATATCTACTTTTTCAGTTGCTATCAGAGCTCTGAGCTCATTAAATTTGTTTCTAACTGACCTAGCATTTATCAGTACTACACTGAGGGAGTCTGTCTGAACTGACTGACTCCCTAGCCTGACACGTTTCCCGAAGGCTCACTGCTGACCAGGCTAAGGTTGGTAGCATCAGCTACCGTAGGTGGTGCAACCACTTCAGGTACCGGGGTACCCTCTGTGGAAGAACCTCCCTCGTTCTGACAGGATGCTCCCACCCTTTCCTCCAAGGGTGGTGTCACCTCTATGGGTGTCACTTCAGGAGCATCACTGTCGTTGGGTTAACGACCCTCTCTGACCACATGGGTAGATCTAACTAACCGATAGAGGACCTGGTTTACCATGTCCCCGAAGACTTCCTTTCCTCGCTTGTTAAGGTGCACCCCATCCGGCAAGAAAAGGTCTGCTCGCCCATAAAACACATTGTATGGGTCCACAAACCGAACACCAAGAGGGTTACACATGTCCTCAAGCCTCTCATTTACCCCAATGGCTTTAGAGAGAGCATGGGGACTGGCACCAAGTCTGGGGAGAATTCCTATCACTGCTGCCCTATTAAATCTTTTGAGTTCATCCACCATGTACATGGCATCAAGGATGATCTCTTCAGTGTTGCCAGTCTTTCCATTCCTAAGGAACAGATCGTTACCAGACACCTGTGCAACTACCGTTGTGCTTTCACTGACTGGTAGTTTTTCTACTTCTTTCTTTATGTCTTTAGTTCTTTTTCCTGAAAGACATTTGACAGTTCTTTTGGTGCCATTTACTGCACCAAAGTGCCTATCCTGACCCTTGACTTGAGAGTCACCAACCAATATGGCCTCCCTGTCTTCAGAGCAGAGAAGTGCAAATCTGTTGGAAGTTGTTGTGGGTTCTGGGTTTGGAGGTTTATGACTACATTTAGCAGCCTTCCGTCCAGTTACCAGAGTAAACCCATCAGAGTTCTCTTTTGGAGATCTCTGTGACCCTCTAGGGTCACTTTTATTCGGAGCAGTATACCTAGCTCCTGTCTTTGTCTCTCTTCGTTTTGTTTTATTTTTCTTTCCTTTATTTTCTTTACTTTCTCTGTCCACTATTTTATTAGTAGACTCCTCTGAGGTTGACGGTTCCTCGGTACAGCTACGCTGACCAACATGACCCGCCCTCAGGAATTCTACCATATCTCGCAAGATCTTAATCTCCTTTTTCAAGTCAAGTGTCTCCTGCAAGTGCTCTTTTCGGAGCTTGCAGAAGTCACAAGGTGTAGGGTGGTCCATTAGGTCTTTGTGGCTTGCACCACTAAAGTCCTCAGTCCACCTGTAGACCTCACACTCCGGACATACAAACTTTCTACAAGCAGGTCCGTTCTTCGACTTGGGTTTCTGATCCATTGTTGCCATTTTGAATATTCTAACAAGTTCTAAAAGTTCTAAAACAAGAAAAGCTATCAAATACTTTGGGTCGTCACCATAAATTGCATAAAAAAGAGGGGGATGCATGGAAACAGATACTGCTGTGCTAGATGCCTCTAACACTAGGAGGGAGTTCCTACAGGGTCAGAAATTGCCAGAATATGACCATCCGCTTGCCCTGGGCCCCGGTCATGAGTGAGGCCTTCCCAACCCGGCGCACAGTGGCATTTTGTCCTCAATCATTTTGTCCCCAAGGAGGGGACCGGCGTAGCCACCCAGGGCAAGGCTGGCAAAGAAAGAAAGGGACCAGCAACTCGGCCTCACCATCCGAAACACCCAACTAGAACCCCTGCGACCCTTTTGAAGCCTGGCCAGTGGCACTTGTCACCAAGTGTGCTCCACCAACTCTAGGAGCAATCAAGTGCCCTTCCAACAAGACTAAGGTACTGAAATATCCCATGTTATAGAGTGGAGGGAAATCCACAACACCTGCCTCATGAGTACCATAATGTTACCCAACTGACAGGCTGTTGTAGAGGAAGAGATGAGGACCAGTGGTTGAGAAGAGAAGGGATGAGAAGTTCATTGATAGAAGAGGAACGGAGAATCTCACCAACCACTGACCTCCAAGAGGTTTGGGTACTTCTTTGCTCACTCCAATGAGTGATAACACTCAAGGGAGTGAGAGCCCTCTCGGAACGGCAACCCGAGTACCCACACGAGAGAGAGAGAGAGAGAGAGAGAGAGAGAGAGAGAGAGAGAGAGAGAGAGACCCACAGATCAGCCCTGGTTTGGGTACCGATGTCGGCTTGCGGCAGAGAGGAAGTACTCTGCGTGGCTGCGTTTCAAGAGGAACCCAACCCTCCGCAACAAGACTCTTCATCGCGAGGCATGTAGGAGCATGACAGCCACCAGCATGTGGGCACAGCGGAGGTGGGAAAATGACCTCCGCTCAAAGCTGTGTGGACCAGGGGTTGGTAGTAAGACCTGGTGGTCCCTTATTAAGGAGAGACAAGGTACCAGTCACCAGGAAACCATCCCTCCTCTCACTAGGCTAGACGGCACCACGGCAACTAGCAGCAAGGAGAAAGCTGACCTGCTAGCAGACATTTTTGCTACCAAGATGACCGTCGCCGATCCGAACAGGCCTCCACCTCAGCTGGCACAGGAGTGTGACCAGGAAATAACAATGGTGGAGGTGACACAGGGAAAAGTGGAGCACCTCCTAAGAGCAGTGGACGTCAGGAAGGCATCTGGGCCTGACGATGTGAGCCCACAAGTGCTACGCCACTGCTCGAGTGAGTTGGCAGGACCGCTCACAGAGGTTTTCACCTCTTGTATCCAAGAAGACACGTGGCCCTCCATATGGAAAGAGGCTCGTGTGGTGCCTGTACACAAGAGGAAAACAAGAACTAACCCTGCAAACTACAGACCTATCTCTCTCCTGTCTGTGGTTGGCAAAATATTCGAGAGGATAGTGGTACAGACCCTCACCCACCACCTTGATGATGAATCCCTCTTGTCCAACCAACAGTTCGGGTTTAGATCTGGCCGCTCCACCTCGGACCTCCTTATGCTCCTCTCCAGGGACTGGCAAGACTCCTTGGATAGCGGTTTAGATACTATTGTCGTTGCTCTGGACATCGCAGGTGCCTTTGACCGTGTGTGGCATGCGGGCTTACTGGAAAAGCTCCGTGCCAAGGGCATCCGGGGTCACCTTCTGATGCTGATGGGTGACTACCTCCATGACAGGACACTCCATGTAGTCGTCAACGGGCAACGATCCAGGAACCTCCCAGTAGGGGCCTCAGTCCCTCAGGGATCTGTGCTGGGACCGGTTCTCTGGAACCTATATATGGACGACCTTCTCAGGACCTTACCAACACTTTCTGCATATGCTGATGACTGCACACTCTCCCGCTCTTATTCTCGCCAGGACAGCCAGCAAGTAGTTGCTGACATTAATCAGCAGCTACAAGCAATAAAGAAATGGGGAGAGCGCTGGCAGGTAAACTTTGCTCCTGAGAAGACACAAGCCATGGTGGTTTCTCGGTCCCCAGCAGCCTCACAAGCTGTTGAGGGAAAAGTGAAGTTCGGCTCTGTTACCCTCCCACTCCAAGATCACGTCAAGATCCTCGGAGTGACCTTCGATACGGAGCTCCGATTCAAGAAGCATATTCACCACATCGCCCATCAGGCCTCCCTTCGGGTCTCTGCCTTACGTAGAGTGGCAGGTTTCCTGGACAAACGTGGCCTTATGACACTCTATAAGGCACAGGTAAGACCCCACCTTGAGTATGGGGCCCTGACGTGGATGTCCAGCGCTGCTACACACCTGCAGAGACTCGACAAAGTGGAGCGAAGAGTGCAGCGACTGATTGAGAACAACATCTGTCCTCCTCCCTTACAAGACATACCTGCCCTGGACACACTAGAGCACCGCCGGGACGTTGCTGCTCTGGTGGTCCTCCACAAGGCACAGGTACAAGAGGTGCAACACCTGGCAGGACTTAGGCTCCCCCCGCGTGAGGCTGAGAGAGACACGAGAACGGTGTCCTCCAGCCAAGAGCAGGTCGGGGTGCCGAGGTCACACTCCAGTCAGCACCAGAGGACCTTCACTGCCAGAACATCACGAATGTGGAATGTCTTCACTGCAGCAGCTCCCACCATGCAAGATCTGTCCACCCAACAAGTGAAGGTGGCTGCTCACAGGTGGCGAGGAACATTTCCAACACCTATGAGACACACATAAACATTCAACAACGCGGCTTTTCAGATAGTGCCACGAGGAAAAGTGGCACTTTAAGCCGCACTCTAGCGTACAGAGGGCTGTTTTTTCTTAGCTACTTAGCTTGGCCACGTACAGCTAGACAGAAAGTTTAAATAAAAAAAAAAAAAAAAAAAAAAGAGAGAGAGAGAGAGAGAGAGAGAGAGAGAGAGAGAGAGAGAGAGAGAGAGAGAGAGAGAGAGAGAGAGAGAGAGAGAGAGAGTTACAAGGAGTTACAAGGAAAAGAAGTACCCTAGAAGACCTTACCATCCATACAAAGAGGGTACCTGTGGGTTTAGTTGTGCAAGTATGTGACCGTCCTCGAATGTGTCATGTGAAACCATCAAGGAACACTCACACAACGGCTTAAACACCTAAACGGTGATTTAAGACTTTGTCTAATCTTGACTTGAACTGATCCACAGAGTTGCTGTTGACTACATCAGCAGGAAGCGCGTTCCAAGTACCGCAGATGCTGTATGTAAAGAATTTACCACACCGATCACGGTTGTATCGCTTCAGTTCAAGTTTGTAGCCATGATTCCTGGTTGTGCCCTCACTGAGTTGGAAAATGTCCCTGTAGTCTACATTGTCAAAGCCTCGTAGTATTTTAAACACTTCGATAAGCTGACCACGCAGTCTCCGAGTTTCCAAAGAGAACAGGTTGAGTTCTACCAACCGATCTTCATAGCTCTTGTGTCTAAGAGAGGGTATAAGTTTGGTTGCCCTGGCTTGCACTCGTTCCAATCTCGTAATATCCTTTCGGTAAGAAGGACTCCAAAACTGGACTGCATACTCCAGGTGCGGTCGGACAAGGGAATTGTACAGACAAAGTACTATCTCCTTGTTCCGGTATCCAAACTGTCGCTTTATGTACCCTAACATCCTTTGGGCTTTCTTCTCTGCCTCAATACACTGCTTTGAGAACTTGAGGTCGCTAGTGATAGTTACACCCAAGTCTTTCTCAGTATCAGTGCTTACGAGAGCATTGCCCTTAAGGGTATACTCTGTTCGGGGGTTTCTGTGGCCTATATGCATAACTTTGCATTTGTTCACGTTAAATGGCATTTGCCACGTGTCAGACCACTCCCCGATCTTCCTAAGATCTTCTTGTAAGCGGGTAGTATTTCCTTCTTTCGCGACATTCATACCAAGCTTAGTATCATCGGCGAATTTGGAAATCTTGGCAACCATGTCACCATCCATATCATTAACATAAATGATAAACAGTAGTGGTCCCAGAACAGAACCTTGGGGAACACCGCTAGTAACGGGAACCCACTCTGAAGCCTGTCCATTCACTACTACCCGCTGCCGTCTGTCACTTAGCCAGTTCTCTATCCAATTTGCCACATTTCCGTCTATGCCCAGTGCACGCACTTTCCGAAGGAGGCGGCGGTGGGGTACCTTATCAAAGGCTTTCTGAAAGTCTAAGTAGACAACATCGACTGCTTTATCCTGATCATGCTCACTGAAAACAAAATGGAAGAATTCCACCAGATTTGTGAGGCATGACCGGTGCTGCCGGAACCCATGCTGGGAACCCCTCAGTAGCAAATTTGATTCTAAGTGTGCCGTTATTTTGTCCACCATGATGCTCTCCATGAGTTTACAGACTATCGAGGTTAAACTGATGGGTCTGTAGTTTGACGGTTGGCTAGCATCTCCTTTCTTGAAGATAGGAGTCACCTCTGCCTCACGCCAGTCTCTAGGAATGCATCCAGTCTGAAATACCCTGTTGAAGACCATGCACAGGTGTTGTGATACTTCACCATGCACTTCTTTCAACACTCTAGGTAAGAACCTATCCGGACCGGGGGACTTGTTTGCCTTTAATTCGATTATTCTTCTCTCAATTTCTTCTCGGGTGAAGACCATTGACTCCAACTTCTCACTGGAGAAGTCCAATGGTTCGGGAATGAGACCACTCTCCTCAGAGAACACTGAAGAGAAGTACTCATTTAAGAGGTTAGCATTTTCTGCATCAGAGTGCATCAATGCTCCATCATCATTCACCAAGGGACCAATCCTGCGTCGGATTGGTTTACGGCCATTCACATAACTGAAAAACTCCTTGGGGTTCTCTTTGCAGAGTCTAGCCACACGGACCTCCTCAGCACGCTTAGCCGCCCTTATTTTGGACTTCACTTTTCGATTTAATCGTCTATGACCGTCAAAGTCCCCAGATGTCTTCGCTCGACGGTATGCTGTTCTCCTCTCCCTTAGTAGGTTACGGATTTCCCGATTAAACCACTTCGGTTGAATGAACTTCTGACCTGTTCCCTTCAGAGGAATAAAGCACGACTGAAGCTCCATGAAGGAAGACAAGAATGACCTCCACAGATCATCAGCACTCTCTCCCTCCTCTAGTTCCATTTCAGCAACGCCTTCTCGAAGACCTGCAAAGTTCGCTCTCCCCATGTCTAATTTTCTATGCACCGGGGTCACGATCTCCATATTAGGGACTTTAGCTAAAAATCTTATAAGCTTGTGGTCGCTTCCACCTATTTCTTCATTTACAGAGAGGTCTTGAATGATGTCATCCTCAGAGGTGAGGACCAAGTCGAGTATGTTATCACCTCTTGTTGGCTCCCTTACCCACTGAGTGAGGAATTCATCATTTACAAACTCCAAGAGTGGTGTGTTCTCAGCAGAGGGCTCTCTGGTTTCCCAGTCAACATGTGTGTTGAAGTCCCCCATAAGGATGCACACCCTGCCATCCACTAGTTCACCCAGCAACTGGTATAGGTCCCTGTCGATCTCACTGAGTTGTCCAGGGGGTCTATAAAGCAGCAGGGTTCTGTATTTTGCAGTGCCTATTTCTAGGTCAACTCCAAGGAGCTCGTGGTTCGATGTGATGTTGCAGGTCATCGATTTGATGGAGTTCTTTACGTACAACAGCACACCACCACCCCCTCTGTCTTCTCTATCTTTGTGGAAGAGTTGGTAGCCTGGAATCATGAATTCCCCAACAAGATCTCTGTCTGAGGTTCTCAACCATGACTCCGTTATGGCCACCATCTCGGGTTCCTCTGTCGCAACGAGGGCCCGCAGTTCCAAAAACTTGTTTCGGATGGACCTGGCGTTGAACAATAGAACCTTTAGGGAACCCCCAACTGCAGGGCTCCCTATTCTCCTCCGTTTCCCGGTTTGGTCACTGTCTTGGTAGTGCTGGGGATATCCTTCTTCAGGATCTCGGCGAATGTCTTTTCTGGGGTCACTCTAGCATAGCGACGAGGGCTCTCCTCCACGCTCGGTCGAGTGCTCCTGAGACATCGTCGGACGGTGTCTTCCATTAATTTGGAAAGGACTTCCTTCCCCTTTGGTGAGAGATGCGTGCCATCCCTCTGGTAGAGATCGTCTCTACCAAAGAATGAGGTGTAGGGGTCCACAAAGAACACCCCCTCAGCAGTACACAAATCAGCCAGGCGCTGATTTACTGCAATGTTCTTTGACAGAGCAGTCCCTGAAGGGCCTCTCCTTGGGAGCACGCCAACAACTACCCTTCTGCGGGTTTTTAACCCACAGTCATCTACTGCACCGAGCACATCCGAGAGGACTCCTTCAGTCATGCCTACTCTACCATTTCTCAGGTAGATGTCATTACCACTCACCATGAGTGCAATGACAGCAGATCTGGACGTTTGGATCCTCTCAGCTTCCTTTCGGAGGTCAGCATTGCCACAACCTGGTAGACAATTCACCTTCACAGAAGTGTGAAGGCGAGCTGCCATTAGGGGTTGCAGCCCTCGTGCCTGGGAATCACCTAAAATGTTTATATCCACAGGCTTCTCCTTGGTAGGAGCACGAGATGCCTTGTGAGGAACCCGAGAGTGTTTGGAATTCCTGCCGGGCTTGTCACTTCCTCCAGGTTGCTTCTTCTTTGTCTTCTTTTTCTTCTTCATTTTCTTTTTCTTCTCTGTTGCCTTGTCTTCACTTTCCTCTAATCCCTCCTCAATTGTCTTCTTGGGGTTTTCTCCCTTTTCTATATTCCCCTCCTCTTCTTCATCACACTTTTCTGCAGTCTCTTTTCTATTTTGCTTTTCTGCAGTCTCTTTTCCCTCTTCATTGTTGTTCTTCTTGTTCTTCTTCTTCTTCTTTTTCTTCATCGCCGTGGTGGAGCTCTCCGGTGAAGAAGCTCCTTGGACTGCCTCGTCTCTCACGTGACAGTCACACCTCTTAGACTCCATCAGGAGAACTTTCTCCTTTAGGGAGTTGTTCTCCTTCGTGAGCAGTGCCATGTGCTCCATCAACCTCTCCTCGAGTTTGCAAAAGTCGCAGACACTTGAGGGGTCTAGGTCACTCGCACTCCTCCCGCTGAAGTCCTCACACCAGCGGTACACCTTGCATGTAGAACATGTAAATTTTCTTGCTGATGGACCAGTCATCTCGCTCTAATTCAATATAAGACCAATAATATAAAAGAAAGGGTAATGTGATTTAGTCTCGCATAAGTCTCATCCGCCTACTTCCAGAAGGTTTTCGGTCGTTCAGCCAACAGAAACCCTTATGAGCCAAGCACACCAACCCTAAGGTCTCCCCTGGGCCGGACGGCCCCAATCGTGCCGCAGCTCCCAACTGAGCAGCACAAGAGCCCCAAATAAATGGGACTCTGATTTTTCGACAGGGGTGCTTGAAGTGTAACGTTGTCCTACTAATCCCTACTAATCCTCCATCCGCGGCCAAACTTAAAGAAAATAGTACAGCTAGATGCCCACGATTTGATCCGAGATCTTTTACTGGCCTGGCAACCAGCAAGGCATGAAAGCTCTCTCACCAAAGAGCAGTCTAGCCTTTAGGCACCTAAGAATGGTCACAGGGAGCTGGTCAGGCTAATTAATCTAAGAGAATACCTATGGGGGTCCTGAGGCATCTCCATTACTCGTACCCCACACACCTGAGATCCCTTCAATCTCAGCCCTTTCGAAACCTGTGAGCATTAAAAGGCGTTGTTTTAGGAGGTTCCAAAGCCTCCCTTCTCACACGGCATAAGGTAGCTGGTGAGGTCCTTAACAATAAAAACTTATATCCAAAGTGATGAAGATTTTTTTTTTTTTTTTTTTTTTTTTTTTTGGGACAGTTGAAGAGCAGTTGTGAAACTTAATAGTAACAGAACCGAAAAAGACTAGTAGAGGGATGCTAGGAGATACACCAAGAAGGGGGAAATGTGAAGAATTGACAACTCTTAGTCAGGATCCTAATAATGCTACCTTTCTGGCATGGGTAACCCTACTGGACTATATGTCCCCCAGCATAGCTAGCCAAATTCAAACAGATCACACAAGCTCACTCACCCACGGCAAGGTGGTTGTCGAGAGAGAGAGAGAGAGAGAGAGAGAGAGAGAGAGAGAGAGAGAGAGAGAGAGAGAGAGAGAGAGAGAGTTACATAGACCACAACAGACCTTAAGGTCCACACGGGGTGATCTGATTAGAAGGTTACTGGTAGAGAATGAATTTCTCCCCAGTGATAGTCGTAGGTAAGGATAGCAAAGTAGAAGGCTCTCTCCCCACCCTCCAATCCCTCCGGCCTGAGCCGTACTGGAAATAAAGTCAGGAGTCAGAACCTTGTGGAGTTGGTAGAGAAAACTCCACAAGGAATTTTATAGGAAATATAGAAAGTAGTTGAAATTTGGCTGTAATGGGCAAAAAATTATTCATTAGTAAACATCGAAAGTCGGGGATTAGATGCAAGGTGTTTATCAAGGCGACGTTTGAAGCTGTCTACTGTGTTACATTCTATTACGTTACGGGGAAGCCCATTCCATAAGTTAACGACTCGGTTAAAAAAGAAATTCTTGGATTCGTGTGAATTAAAAGATTTACCTATGATTTTACAGCCATTACCTCTCGTGTAGTTTGATTGATCGATATTGAAATATTTGTTGCAGTCCATATTGTCTATGCCTTTGATTATTTTGAATACCTGGATTAAGTCGCCTCTCAATCTACGTTGTGCTAGTGGGAATAGATTCAATTCATTTAGCCGCTCTTCATACGTTTTGTTTCGTAGACTTGGTATCATTTTAGTAACTCTACGTTGGACTCGTTCCAATTTTACTATATCTTTCTGGTAGTACGGGCACCAGGCTTGGACACAATATTCCATAAGGGGACGGACCAAGGAATTATACAAAGTGAGGATTGTGTCTTTGGACTTATACTCGAATGCTCTGCCAATAAAGCTGATAGTTTTATTTGCTTTCTTAATTACTTCCGTACATTGCTGACTGGGTTTTAGGTTACTTGATATTGTGACCCCTAAGTCTGTCTCTTGATCCACGCTTTTAATTTGATTACCATTTAACGAGTAGTTTGCAGTTACGTTACGATGTCCGATATGGAGTACTTTACATTTATCTGCATTGAAGGACATTTGCCAAGTTTTCGCCCAATTTATCGAGGTTATCTTGCATTTCTTTAGTTTGTGCGTTAGTGAGTACTGTATTAGCAATTTTAGTGTCATCGGCAAACTTCGATATTATGCATGAGAGACCTTCATCTATATCGTTTATGTAAACTAGGAATAGGATTGGCCCTAAAACTGACCCTTGTGGCACCCCGCTCGTAACGCCAGTCCAATTAGATGATTTTCCATTTATTACCACACGTTGTTTACGGTTTCTTAGCCAGTTCTCTATCCATCTTACGGTGTCGCCTTGGATTCTGTGAGATTTTAATTTACTTATTAAACGTTTATGGGGAACTTTGTCAAAGGCTTTTTGGAAATCTAGATAAATTATGTCTACTGCTTTACTCTTATCATATTCGTTAAAAATGTCGTTTAAAAAGTCTAATAGATTCGTTAGGCAAGAGCGTTTATTGCGGAAACCGTGTTGAGTGTCTCTGAGTAAGTTGTTTTCCTCTAAATGATTTGTAAGTTTATCTCGTATGATTGTCTCTAACATTTTGCATACTACTGAGGTTAGGCTGATAGGGCGATAGTTACTAGGTAAGGATTTACTGCCTTTTTTAAATATTGGTGTTACGTTAGCGAGCTTCCATTCGTCAGGTATTGTTCCAGTGTGTAATGAATAATTAAATAGCAGAGTCAGAGGTTTTACTATTTCGCTTTTTGCTTCCTTTATTACGCGAGGGGAGATCGTGTCAGGCCCAGGTGACTTATTTACATTTAATTTATCAATACATTTGATTACGTCATTTTCTGTTATGCTGATATTATTTAATACTTCGGTGTTTTCGTTTTGGACTGTTGTTTCAGCTGGTATATCGTTCGGGTTTTCTGTAGTAAAGACTGATGCAAAGAAAGTATTTAGGATACTACTCATTCGCTCTTCATCTGTCGTAAAGTCCCCATTTTCATCAAGAATTGGACCGATAGTTGACGTAAGTACTTTCTTTTGTCGAATATAACTGTAGAACTCTTTCGGGTTTGTCTTACTCTGATTTGCAACGTGTTTTTCAATTGTCTTTTTACTCTGTTTGATTAACTTTTTGGCTTTTCTACGTAAGTCTGTAAACTTGGCAAGGTCGTCATTATAGGCTGTGATTTTTACTCTATTATGGGCATTCTTTTTGGCTCGTAAACAGTCGGCTATATCTTTACTCCACCACTTGGGCTTTAAGTTTTGTGCTGAACGTCGATTTTTTAACGGTATGCTATCCCTGACCGCTTTTGTGTACGCATTAGTGAAAAAGTTCCATTGTGTATTTATGTCAATAGTGTCTCGCAGACATTTCCAGTCGGTTTCTTTTAGTATCGCTCTGAGTTGGTTGAAATTGGCTTTTCTAAAATCGGGGATTTTTTCGTAGCTGTACTTTATGTCGCTTTTGTTAAAATTTATACTGAAAGTTATTATGCGGTGGTCGCTATTGGTAAATTCTTCACCTACGTTAGTATTCTCTATCATGTCTTCGTTTGTTGCAAATACTAGGTCAAGAACATTATTTCCGCGAGTTGGGCTGTTGACAAATTGGATAAGGGAGCTCTCTTGTAAGTTAGTGTAAAGATCTTGACCATAATGAGCTGATAACGGTTCTCCCCACTTTGTTACTGGTAAATTAAAGTCACCAAGAATTATGGAATGTTGCGTGTTAATAATTTCGTTTAATTGCTCACAGATATCACGGTCGGTTTGTACAGGTTGAGAGAGAGCAGCAGGCAATAAGGAGAGTTGATAATAAAACAGACAGAGGTATTTACAGCCACAATCAAATATCTACCGACATTTTTCTTCCATCGTGTAATTAAATCAGTATCATATCAAAATATAATCATACAACAACACCTTACATCAACTCAACCCCCTCAATTATACTTATGAGGTGCAGCAAAATCATACAACAACACTTTACGTCATCTCAACCCCCCTCAATTATATTATTATTAGGTGGTGCAAAATCATACGACAACACCTTACGTCAACTCAAGCCCCCTCAATTATACTTATGAGGTGCAGCAAAATCATACAACAACACCTTATGGCAACTCAAACCCCCTCAATTATATTAGTATTATGTGCTGCAAAATCATACAACACCTTATATCAATTAAACCCCTTCAATTATACTTATTAGGTGCTGCAAAATCATACAAGTGTTGTTCTTTATTACCAAGGTATTTACTACGATGGAAAGAAAGTGTCGGTGGATATTTGATTGTGGATGTACAAGTGTTTACTGCAGAAATGTTGGAAGCCAGGGTGATGTGGTTCAAAATACAATACATACAGAATACAATACAATACAGAATACAATACGACTTGTGTGTATGCTGGAGTATTTTTTTTTTTAACTTTTGATTATGTATATACTTTGGAGGAATCAAAGTGTTTTAATGTACAGTACAGACCAAAAGTGTATTACCCCCTTAATTATTATATCCCGTCATGCCAAGTGCCGGGCCTAAGAACACACATCCATGTACAGTGCTCGACAAAAGTCTGTGCTGCTTGTAAACAAAATCAACCGGGTGCTATAGTCAAGGAGTAGTACACAAACTGATTCACTTTGATGTTAGTTTGTAGAACAACAAGTTTTCCTAAACCCTACCCAGAAAAAGAACCCTAAACCATTAGGTAATCTGGGTGTCTTACCATCCCACAAATGTAACGAGGGTCAAGTGGGTCACTTTATTTACGGTGGTAAATGTTACAACTTTGTGTTACAAGTAACAGGAAAGATTGACTCGTCTGACCAAAATACGTTTTGCCACTTTTCCTCAAGCTAAGCAAGATATTCCATGGCAAAAGCTGCTTTTGCTTGAGAGTCAACATGGGTTTCTTTACAGGGCGGTGGCTTGCGTACCCAAGGCAGTGAATGTGCTTGTTCACCATACACACATACACATCTCCCTAAGTTCCAGGGGTTGTATTCGTTGACAACACGAGCTGAGGTGCGAGGCTTCTTTTCAATGTCTCTTTTCAATATGGTCCTGGCACGAACCGACACTTTGTTAGGCCTTCCAGACCTAGTTATGTGGGTAGGAATGTCACTACTACCATCTTGACGAAAACGAGAAACCCATTTCCTCACAGACCAACGGCAAACACCAGTTAATTTGGCTATTTCTTTAGTTTGATGGCCTGCTTCCTTTAAGGTCTTTCGTGCATCCGCCCACCGGAACTGAGGGCCTAATTCGAACTCATATGATCACGTGCTACAATAATGGTGTTGCCAAATTTCTCAATTATTTAAATTACATATTGATTACTGGTGTCTCAAATTTGCTAGCAGTGTAGAATGTGATTTGGAAATCTCATACCTTCCCAGACTCATGGCACTTAGCGTCGTCATACCGATACCTAAACAGTCTGGTTGTATTGCGTTGATTTCATGCCACTGTAAGGTTTTGGAGAGAATGATAAATAATTGGCAATTTTTAGTTTTAGAAGAGAAGGGTTTGTTGAGTGATCGACAGTGTGGCGTCCGTAGACACCGGAGCATAGTTGAACACTTGATGAACCTGGAGGATTGCATTTCAAGGGCATTCATAGTTGGGGTGTTCTTGGACATCCATACAGACTATGACACGACATGACTATGCTGTAAAACGATGAAGCTACATGGGTATGGTTAAGAGGTAACTTACCCATATTCATTAACAACCTTTTGCGTGACAGAACTTTTTCCGTCACCATACCATTTCTGTCACCATGTAAAGTAAAATAGGACATTTTTGTCTTAAGAAAATGGGGTGCCACAGGGAAGCGTGCTAAGTTTCACCCTTTGTAACATCATGATCAGTGATATTGTAGCGGCAGCTACTAAGAGCAGTCTCTTTCTTGCCTTATTTCTTCTAATACTGTCTATAATTATATATCTTTAGTAATGTATATAATTCTCCCTTAAATGTTTAGGGAAAGCAAGAAATGAGATTGGTTGGTGAGTAAGATGTGATTTTTTTTTTTTTTTTTTTTTGGATTAACGCCTATCGACTTCGTAATGGTCATTAAGGCGATCAAATTATAGAGGGATATAGTGAGTGCATATTGAAATGTGTACGTGTGTGTATATGGAGAAGTGTGTGCTGTGTGTATTCTCCTGTGGTGTCTGTGAGACTACTTATTCTTTTTAGTCTTTGTGGTAGAGGTCGGTTGACAGGTTGTCGGTGGTGATGTCCCTTTGGAGAGTGTTACTTTGCTTGTCCACACCTCCCGAAACTGGAAGACGTTGGGGTCCGGGTAGCGTGAGACGCATTGGGAGAGAAGAGGTCGAGGCGATGGGATGGATCATCCACCACTCTCCAGTGATAACAGGTGGTGGTAGCGGTGACTGGCTAATCCAGCTTATTCCTCCTCTTCCTCTTCCGGGCTATCTGCCACTCCCCTCTGTCTTCCAGGTCCATGTTGTCGTCGGTGGAGTCTTCTTTGGTGGTGGTTGAGGTGCATGGAATAGGAGCTGGTATCTGAGTTACCCTCCTTCGTCTCGGGTTCCTGCTGGGAATGTTCAGGTGGTGGTGGTACCTTCCCAGTGGTGGTGGTGTTGTTAGTATAGGTGATGGCTGGACCATGGCTGGTTGTAAAAAGTTTTTGTCGCCCTCTTCTCTATTTGAAGATAGGCTTTATGCCTATCGACTCATGGTGTTGGTCATTAATCAGGCTGTGTTAGTTAAATAAAAGTTTTTAATTATATAACCTTTTGATCATACTGCTGATCCTTATTAGAGAAGTGAATGTGTATATATTTTATTTCTTGTAAATTATATAAATGACCATATTTTAGAATCTTTGGGAATCTAATGTTATGTTCAGCGGTATTTAGCGTTGTTGTGCGCCACCATATACCATGGAATCATTTACCAATCAAGCAATCATTCCTCGTTCTTTCCTGTCCTAACTTCTACAATACTTTTCTATACTGCATGGAGGACGAGGAGCCATCCACTATTCTATTTTTTCTCTATATTAGTAGCTTCGACTCAACACCCTCGTTAGGTTTAACAGAGTTGTTGGCGTTTGATTCCCTGTGTGTGTGTGTGTGTGTGTGTGTGTGTGTGTGTGTGTGTGTGTGTGTGTGTAAGCTAAATATAGGATGGCTGTGTGTGTTCGTGTGCCTGTGTGTATATGTGGGTGTTTTTTTTTCATTTTACTTAATCAGAATTACTATCACCACTATCATCATCATCATCATCATCCGTAGTCCAAAGGTAACTACTATCATCACTACTACTAGATATCTGCCACTGAGGATGATTGAGGGGAAAATCTCGCTCTTTCTTCACATCAAATTTTAAGTCAGCAATCTGGTCAACTCCGAGGTAGGAATCAGAACGTAGGCAGATCTGATAAACATAGACTCCGATATGATTGGGTGCTGTAAATTCAATTTTATATTCCCCGTATTCCATCAAATTTGTGATGTGGTACGGTGACGAGATTAGTTTTTGGGTAGTGCGTTCACACACATACAGCCACCAGTACTCATGTTTGTCTCCTGGATAGTATGGGCAGTGGACGATGTGCGATAGCCTGGGTATCATCTCTAGGACCATCGTCTCCTTCATCAGGCCTCTTTGACCCCTCTCCCATTCTGCGTCGTCATCATAGAAATCGTTGTCGTACTTTTCATTGGTTAATATTTTTTCAGCAAATTTGTCAGCTTTGGTTAGAACATTGTTAGTATTCTTACTATCAGCATGAAATATACTATTGTCATCATGAAATTCAATCTTATCAGCTTTGGAAGGAGAGTGATCAGCTTTGTCGGATTTAAAGCTGATGGATGCAGATATGTCAGCTCTATGGGATGCAGAATCGTCTTTCTCATTTTGCTTTTTCATCTGTTTATGCTTCAATTTCCCTTCCTCTTCATCCTCTATATCTTCTTGGTAATTATTTATTTGTGTCTGGATGTTCTCCTTCTTCTTATCCATCCTCTCCACACCCTCCTTTCTAACTGTCTGTTCCTTTTTTATTCTATACACACTATCCTTTCTAACCGTCAGTTCCTTGTCTTTTTTACGATTAATCATCATCATTTTATGTTGTGCCTTTGATTTGCCTTTTGCTTCTTTTCTCTGAGCGGGATTCTTCCACTATGATATTTTAAGAGCGATATCCACACTACCATTATCCTTCTTGTTTTCCCTCGGGTATGGGGTGGTTTTCATAATGCAGTTTCTGAATGCCTTAATCATCGTCCGCCTTCGAAGGCGCACCGTCACCGTCACCGTATCTCCGGCTCTTACCACCCCACATTCCTCATCGTCCACCACCTCGAAGTTTACCTACATATCGATCTTTGGAAGCCTTTGTGCCACTGCCAATATATCGCTGATCTGTTCCTCAGTCAATGAACGCACAGAAAGCTGACACAGGTGTTCTAGCTATTCCATTCTCTTTATTTTGCCAGACTTAGTGACAAAATGCTTTAGGTGCTCTTCTCTTACATGGGGAAGCTACAGCAATGGGCTCTTATTATCCCACACTGCTTGAACAATGTGTGGGGACAGTTTCATACAGGCCTCGATTGTACCAAGGGAGGGAAGCTACTCGATGTACCCAGCGTGTGCCAACTTCATCAGATAACATACACACTTCACCATCTCCATGATTAACAAGGGACACCGCTGGACCACGTACAGTTTGTCCCGATGCAGTGTGTCCCAGGGCAAATTGACACGAAACAGATGCACGTGGAGGAGTATCCGCGCCTTTAAGGAGTAATCGCATGATAGAGGATACCCCCTCTCCCTCTCATAAAAATTGGGAAGCTGTCTAATTAATAACTGGAGTTCAATGATGTCTGTCGGGCGATCTACTATCTCCGGGTTGTGTCGTCGATCAAATTCGAAGGAACCGGCAAGTACCATGAGCGCCCTTTTGAAACTCACGTTCGAGGTTTTCTGCAAATATGAGTAGTAAACTCGAACGGTGTCCGCGAACACCTGATCGTTGATGAATTTGAGTGACTTTCTCCACCAAATGGCGACGGCAATGGGGAGCGCGATGATGATAGAGAGAGCGTAGATTCCCAGAACCCACTTCGAGTTCTCCTTCTCCAATATCCACGACGGCAGAGCGATACCAAACTAGGCGATCGTAGAGGGACCATCAGGATGGCCATATTCCTCATAGTTCCTCCGTGCTTCGTCGTTCGTAAGTGTCCTATATGCTTTATTCAGGAGCATGAATATGGTCTCGTTCCCGGTAGGTTTGTCAGGATGGTGTACGAGTGATTTCATGTAATAAGCTTTCTTTATTTCTGTTACCGATGCACTGACAGCCACACCAAGAATACCGTAGGGATCGAAGCTTGTATTCTATTTCTCGTTACTGTCAATGCAATGGAGTTTGTAGATCAGAAACGATAGAAATGCCCACCCAGCCGCCAGGAAAGCGAACCGAGATATAATGCAAATTTTCTCACATTTCTCTAAGCCCTGAAGTCTGCCGTGTTTTCTCCTGAATAACACCTCACAACACCTCTCCTATCCTTCCTCCTGATTCTTTATCTACTACTATTTCTCTCCCTCCTCATCTCTTCTTCTGAACCACACCCAGACATAGAACGTGAAAGAGAGAAGCAAGAGACCCAAAACACTTATCACAAAATGGAGAAATGTGGAGCCAGTGTCATCATACACAAATTTCATTCTTCCTGCCATTGTAAAAATAATTCACTTATGCATACCCCTCAGTTTCCATCCACACCTTCGAAAATACTAGTAACTAGCATATTATAGTGAGTCTAGAACAAGTGACTATTTTAGTTAAAATAGCTAGGGTGGAGATTGATAGGGTGTGTATGTAGAAATGGTAGTGTGGGAAAGAGTGTAAAAATTATATTGTGGTTCTCTTGACTGTCTGGCCGAGCAATCCTGAGTTGAACGAAGCTGAGCAGATGTTCGGACTCCCAAAAGGGATCCAGGGAGTTTTGATATCTGTTCCTTCGATGGCAACAGAAGAGGGGATTGTTGGCTCTAGGACATGTACCCCCGAGGCAACAAACCCACCGACAGTAGTCCACCCAGAAGGAATGAAAAATAGTAAGAGAGACGGCAGAACAGGCCAGGCTGCGGTGGAGGATGCCAAATTCTTCCTTTCTTGATAGAACGAGCCCTCAACAGTTTGTCGCTGTAGAAATAACTTCCTCATTCGTAGAACATGGAAATTGATGTGCAGTCCTTGTAGTGTTTTTAATTTGTTTAGAGCTTGTGTTTGGTCGCCATCGCTTGCCGTCATCGTATCCATCATCTTAATCTTGAGCATTTCTTCCGCACATCTCATGTTGGGGAAGTGGAGCACGGCAAAGATGGTCAGAATTTCCAGTCATGGCTCGGGAAGGTTTGGCAGCATAATGCTTCTAGAGTCAGGTATTGTGTGTGTCTGTGCGTATCAATCAATCAATCAATGTATATTAAAAATTGTAACCTTTCCAAACTTTCAAAAAATCACATTTTTGAAATTTTAACGATTTTACTGGCTTCGCCAGTGGGTGCTTTTGCCTGCGGCGCGGCTCGCTTCATGGAATGAAAGGCAATATCTCTTCCAAATATTAGTGATGTTCCTGTATGGTGAGTAGTGAAGATGTCTTGTGGCCGCCACAGTATAAATTGGCGTCCTCGCTACCTACCACCCACATCTTAACTACCACCCACCCATATATTTATTGACATCTTCACTACCTACCTACCTACCTACCACCCACATCTTACCTACCTACCTTCCACCCACATCTTAACTACCACCCACCCATATAATTATTGACATCTTCACTACCTACCTACTTACCTACCTACCACCCACATCTTACCTACCTACCTACCTACCTATCACCCACATCTTAACTACCACCCACCCATATAATTATTGACATCTTCACTACCTACCTACCTACCTACCACCCACATCTTAACTACCACCCACCCATATAATTATTGACATCTTTACTACCTAGCTACCACCCACATCTTACCTACCTACCTACCTACCACCCACATCTTAACTCCCATCCACCCATATAATTATTGACATCTTCACTACCTACCTACCTACCTACCACCCACATCTTACCTACCTACCTACCTACCACCTACATCTTAACTACCACCCACCCACCCACATCTTAACTACCTACCACCCACATTTTACCTACCTACCACCCACATCTTACCTACCTACCTCTCTGCCAAATATAAAGGGCAATGTCTCTTGTATCTCTGGGGAGTAGTGAAGATGAAACATTTTATCTTGGAATCGTTAAAAATAGAAAAAAATGATTGAAAAAATGAGCGTTTTTGAAAGTTGGGAAAGGTTGCAATTTTTAATATACATTGATGTTTCATCTTCACTATTCCCCAGATATACAAGAGACAGGTGGTAGGTAGGTAGGTAGGTAGTGAAGATGTCAATAATTTTATGGGTGGGTGGGTGGTAGGTAGGTAGGTAGGTAAGATGTGAATGGTAGGTTGGTAAAATGTGGGTGGTAGGTAGGTAAGATGTGGGTGGGTGGGTGGTAGTTAAGATGTGGGTTGGGTGGGTGGTAGGTAGGTAGGTAGGTAAGATGTGGGTGGTAGGTAGGTAGGCAGGTAAGGTGTAGGTGGTAGGTAGGTAAGATGTGGGTGGTAGGTAGGTAAGATGTGGGTGGTACGTAGGTAGGTAGGTAGATAAGATGTAGGTGGTAGGTAGGTAAGATGTGGGTGGGTGGTAGGTAGGTAGGTAGGTAAGATGTGTGTGGTAGGTAGGTACTTAGGTAAGATGTGTGTGGGTGGTAGGTAGGTAGGTAAAATATGGGTGGGTGGAGGGAGGTAGTTAAGATGTGGGTGGTAAGAAGGGAAGATGTGGGTGGTAGTTAGTTAAGATGTGGGTGGAAAGTAAAATGTAGGTGGGGGGTGGAGGGGCGAGCGAAGACGCCAATGTATACTGTGGCGGCCACAACACATCTTCACTACTCACCATACAAGAACATCTTCACTATTATTTGGAAGAGATATTGCCCTTCATTCCATGATATACTGTGGCGGCCATAACACATCTTCACTACTCACCATACACAATCATCTTCACTATTATTTGGAAGAGATATTGCCCTTCATTCCATGATATAATGTGACATCTTCACTGCCAGGTGTGAAGGTAGGTAGGCAGGTAAGATGTGTGTGGTAGGTAGGAATGTAGGTAAGATGTGTGTGGGTGGTAGGTAGGTAGGTAAAATGTGGGTGGGTGGATGTGTGATAGTTAAGATGTAGCCTAGGTGGGTGGGTGGGAGGTAGTGGTAATTGTGACACTTCAACACATCTTGACTACTTGACATCTTCACTACCTGGTGTGACATCTGATTGGGGTGTGGGGGTGGGTGGGGACGTGGGGGGGGGGGCGTGGGTGAGGATGGGGGCGGGGGGGGGGGGGCTGAGCGAAGCGAGCAGCGCCGCAGGCAAAAGCACCCACGGCGTAGCCATGGCTGGCGAAGCCAGTGCTTGTGTGTGTTATATTATTTTAGTCTGGATCTAATGGCTATTACAAAACATAAATTCTTACACTACCCACTATACATCTCCATTCTCCAACACTACCAGTAGACAAGCAATGTCTGCTGGTTGGGGGCTGGAGCCAGCAAAGCGGGCGAGGGAAGCACTCATAATATAGAAAGCGTACTCTGCAGACAGGGCCAGTACTTTTATAACATGTATTATTTGATTATAAACTTCGTCCTAGATAAGATTAAGTCTCCGTCCTAACGCGAGACTTAGCTGGGTGAAAATCATAAACTGCTGAAACAGCTACCTGCTAAATGTAGCAAACCCTTATTTTTAATGTTGTTACATTTTAAATCTTAGTATCAACAAGCACTGGCTTCGCCAGCCACGGCTACGCCGTGGGTGCTTTTGCCTGGGGCGCGGCTCGCTTCGCTCACCCCGCCCCTACCCCACGCCCCCACCCCCACCCACACCCCTACCCCCACCCCACGCCCCCACTCCCACCCACACCCAACGCCCCCAACGGGGGGCGTTGGGTGGGGGCGTGGGGTGTGGGTGGGGGTGGGGGCGTGGGGGTAGGGGTAGGGGTGGGGGCGTGGGGGTAGGGGTGGGGGCGTGGGGTAGGGGGGTGGGGTAGGGGTGGGGGCGTGGGGTAGGGGTGGGGTCGTGGGGTAGGGGTGTGGGTGGGGGCGTGGGGTGGGGGTGTGGGCGTGGGTGTGGGTGGGGGCGTTGGGTGGGGGCGTTGGGTAGGGGTGTGGGTGGGGGTGGGGGCGTGGGGTAGAGGTGGGGGGGGCGGGGTGAGCGAAGCGAACAGCGCCCCAGGCAAAAGCACCCACGGCGTAGCCGTGGCTGGCGAAGCCAGTGCTTGTATAAATAAAACTTTTGAGAAAATTATAAAACTGTTCAAAAATAAAAAAAGGTCAATTCCGTGGTGATTCCGTGACAATGTATTTTATGTTACAAATGTCGCTTAAATAAGTGTAAACATCTTCACTATTAACTGGAAGAGTCATTGCCCTTTATATTTTTATATTTAGCAGAGATAGGTATTATCATCTTCACTACCCGGTGTGACATTATGATGTGTTAACATCTTCACTATTAAGTGGAAGAGACATTGCCCTTAAATTTAGCAGAGATAAGTATTAACATCTTCACTACCTAGTGTGACATCTGATTTGGGGGTGGGGGTTTGTGGAGGGGCGAGCGCAGCGAGCAACGCCGCAGGCAAAAGAACCCACGGCTCAGCCGTGGTGGGCGAAGCCCAGTGCTTGTGTAACTAAAATAATTTATAAACAAAATTACCGAGGCGATTGTAAACAAAAACAAACACAGAGAAGAGACCATGGCTGCAACTGCAGCAATATCAATGATTTTGTACTTGGTATCAAACACTATTTGAGTATTAATACTGTGGTATCTTTTTCTACTCACACAAGCACTGGGCTTCGCCCACAGCGGCTGTGCCGTGGGTGCTTTTGCCTGCGGCGCTTCGCTCGCCCCTCCACCCCCCAATCAGATGTCACACCAGGTAGTGAAGATGTTAATACTTATCTCTGCTAAATATAAAGGGCAATGTCTCTTCCACTTAATAGTGAAGATGTTAACTCTTATCTAACCGGCATTTGTAACATAAAATACACCCACGACAGGTGTCACGGAAATACCACGGAATCAACCTTCACTTCGGGTTTAGACTTTTTTTTTTAATTTTTGAAAAGTTTTATTATCCTTTTCTCAGAAAAGTTTTATGTTTATATATACTAAGATACTCAGCCTCAAACTCCTTCGGCACAGTAATTCTTATGTGTGTTCAATCACTTACTCAAATCACTCCAGAAAATCCAACAATCTGCACAAATTCTATTTTCCTTCTCTGGGATTCATGTGGAGTGAAAGGGACAAGATGAATATGCATCATGTGTTTCTGTAAAGACTCTGCTGTCTGTATGTTTCGATGGACCCAAAGCATCACTGTTGCAAAGTTGCATTTTTCCAGTAGCAAGAAATTTTAGTTTTGGAATGAATTTCATTTCTAGGGTTAGTGTGCTTTGTTCCATGCAACTGACAGTGACAATGACTACTGTCCTAAATCTTCAATGACTCTGTAGAGTATATACCTAAAAAGCGCTGCGTTCTGACACCCTTTGGGTTTGTTGTTTATTACAGGCACGGGCGTGGTAATCTCATCAATGCTTCTAGGTATCTGGTAAGGGTGTTTATATTAATTATGAGCCAAATATCTTACACAGACCATTATGCTTTTCAATCTCCCCTGTCCTTCTGGTGGCATGTTTGTATCCATCAAACCAAATTGAACCTTTAATTATAGCAAGGGACGTATATACAATGAATTCTCAGAAGAGGACATTCCTGCTATGTGCCCAGATAGTGTCCAACGATTAACAAAGATGAAAAGCAATAACAATTTATTCATCCTCACTTTCTATGACTCGCATATCCCTGATCACTTAGCATCAACGCCACCTCTTTTGGTGCGATTGATAGTGGTGTTAGGACATATGTCTTCTCCCTTTTGGCCTCATCATTACAAGTCGACAATATCTAATTTGGTTGCATCACCCTCTCAACTCTCCCAAGAAACAATTGTTTCTTAGTCTGGTGAGAACATATCTCAGGTTTAATTAACTACATAATAGGTTTTCTGTCTTGGAAACTGTATCAAATACTCGTTCTGGTGACCTTTCAACTGATGACAATTCTCAGGTGTCCATGTGGAGGAGGTTCACGCTACCTTATTGATTGATTTCTTGATTTCTTGATGCAACTAGGCATCTGGTAGCACAACAGCTAGGGTCATATACCGCCCAACATAAAATGGTCAATTACATAATTAATGAAATATGAACAAACGTTAAAATTGGCTTCATTACCTCGAAAGGATAAGGCAGCATGATTAACCCCTACAGTCTGGCTGACGGCGTACACCGTCGGTACGTGGAGTCCGGCTGACGGTGTATACCGTCATAGCTTTTTTTTCCACCATGTAGTGCTATGTTGAGCGGGGTTTTATTGTTAGCTGGCTAGTAAACAACATCATAATATCGATCCGATCCCCACTTAGTTGCCTTCTGATCGTCACGATGGCTGAGTTATCAAATATTTTTTTGCGCGTGTCCGAATCTGTCCCCACCCACGCTGACCAAATATATTATTCATAAGAGTGTATAAAGTCTTACATCTTGCCACTAATAGAGACCAAATTATTTAGTCATTATATTTGCTCCTGGGAGACACTGTAAGAACCCATCCAGTACTCGGAGAGGTGCCTACGACAAAGGTCCCCAAGGCTGGGACACTCGACAATACGATGCTGTACTGTCAGTGGGACCAGACAATCATCACAGTAGGTAGGGTGAGCCCTCTCCATTAAAAAACATGAGTCAATAATTTGTGGCCAATGCGGAGACGGACAAGAGCCACAGGCCAGTGTAGCTCCACAAGCCAAGATGCTGGCAGATGTTGCGAAGTTTGTTAGCCCCGACAGCATTCTATCTGTCTTGCCAGCAGGAACGAACTGCAGTTTCTATGTAGAATCGAAGGTCCACTGCAGGAACGGGATGATGCCTGGCAGAAGGCCGAGAATTGGAGACGGCAGCCTTAGCCAGGGCACCAGCCCGCTCATACTCATCAACACTCACATCAGCTGGGACCCAACAAAATGCGACTTTGCGGCCACAACGACCCAGGAGGACAAGCCACTTGAGAATGGCCAACACCAGAGAATGGGAAGAGTTAAAATTGCACAAGGCCTGCAAGGCATTACATAAATCGTTAAAAATGGTAAAAGAAGGCTAAGACAGAGTAAAATCACTTGGGGGGTATATAAAATGGCAGAGAGCTTGGCAGTAAAAATTTACATGACAGAAGGGGGCCTGCAGCTTCTGCAAAAGTCAGGAATGACAACTCCAAAACCAACTCCAGCATTAGACTTTGGCCCATCAGTGTACAAAGGGAGGGACTCCCTGTATGAGGAAGCATGTTTTAAAGAGAGGGAACGAACCACTGGAGGAGGAAGAGATTCCTTCTTGTCTGAAAAGCAGGTACAGGGCAAAACTTGTAGAAGAAGCCATCTCCATAGCCTTTCTGACATGACTCAGAAGCCAAAGGGCTATGGTGTGCGAGGATGTGAAAAGTAGTACTGAGACATGATATCACCTGGGCTGCGTTCAGGAAGGCATCGCGAGTGGCGCGCGACTTGTGGAAATCGTTCAGGAAAGCAGCGCACGCTGTTTGCGCGTCGCAAAATGCGTCACCCAGCAGTCGCGGCTTTGAGAGGTGGGGCTGCCTTGACCGTAACCCTCAGTTGTAAACAAAGATGGCCGCCCAAACAACGATGATACAGTGCCCCTACTGCCCCTTTTGCTTAATGATGTCAATTCCTTGGCATTGCACTTATCATCATGCCTTGGTAAGTAAAGAACGTAACCGCAAGTATAGATGTAAGTGAAAATAAAGAAATATTATTGAGCAAATTTTAAGTAATGGCTGTCTAATGAAGAGCGTGAGGGTTGTTGTGAGCAGTACATTTGTTAGAATAAGTTTATGAATGATCTAGCGTGTTGCATGCATTGTAATATTGGTATATTTATTGGGTTGATGTCAATGTTTTGTTTGTTATAGATAGTTTCAAGGGAATCAATTTTCACAGCCACGGATGAGCAGCATCCATAGTACACATCTATGAAGGCTGCCACACTGAATTGCCAGACTTGAACTCTGTCAATCCCCAGCATGAAAAATCATCAAGTAAAAATAATTTGAATGTATGGATTTCAGATAATTGAAATAAGCATACATAATCGTCACTTTTTGCTTTTTACATTGACGGACAATTGAAAGCTGCTTATATTGAAGATATTGCGGAAATTCTTCAGAAAAGCTAAGCATGGATATTTCCCATATTTCATAATTTTCCATGCATATTTTTGCTTGTTCTGTTGATTGGTGGCCAAAATATTGGGTGGAGGTAACTTTCTTTTTTTTCCTGAGTGGACCTGACCCAACCTAATCTTATCAGGACTGGGATAGACTACCGGGACCTACCCAGTGCAGACTACCGGGACCTAACCGGTGCAGACTACTGTCCCAGTCAGGTTCTGGTACTCTACCCCAGTTAGGTCCCAGTAGTCTGTACCAGTCTTGATTGGGTTAGGTTGGGTCAGGTCCACTCACGTAAAAAAAAAAACTACCTCCGCCCAATACTGTTAACTTACTTTTAAAATAACTTGAAACCACAATGATGCAACCCACATAATTTTCCTTTGTGTATTGTACTTTATCTACAGCGAATTACTGTAGCTCGTTATAGGGAAACAACACAACAATATGGTATTTATTTAACTTTTCTTTTAATAGCCTGGTGCCATGCTTCAACACTGCTGCTTATAGAAACCTACTGGCAGCATGAGGCAGGGTTCTCCGACAGCACAAAACAGAAAAATGAAGAATGGAAGGAAATCACGGAGGTGCTGCGGGGCAGAGGGTACTGACTCAACGGAAGAAGGTATGTTCAATGAGCATTAAACATTGCAGTAATATCATGTTACCCAAATATATGTTAGGTGTGTATTTTGGATAAATTCTAAAACACAATTGAAATTTTGGTAATATCTTAAGGCAATTGTACATAACAAACATCTTTGATAACTAACATGCATCCTTACAACCCAACACAGATTTTCACTGACACATCTTCACTACCCATAACCAATACATTTTCACTGTCCATGACATATCTTTCCTACCAACCACCAATACATCTTCACAATAATAAACTTATACTATCCATAACGCATCTTCACTACCCACCATCTATATATCTTCACTATCCAAAGCCAATATATCTTCACTGCCTGACACATATCTTTACTGTCCACTAAGCATCTTCATTATCCATGACACATCTTCACTATCCTCCATACATCTTTACAACCTATGATACATCCTCACTACCGTACCTGATACATCTTCACTACCCACATCACATTTTCACTACTTGACACTTCCTTACTATCCACAACACATCATTACTACCCAACACATATCTTCACTATAACACACATCTGCACTGCCCATGACACATCTTCACTACCTGACACATTCTCGACCCAAGACATTTTCTCTATCCACAACACATCACTATAACGCATCTTTTCTGTCCACTAGCCTACACACTTACACTATACACACCTCTTCACTACTCATACACCACACACCTTCATTACTCACCATACATCTGCACCTATCAACTTATCTTCACAACCCAACACATTATCACTACCATGAACTTATTGCTGTTGGCTAGTTAATGAGAAATATTCCAGGTTGACTATAAATTGTTTACCTTAGCATGCTATTAGTATCAAAGGAAGGTATACTACAAAATAGTTCAACTATTTTGAAATATACCTTCAAAATAGTCCACCCAGTTCAACTGTACTATCGGACAATACACAACCATAATTACCAATACCAACTATACCTGCCTTCAAAATGGCCAACAGCAGGTTTGAATACGTCAAGGCCTCTGAAACAACAGGAGTACTTGACCTTGGGAACTGGATTGTGGTCACTGTACGATGTCACAATATTGACTTGCTCTCTCAGGTGTACAGTTTTAGACAACCCAATGATGTGCGCTTCTCCCGACTCATGGAAGCCTCAGCTGTGTCGGTAATGCAAGATTTCAAAGAGCTTGTGTTAGGTTACGGTTTTTTTTGCGAGTTCAGTTTTGTTTGCTAAAAATACAACACTGTATAATAGGAGAGCACCCAAGCTGTTAACTAATATATGCAGTCTTATCACTTCATGTTTTATTAATAGGTGGTGTGGTTACTTTGAATCTGTGACTTTAACTTTCTTGCCTGTGTTCGAAGGTATAATACATTTGTTTCCACTAGATCAGAATTTGAGAGATTACTTGACACAAAGACAAAGTGTGTGTCACAAACAGAACCTTTATTCAACTTGTCGTAGTGCTCTCATTAACAAAGGAATTTCACCCAAAGAGACTGCCAACACTCTAAAGGGAACAACTCAAGGAGAGCAAAATGAAATTCTGTTTACACAATGCAATATCAATTATAATAATGAAGATGAAATATTTAAGAAGGGTACAATTATCCTTCGAGAAAAGGTTAATGTTGAAATATAAACTCCACACGGTTCCATAATTCAAAGAAAACAAAGTCAAGTTACAACTTTACAAACTGAATTTATAAAGAACAAATTTTGGACTGAACAGTTTGTTCTTCAACAATATACCAAGAATAATTCAAAAGATAATTGTTATGTGAAAATATTTGAAAAAAATGTGGCCCTGTTACCAGAAACGTGGATTGTTGTAAGGATTGATGGAAAAGGCTTCCACAAGTTTACAGAAAAACATAATTTTAAGAAACCCAATGATATAAGATCTATAGAATTAATGAATAGAGCAGCACTTCTTGTAATGAGTAATTTTCCAGACATCATTATATCATATGGTCAAAGTGATGAATATTCTTTCATTATCAGAAAAGATTCCAAGATGTTGGACAGGAAAGAAAATACAGTAATGACAAGAATTGTGAGTTTATTTACTGGAAAGTATGTAAAGGATTGGCAACTAGTGTTTGCAGATGTACCACTACAATACTGTCCAACATTTGATGCCAGAATTGTCTTGTATCCAAACAACAAATGTTTACATGATTACCTCAGCTGGCGACAAACAGACTGTCACATTAACAACTTGTATAATGCATGTTTTTGGAAGTTAGTTCAGAGAGGTGGATTGTCTCCAAGGGAAGCAGAACAAACACTGTGTGGAACAATATCTGAAGATAAACGCTCCATCCTCTTGACTCACTTTAATTATGACTACGATGATGATAATGATGATGTGTATAAGAATCCAACACAACTCACAGTGTGTGAATCAAACACTTAGGTGATTGTACAACATGTTGACTTGATCAGTAATAACTTTTGGACTGACAGACCCTGGCTTCTGTCTTCAAAGGAATGAAAACACTAAGTCAAGAGTTTAGAGTTAAGGAGAGATTGATTCATTTATTGGTGAATTGGAAGGTCTGTGATTCCTCCAAACTATGCCAACAAACAAGGCACTTCAAAATTATTAATAAGGGATCTGTTGTTTCATGTCATAGTTTGGACAATTACTAAACTTCGAATTTACCATCAAGACAATCTCCAATTAAAGTTCAGTTTGTTTGCTTGTTTGTTCGTTTTATTTTGTTTTGAGTTTGTTTGTTATTGAGTACTGTCTTTTGATACTGTTTAATGTTTATAACTGTAATGAAATGTTGAATATTACCGTGTATTGTACAGTACAGTATATCACTGTGTATTTGGTTGCAAATTTGTGAGAATAAAAATTCTTACGTAGTATTATTGTAATTGAATAACATATCAATTGTAAGATTAATAATGGTATGTATGTACAGTTGTAATAAAGATTGTTACTGTTATTATGTACTCTACTGTTCCTGTTTTCTACATAAAAAACAAGGTGGATTCTATTATACTCAAACTAAAAGCTGTGATTTGATTATTACGATGAGACCAAGGACCATATGCAAGAACATCTGTGGTGTTGACATTGGCGTAGTACCGATACGATGGCTCTGTTGTTTGTCAATGGAGACGTCATATTGGTATCGAGCGATTGTATACACCACAGATGATGATGATGATGGATTGATATTAGGTGCCGCAACGGCGAGGTCATATAGCGCCAGAGAAAGGGGATAGATAGGTGTGACAGCAAGCGGGAAAGAAATAAGGAGAGAAGGTGGAATGGGGTAGTTATATAAAGGAAGGAGATAAGGAAGAAGGAGGAGGGAAGGTTTATACACCACAGACTTTCTTGTATACTACCCCAAGCACCAAAACCAGAAGGATTATTTGATACTAAGACGAGTATGGGAGTGGTAGAAAGATTTTATGTAAAAAAAATGGGAAGATCAGACTACAAATTGCAACTACAATATACTTTTTTGATAGCCTCAAGAAAATATACAATACTGTACTGTAATTATAAAGTCCTATATATTTACATGTTTGATTATCTAATATGGTTATACATGTGTACAAATTTGACATTTTGGTTCATATTAAATTCAATACAATAATAATAATAAATACTACAGTATGTCCTTGTCTTTCACTGGTATTATGGGTACGTATTGCACTGTTTGTAATGAATGTGTGTACAGTAAACCCTCAATGTATAATACACACCCAGTACACTCTGTAGATAATGAAGGTTTGCTGTACACACATTCATTACAAACAGTACAATACACACCCATAACACCAACAGTGCAAAGAAAGGCATTACTGCACTGCATCTAATTACATTCAACAAAAAACACAAGAAATTAGTATATGAGGTAGCTGGTGCATTTTCGCCAGATAAAAACACACACACACACACAAACAGATATTAGTATTCGACAAGCAAGCAATTATTCCTGACCTTATCACGAATCCAGAGTGAAAATGCTTGCTGGTCTATGTCAAGGTAATCAATGTACTTTTTACTGCAGGAATCACAACAGAAGAACAACACCAGTGGAACATTGTGACTTTCATTTAACACTCTGGTAGACACACTGACCTTTACCACAACAATGCTGACATGAGTAAATATTGACCCTGATGATGATGATAAGCACTTGATGTTATTACACTTTGCAACGGGTCCATATCTCAGCATTTCACATAACGTTTTAGGTAATAATTCTGGTCTGAGGTTAGACTTATTTCGGTCCTTATTTCTACCTACATTATTGTCGTTCCTGTATTGGTGTTCAGTCGTCCACAGAAATCTCAAACACAGTTCCTTCAGAGATGTGATGCATGTGGTTAGCGCTGCTCCACTAGTCACTGTTTGTATGTGTGAAGGAATGAGCAATGTGTTGTTGGTGGTGTTGTAAGTGGTATTATGATTTGTTGGTGAGGCCGTGGTAGTAATGTAGACCGTGTTGTTATTGTTGTCAAGTCTTAGGTTATGGAAGCATCTGTGAGGGACAACAAAATAATGATTAAGTTAAGGGGGTGAGGGAATAGGGGGACAGGCTTGGGGGGGTGCAGGGGGTGTGGGAGTAGGGGAACAGGCTTGGGGGGTGCGGGAATAGAGTACAGGCTTTCTACCCACTCCAAGCCTGTCCCATTATTCCCCCCCCCCTCCCCAAGCCTGTCCCTTACTTCCACACCCCATTAACTACAGTAGCAACAAATGAGAAACTAGTAAACTAATAATGAATGATTACACGAGTGAATGAGTAAATGAATGACGAATATGTAAACGAACAATGAATGAAAGAATGAGTAAAGAATGAAAAGGCAAAGAAGGAAGACAGAGGAGGGACAGAGAAAGAAAGGAAAAGAAGAACAGCAAAAGATAGGAAAGAAGGGACAGTTGAAGACAGAAAAGGAGGGACAGAGGAAGACAATAAATGTATTGGCTTAGGTATGAAGGACAATAGAAGAAAAAGAGGGACAGAGGAAGGGAGAAAATGGTTTTCTTGGGTATGAAGAAAAAAGGAAATCAGGGACAGTGGAGAAATGAGAGGAAATAAAAAGAAAAGGAGGGACAGTGGAAGAGAGGAAGAAAGTATTGAGAGGACAGGAGGGATAGTGGAAGCAAAGAAAGAGATTGTTTTGGGTACAAAGGGGCGCCAATACCCTTAAAGAACTGCCTACATTATCATAAAATGTATACACTTACCCATAAGCCTGTATCTGTAGTGGTTCCCAAAAGTCATTTGAATGTTGTAAGCATTGGTGGAGAGTGAGGTAATTCAATTCAGGACAGTTGTCTACAAATATTCTGAAAACCAAGAGTAGAGAATCTTGAAATAATCACAAAACTAAATGGGAGAGAAAGTGGAAAAATGACCATGTACAGTCACGAGTGCTAATAAGTATCCAGGTGTGCTTCAAACCCCTACTAACACTGTACTAAAGTTGGCTCAAGATAAGGGGAAAGAACCCATGAAGCCAGTGGGGGGGTGGAGCCCATGAGACAGGCGAGGTAGGGGGACTAGACAACCCTGTACCGCTTTGGCTAATACTGTATAAATCAGAAATTATACAAAAATATATTAAAACCGCAGATACACAAAAAAATATATACCATATAATTATAAAACAAAACATAAAAAAAGTGAAAATAAAAAAAAATCCAACTAACCTTGGTTGACTAGAAAAGGGTGTGAGTGGAAGGAAGGCAAGAGGGTTAGAACAACATGATATTCTAAGGAGTACTGGTAGACTGGCAAGGGTCCTGGGTAGTTCTCTTAGATTATTGTGATCGACATAGAAGGCCTGTAGGCCCGTCAGTTCCCCCATGTCATCTGGCAGCTGCTTAATGCGATTTCCACTCAGCATTAGGAGGGACAGAGTCTTCGAATGACACAGTTCTGGGGATTCATAAGGATGCATACGGTAATTCCTCAGTTTTTGTCGATTTCTTTTATCTTTTTTTTTTATATGTTCCAACTCTGGACATGGTTCCATGAAGCCCTTTACCGAGGCCAAAGTCAACTCCTATATACACACATACCACGACTGTTGTTATGGGTGTGTATTATACTGTTTTCTATGCATGTGTACAGTAAACCCTCATTATTCACCACTGGGTTTATGTTTGTGTAATGTACAAAGAGTGTTTACTCTACACCAGGGGCGGGCAACCTCCGGCCCGCGGGCCAAATCCGGGAAGGTCTAATTGCTGGCCCGCGATACAAAGTATTAATTACATAGCAATTTGGCCCGCGAGAGTCGAGCTGCATTTACCGTCCGGCCCGCCACCCTTGAATCTGGCCCGCCAGCTACACTCAATGCACGACAACAATGATAACCTCACACTTCTGTCAGTCTCACCAGCCAGCAAAGCAGGTTTTTTAGCCGTATGTTCCCTGCTGGGTTTGCGAGTTTTAAGTCTCAATATATCATGCATTAGGTTCATAGTCCTCTGGCTAACAGAGCATATTCACCCTGCTTGCTTGAATGGTGGTGGTACCCTCTGTTCCCTCCCTCCCTCTTGTTATGTCTGACCAGTGCTGAACAGACGGAAGTGATATCCCCTTGTTCTTTGCTTTTTTTTTTAAGTATTATTTCCTCGTTGACGTTATGTATATTGTAGTGAAGGTTGTCAATTCCATCCTCTCCCATAGTCTTAACCACCGCCAGTTCCAGTTACTCTTGGAAAAGGTAAACGAGCACTACATCGACCTTCTCTTCTTTTGTGAGGTCCGCTCGCCTGGCTCTTCTAACAGACATCACTACTCACCTGAACGCCCTCAACCTGAAGCCACAAGGTAAAGAAGTTCTTGTGACTGATATGTACTGCCACATCATCGCCTTTGAGGTTAAGCTGCGTTTGTGGGAGGCTCAGTTGGCTGATAGTCAATTTGCACATTTTCCTCGCCTAGCTGCTTGTGACCCAGATACCATAGATCCGGATACTTGTGTTAGTGTCGTCTCCTCTCTACGGCAGGAATTTGCCTCACGTTTCAAAGGAGTTAAGGTGCTGGCGGGTGATTTCAAGCTGATTACCGCCCCCTTTGATGTTGCGGTGAACGATGTCCCTATCCCCCTGTAGATGGAAATCATTGAGTTGCAGTGCAATGAGGAATTAAAGGCGAAATTCAGAACCTCCTCTCCGTTGTCGTTTTTCCGCGACTACCTTCATTCTGACAAGTTTCCAAAATTATAGCAGCATGTTCAGCGCATTATGGCAATGTTTGGTAGCACATACAGGTATGAGCAATTATTTTCAAAGATGAAATTCACAAAATCTCGTCTTCGCTTGCAGCTCTCTGATCGCCACCTGAATGATATTTTATTGTTGGCTACCAGCACAATCAAACCTGACATGGAGGCACTTCATTGTGAGAAACAGCACCAGGTGTCTCACTGATTGGAATAAAATTATGATTTCCAATGACTAACGATACTTGTTTACTTTTAAGGATTGGCCAGTGTGATATCATATCGAGTCAAGAGATCTTGTCTAATTAATTTACCAAAGTATGATTAGTTTGGTGTAAGATTGTGCCATAAAATATTATTGCTGTTAAAAGACAATCAAAACTTTCAAAAGGAACTTATGCAATATTATACCAAATAGGCTGCATTGTAGCTATTGTTTATTTACATATTACTTTATAATTGAAGTTTATATTGTTTTATTTTTTGCCATGTAAGGACACAATTACTTTTATTGCAAACATAAGAGAAATTATTTGTTTCTCGTTAAGCAGTTGAGTTTTGCTTATTATTCAAGAAAATAAAGATGTATATATTGTATACAGGGGATTTCACTTGACCTGTGGCCCGCGACCTTATTGTAATGATCTCATCTGGCCCACGGCATGAAAAGGTTGCCCGCCCCTGCTCTACACACATACACTACAAACAGTACAATACTGTACAACAGTAGAAAACATGCCATCGCTATAATATGGGTGTGTAATTACAAATAGGGTTTACTGTAAACACATTCATTACAAACAGTACAATACACTCCCATAAAAACATCAATGTAAAACAAACCATTACTGTACTCAAAATCTTGTTTCATTGTCCAATTCCCTAATGCAAAGGTTAACCTGTATTCTCAGTTTTTCATATACAGAATCGTAAACTGCTGGTACACACACATACACATGTCAACAAGGAATACTGTACTTACAATGAGAGGCCACAGCAAGAAAAAATTAATTAAAGGAAGGAGACAAAGATGTACCGAAATATAACTTTCCAAATAGAGTAATAAATCAATGGAACACATTACCAGAAGTGGTGGTTTGTGCCTAAAACATGCATAAATTTACACATACTCATGCAAAATATGTAATTTTATTCATTATTCCCCCTTGCAACAGTACTACTACGACATCTACTCCCTCAATGGCAATGTGTCTATAGTCAAACACATCTGCTCTGTCAGAATAGGATTACCCAGGGCCCAGGGCAGTAGATTATCAGTCCCTCACCTGAATCTCCTTCCTCCCCCCCTTAGCCTACTCTTTCTTCCTCTGTATTTGACGTGTTTGTTTGTCCCTCTGCATAGTGATGTGCTTCTGAATTATTACACCGCCCCGCCCCACCCCGCCCCTTGTACCATGAAAGGAAGAGACAAAGATGAGGGACAGCAAGCACATAGGAAATAGAGGGAAAGAAGGGACAGGGAGAAGGTGATAGTGAAGTGGGACAGCAAACACAGTCTGGCCTAGCACATCTTCCATTACAATCACACACAACACAGAGTACACAATTATTATTTACCACGTGGGAAGGCAGAGAGATGATTATTAACAGCCATGAGGTATCGAAGAGAGAGTAGCCTGCCCAGGGAGAGGGGCAGTGTTTTCAGCTTGTTATTACCCACATCTAGAGACTGAAGGCAACTCAGCTGACCTGTAGAAAAGATGGAAAACATTAGGACATTGACCCTGGGTACACACTAAATAAATACTTGTATCCACTACTGTGGATAACACTGTGTTGACACTGTGTTGATGGCTGAGAGTGAAAGGGAGTTACAGAGAGTGGTAGATGAATTTCAGTCTGTGTGTAAACGAAGGAAACTAAAGGTGAATGTTGGTAAAAGTAAAGTGATGGTGTTTGAGAGAGCAGAAACTGAAGTGATTGACTTTGCTACACCGTACAGAGTGGAAGTACCAACTGGGACTAAGTGTGAGATAACCCTGAGGGGTGAGAGGATGGAGGAAGTGAAGGAGTTTAAGTACCTGGGGACAGTTATGTGTAAACATGGAAGTATGGAAGGAGAAATTAGGGAGAGAGCAGTGAAGGGTAGACAGGTCATGGGATAATTGGGAAGGATTATGAAGGGTAGAAGTGTGAGTATGGAGGTGAAGAGGGGACTGAGGAACAGTATAATCCTGCCAACACTGAGGCTCATCAGTCTCGGATAGGTGCTGTGGAAATGAGCTACTTGAGAGGAGCATGTGGGGTGTCTAGGTGGTATGGAGAAAGTAATGAGAGTGTGTACGAGAGATGTGGTATGAGTGAGAAGGCATTTGGTATTGAGTGTGGAGTGGTTGAGAGAGTGAAGCGTAATACATTGAGATGGTTTGGACATGTAGAGAGAGTGCAAGGTGAAGAGTTTGTAAAGAAGGTGTATGGAAGTGAAGTTGTGGGATGTGGTGTGAGAGGCAGACCACCAGTTAGATGGCAGAACAGAGTGGAAGAGTATGTAAAGGAGAGAAACGTAAGGGTCAGAGGAGGGTTTGAACAAGTAAGGAGGGAGTGTTGGAACAGGGAAAACTGGAGACACTTCTGCCGTGGCCACCCCCTTGGAGGGAGTTCCCGGAGGGAACGAGGCGTCAGAGCTATAGATAGATAGATAGATAGTATCCACCACTTCATTTTACACTCATCGTAAACCATCAAATGTGTTCCCAGGCTTATGATATTTATTATCATACACACCAAGTGATTTACTGACCCGTTGTTAAAAAGGATATATGTAATAAACAGCACTAAATTGAATTGTTTATAATGAAACTGTACAGTAAACCCTTTTTGTACATAATACACCCATAATAAGGGTTTACTGTACACAGATTTATTACAAACGATACCAGTATAATACAGACAAACAACAGAGCCATCGTACCGGTACCATATCCTCGTATGCACCACAAACAATCTTTAATATTGCGCACACACCCATAACAACAGAGCATACAACAAAACACTAATGGTAAACGAGGCATTACTGTACTGGAATTATAAACTGAAATATAACACACACACACACACACACCCATGGACTCTGGTAGTGAGGTGAGGTCATTATTGTTGAGGTGACAAGTTGTAAGGCATCTCAGTTCACCAAAATTATCAGGCTGGAAAAGATTTTAAAATATATATAAGAATAAAAATAATAAACATAGCAAATACGGCATATATTAATGGCAAGTGGAATATATAACAATAACTCTTCAATATTTTTGTCATTCTAAGTTACAAAAGATTTCAGGTTGAAAAACTAATAAGAAAACAAACAGTGAAACTTCATTTTTTTTTTTTTTTTTTTGACAAGTTACCAAATTTTTAGGATGGAATTATATAAAAATCATAGTAAACCCTTGATATAATTTTGTGACAAATTGAAAAAAATCACAAAATATCTTCAATATAATTTTTGACAAGTATCCAAAATTCTCAGGCTAGAAAATAATAAAATAAGAAAAACTAAACAGTGAATCCTTGATATACATTTTTGTTCCTTGAAAGCTTCTGAAATTCTCAGCTTAAAAATAAATATATAAATAAAAACAATATCTTTTTTTTTTTGTGTGTGTGTGGGTATTTTAACAATGAAAGTGAGGATATACGGTAATAAGTCTGCTTATGAGGATAGTACAGCACAGTGTTGGTGGCAAATCTGGAGCAACTGATTCTTCGAAACTATTCCAAGCAACAACAGGACACCAGTATTTTTGTTCATCAGGTTTTGTTTGTTTCCTGGCATACTTTGGAGGAGTCAAGGCACTCCAATATACAGTTGGCTCCACACCCGCGTTTCTCCCCACGGGTTGCTAATGTTGGGCCAGTCAGAAATTCGAATCCTGATCTACAAGTTAAGAAATTCGAAACATTCCTATCCTTAGAGTGAAAGATATGAATGTTTCTAATATTTTAACTTGTGGATCGAGATTCAAATTTCTGACTGGCCGAACATTGACAACGACAGGGGAGAAACGCGGGAGTGGAGCCAACTGCACTAAAAGCATGCTATCCTGTCCACATCACCATTGGCAAAACCTAACTTAACCCAAACCAAACTCAACCTAACCTAATGCACTGAGTATTCTCTAACCTTATAATAGAAGTCTTACCAAATGAGTTAACTGATTATACTTGAGGTTAATGTTTTCAATGTGATGTCCTTCATTCACTACTTCTTCTGGTATTGATTTTAAATGTCGATAATTCCAATGTAGGTTACTTGCTGTCTTCACCTCACATACCAACTGCTGCACCTGTAACAAAAATTTATAGTAGATTTAAATTTTTACTTCTGATGATCGTCTCGGAAATATTCTCTCTAGCCTAGCCAATACTGTACTGTACTAGGAGCCCTGGATGGCCTAGGCTAGATAGAGGGTAGGTTCTATAGCAATCCAAATGCACTAATAGTGTGTGTAAATAGAGTCATTGTACCAGTACCACACCATCATCAACACCACCACGACCCTTTATTCCACTATAATGCTTACCACTCCTTCCATCATTGCTGCTTTTAACTCCACTCTCGTTTCTCAGGCCTCAGCTGCAAAATGAAAAATCATAATCAATACAAAATTCCCCAGATGATTAAGGGGATGATATACTATTGGTACATTGGAGTGCTTTCGTTCCTCCAAAGTATGCCAGAAAACAGCACCAGACGAACAATACAAATGGTGTCCTGTTGCTTCATATAGTTTGGAGGAATCAGTCGCTCCAGATTTACCAACATTGTATTATCTCTTAAATTTAGCATATAGCCTACAGATAACCTTTTAACAAAGGATTGATAAGTCACAATTGTAATAATGTAGTTTGATGTGGTAGATTTTGAAGGTATCCATCCATCTATTGTCTCCACCCCTATTTCAATAATTATGGGGTTTGGAAGGAAGATTTGCAGTCTAATAAACCTGTTCATCAAAGCTCCATGCAAGGTCTCTTATAGACTCTATATGGAACCCAATTGGTTCCATGCGTGTCAGTAGAGGTGTCGCGGGATATACAGTACTGTACAGTATAAAATTTATATCATGTCCAGGCAAAAATGCATAGATCCCTTTTAAAATTCATAAAGGCATTTTCACTTTCAGCATATGGTACTATAAAGGGGACCCTCCCCTTGCCGGGACAAATATTGTACAAGAAAACATCAACCAATCACAGACTGTGAAATATAAGTTACGGTACCCTTCCACTCATACCGGTATATATTTTCTCACTGATGTGTTTACTCTTGGAGTTGTTGCCAGAAGCTGCCTATAGTATTCAGATATTTTATTCCCTAACTGTACCGTACATTCGATTCTTTTTCTTTGCTGGTATCAACATGTGTGCTGCTGTGTTAGATGGCTAACAGAAGAGATTCATCGATCTTAACCCAGTTGCTACATAACACGAGGCCCGTGATGCATGTCTATCTATCTATCTATAGCTCTGATGCTTCGTTCCTTCCGGTAAGTCCTTCCAAGGGGGTGGGCATGGCAGAAGTGTCTCCAGTTTTTCATTCCAACACTCCCTCCTTACTTGGTCAATCCCTACTCTGCTCCTCAAGTTTCTCTCCTTTACATATTCTTCCACTCTGTTCTGCCATCTAACCAGAGGTCTGCCTCTCACACCACGTCCCACAACTTCACTTCCATACATCTTTACAAACTCCTCACCTTGCATTCTCTCTACATGTCCAAACCATCTTAATGTATTATGCTTCACTCTCTCAACCACTCCACACTCAATACCAAATGCCTTCTCACTCATACCACATCTCTCATTACTCTCTCCATCCCACCTAGTAAGTCCACATGCTCCTCTCAAGTAACTCATTTCCACAGCTCCTATTCTAGACTTATGAGCCCTACTCCATGTCCATATCTCTGATGCATATGTCAGTATTGGCTGGATTATACTATTTCCCTTTTCACTTCCATACTCATACCTCTACCCTTCATAATCCTCCCCCGTGATCCTATGACCTGTCTACCCCTCATTTCTCCTTCCATAATTCCATGTTTACACAAAATAAAGGCCAACCTCCGCAAGTGGGGATTTGACACCAGCCCCAATTGCCAATGTGGAGAAACTCAGACAATGGAACACATCCTTGAGGAGTGCAGTCTGGGCCCTCATTGCTCCGACAAAGATCTAAAGGAATGCAAACGATACTGCCCTGATATGGGTAAGGTTTTGGTGCGAAAAGATATGATGATACACAAAACTGTATCCAGGTACTTAAACTCCTTCACTTCCTCCATCCTTTCCCACCTCAGAGGTATCTCACACTTAGTCCCAGTTGATGGACAGATTCCACAGCGACTTTGGTTTGTTTCAATCCTCCCCAACCAACCACACTTGTCAGTTTAATTATATCCAACAACAAACTCAGTCTCCATATCCACAAAATCTGACAGGTAGTTCCATTATTACCATAGTTTCATAGTGGTCATTAAATTAATAAAATAATTAACTCAAGAGTCATTTACACAGTTCACTTTCTTTCGTTATGGAGTCATCAAATAATTTCGTAATTATCTAGTATATTGCTGTTTTCTATTACAATCTTTACCTACTAATTCATAACAATTTAAGACGCTTTTCTTTTATGGCAATTGGAAATGCCCCATTTCCAAGATTAAATTGAAATTAGCCAGAGAAAACTTTTACAAGTTTCCACAACGGGATTTCAATCATTTAACTAATACCAGTGTTTATATTTCACCATTTCGAACAATTTTTCTATACACCACTTGCCACGCAAATGAATTATAACATTAATTACCGGTACCTCTTATAAATATAGGTACTAAGTGTCGTATATTTTCTAAGTCCAACAATGTCCAAGAGTTAGGTTTTTCACACTTTTCTTTTTACGATGTGCTCTATTTCATCTGGTACGGTACTACAATATTTCTTTGTATCATTTCCATCATAAATGGGTTATAAGCCCAGTAATCACTTTACAATAACTACTCTCATGATTTCTACCCTTCAATGCTGTTGCAAACAAAATAATATATCAGCAATCAGCATTGAATCCACAACACAGGTCAGCTGGTTATCTGTGGTTATCTGTAGGCCAAGGTTAGGTCCTGAAGTAGGCCAAGGTTAGGTCCTGAAGTAGGCCAAGATTAGTCCTGAAGTAGATGAGGCTCTGAAGTAGGTCAAGGTTAGGTCCCGAAGTATGCCAAAGTTAAGTCCCGGTTAGGTTAGGTAAGGTCTTTGAAATTCTGTAACATCTCAATGCTCTGGTTAAGAACGAAGGATACTCGATCCAGGTTTTTCATTTTTCAACATTTATGCTTGTTGAAAATTGGAAAACCCGAGTCAATTGTTGCCGAAACTTGAGTGCAATTTAGAAAGGCAAATATACTATATTATGAGTTTTACCCCAACCCAAAAACCCTGATTTCCCTGGCTCTCCCCCAATATTGTTGGATGAAGCATTTCCTAAAGAAAAGAAAGTAAAAATTTACGGTATTATTGAAAGAATTACCGTTTTGCAGCAGTATTGCCAGATCTGACTGGGTCCCTGTATTTTGCCCCAATCATTTATTGTACTTTACCACGATTATTTCCAGGTAGTTTGCCCAGGTTAGGTCCCAATAGTCTGATGCAGTCTAGGTTAGGTTAGGTTAGGCTAATTTCAATAAGCTCCATTTGAATTAGTCCCATCTTGGAAATGGGGCATTTGCAGAGAAAATATCATATTAGAAAATAGTCTTAGAATGGTCTAAATTAGTGGGTAATGAAGGTAAAAAAAATGTACGCAATAACGGTCATTCTTTCAATATATACCAAATTTACCTTAGCCTGACTTTACCTAACCTATTCTAGACCACAGTAGAATACCAGGACCTAACCTGGGCAAACTACCGGGAACTAATGATGGTAAGGTACCAGGACCTGACCGGGGCAAAATACTGGGACCTAGCTGGATCTGGCAACACTGCTACTAAACAGCCATAATCTAGTTAAATACCCGGTAAATTTTTACAAGTTGCCACAACAGGATTTCACTGGAAAAAAATATATTACCTAGAAGGATTTAGTGTGACTACCGGGACCTAACTGGGGCAGACTACCGGGACCTAACCTGGGCAGACTACCGGGACCTAACCTGGGCAGACTACCGGGACCTAACCTGGGCAGACTACCGGGACCTAAGCAGGAAAAAATATACAGTAGAAATTAGTCAGACCTCACCTGACCTAACCTAACCTAATCTGGACTGGGACACACTACCGGGACCTAACCTAATCTGGACTGGGACACACTACCGGGACCTAACTTGTGCAGACTACCGGGACCTAACTATAAGAGGTAACTACTGTTATGCAGCATTTGCAGAAGAAATGGTATATAGAAAAGTTGTTTGTAATAGTGAAATATAAACACTGTTAATAGTAAAATTTTCGAAATGGAGTTGTGGCATCTTGTAAAATATTCCAAATACCCAGTTCACTTTCTTTTGTTAGGGGGCTTACAAACCAAAACAAACCACTGTGGAATTGGCACTTTATCTGTCATGGGTTGCTCTACGGCTAGGAAGATCCGAAGATTTAATTATATAAGGGACCCTGTGATGTAGAAAAAAAAATTGAGGATAGGGAATCCTTTAAATATTTTTTTTTATGAATTAATTGTTCCATGTAGCATCAATTAATAGGCAGGCAACAATACATACCGGTAGGAGGAACTCATGAGAATATAAATGACTACAACCACACACATACACATAACAGAAAGAAGCACAAGCATACAGACAAATATTTACATTATGACCTTAACATACATAAATTCACCAAAACGAGTGTGGCGCACCAGAAGATCTTCCAAAACCTGAACCACCTTTAATATTACTACCACGAAACACACATACAGTCGTGGTCAATAATAATTATCCACATAAGGGTATCTCAAACAATCTACTGTCTAATGTTTTCACGTTCATATATGATGTTTTTGTTTTAAGTAGTATGTAGCTGCTTGTAGTAAATATAAAAGATGTTAGTTAACCTAGTTATTGGAAAGTTTATCATCTAAGGAACAGAGGGAAGCTGTCAAACTCTTACGTGAGTTACCCCTATATGGATGATTATATATGACCGCGACTGTACACTTTAGTTACAGTATATGGAAGGAGCTCGTTTCGTGGCATAGTTAGGAGGAATCAGAAGCCACCAATTTCCATACATATACGAACAAGAGTCTGGTGATAATAATTATTCCTGGCTTAACTTAATTCATTTCATCACATATAAAAAACATAAGTCACACCAACACCATAAAACAGTCTTCTCTATTTAAGTCACACGACACCATAAAAACTCAGCAACAATATTATACCACAGCAACACACACAAAACTCACTATTCACAACACAAACAAACAGGAGTTCCTGATGACAAGCTGATCACTCAGTGATCAGCTGATCGACCTTCGATACTTTCTTCTTTTTCAACGGCACACCCTTACCACTTGTTGCATGATGCCAGAAAATAAAAGTTATTACTTCAATCCCTATTTTTAACACCAGCATATGATATTATATTTATTTAAATTTGCATAACTTTATAGAATATTATACAAAATTATTCATAAATAATCTATTCCACCAAGACATTATTAAAGATACCACTAGGCCTACCAGTCACCAAATACATTTTGTTTTAACTTTAATTTTGTGATTGCTTCAAGTAAATGTTATTGAACCATATGCAAGAGGTGAATGATCTCAGGGCACCATACAAACTAATTATGGGTGATTTTAATTTACCACAGATTGATTGGAGGAATTGGACTACTAACACTGGAGTAAACCATTTGGGAACCAAGTTTGTGGAGAAGGTCCGTGACTGTTTTTTGTCACAACATGTGCATGAGATAACAAGGATTAGAGGAGACAGTGAAAGAAATACCTTGGATTTATTATTCACGAATGAGGAAACAATTTAAGAAATGTTATTGTGGACACTCCATTGGGAAGAAGTGATCATGCTGTCATCAAAATTGCATGCTATTTGCAGGAAAAGGTACAACCACAGGAGAAGTTGTTGTATATGTATGATAAGGCTGATTATGACTTGTTGAGGAGGGAACTTGATATTGATTGGATGGAATACTTATCTGATGTTACTAGTATCGAGGAGATGTGGAATAGATTCAAAACTAAAATGCAAAGTACTGTAGTGTACCCTGCCTCTACGCTCATCCACGACGTCGTCAGCAAACTGCAGAAGTTACCCAGTGATTAATATATATTTTTTGTAATTCTCCCCAGTGTTCTACCCCCTCCCACAATGCGTTTCTTACCCCCACATGGGCGATATTCACTGGCGCCACAAAACAACCCACACCCCACACAACCCCACACTCAACCCACGCACAGCACCTATCTACAACACACATCGCCACCTCCCTACTCTCACCCCCAACCAGCCACCCACTATACCACCACGTATAATCCCACATACCCACACCACACATCGCCACCTTCCTACTCTCACCCCCAACCAGCCACACACTATACCACCACATATCCACACCACACATCGCCACCTCCCTACTCTCACCCCCAACCAGCCACACACTATACCACCACATACCCAAACCACACATCGCCACCTTCCTACTCTCACCCCCAACCCGCCACACACTATACCACCACGTATAATCCACCTATACCAGAACCACAATACCATCACACCTTACCACATCCACAACCAACACAATACTACTATGACACCATCCCCCAACCCACTCAACAACAAGCCCTTCCTTCCTCACAACAATATTACCCCACACCGCAACAACATCCCATTTCATTACCTCAAACCTATCCACACCACACATCACCAACTTATCCCCAAACTCATCTCCAACCACCCACGCACTACACCACCGGGTACGATCAGACGTATCCGCACCACACATCACCTTGCCACACCACCATTCAAACTCCACCACCCTACACACATGTACCCCCCCAACCAACCGACACAACACCCTCCACTAATCTCCTTCTCTCATACACCCCCTCTCCTACACCTACTCAACCCATACCTCCGCCACTTCTTCCACCCCACCCACCTTCTCAACCCTGTTCGCTTTCCCCACCCCGCCCTCTTTCCCCAACCCGCTCTCTGTCCACACCCTACCCGCCTTCTCCACCCCGCTCTCTGTCCCCACCACGCTCGCTTTCTCCACCCCGCTCTCCTTTCCCCACCCAACCCGTGTCCACAACCGCCCCCACCATCACCCCACCACCACCACGCTCGCCCCCACCATCACCCCAACCACCACGCACGCCGCCCTCACTTCCCCCACCACCACGCACGCCACCCACACTTACCCCACCACCACCCCAACCACCACGCTCGCCCCCACCACCACCCCAACCACCACGCTCGCCCCCACCACCACCCCAACCACCACGCACGCCTCCCTCACTTCCCCCACCACCACGCACGCCGTCCTCACTTCCCCAACCACCACGCACGCCTCCCACACTCCCCCCACCACCACCCCAACCATCACGTACGTCGCCCCCAATTCTCCAACCACCACGCACGCCACCCACACTCACCCCACCACCACCCCAACCACCACGCTCGCCCCCACCACCACGCACGCCCCCACCTTCCCCCACCCACACCTCACCACCACCTCGTACTACACACACCATTTATCCACCACGCACGCCTCCCACAACCCCACCCCAACCACCTCGCACGTCGCCCCCACTTCCCCAACCACCACGCACGCCTCCCCCACTCCCCCCACCACCACGCTTAACTCCCCAAATTCTCACCCCACCACACGTGCTCTTCCCCACCAAACATGCTCCCTCCTTACGTGCGCTCACCCCATACTCTCCTCTCCCCACCCAACCTATACTCAAACCCATACATTCCCCACTTTCACCTCTCCCATCCAACCCATATCTCCCCCACCACATGCTTGTGCCCCCAACCAACCCCTACCCCCATCCAACCGACTCCTTCCTCACGTGTACCCACCACACATTTTCCCTCCCCCATACTACCCATACCTCTACCACCATACCCTCCTCACCCTACTCAACCCGTATGCAAATCCATACCTAGACCTCCTACCACCCACGCCCCACCTACTCCAACCTACTCACCCTTCCTTACGTCCACCTCCACCCCTCTCACCCACCCTACCCCATTCTCCTCCTACCTCGGCCGACTGTGCCCGCCACTCGTCACGCCACTATGACGCCTCTGACAACGACGCCTGTGACTACACACGACCCAAGCAGCCCCGTCACGCCACTAAACGCCTCTGCCGACTGCGACACTACCAGCCTCGTCACGCCACTAAACGCCTCTGCCGACCTCGCCACACCTCTCGTCACGCCACTACGACGCCTCTGACGACGCCGCTGACGAGTGACGACTTCACAGGACCCAAGTAGCCTCGTCACGCCACTACGACGCCTCTGACGGCTGTGCCCTTAGCAGCCTCGCTACGCCACTATGACGCCTCTAGCGACTGCACACAGCACATATTGTATATTTTCATGTAGGGCCTATTATGTATCTTATTGTATTGTATGTATTCCTTCTCCTCTCCCCTAATAAAATTCAGTCTGTTGGGGGGAGGGGGAGTACTGTAGTGTACCACTTCTTATTCCTCTCACCACAGGAGTCAGAGGGAACATTCTGTATTCTCCAGTCTATATTTAGCTTAATCCCTGGCCAAAGCGCCTGGGGCAATAGCCAATCCTTCACCCTAGGTCATAAAAGCCAGGCCGCTGCCCTCTGACCTCCTCACTCACCCTTGGACACTGGACACAAGAACACCTTCACTTGGCTTCCCGACCTTTCACCACACCACACACCAGCTCTGGCGAAGAGGACCGACCGACACACCTGTCCTGTGTTACAAGCCAACCTTCTATTCTGTGTGACTCCCTGTGCCCAACCAATAAAGTATATCTTATATTCTAGAGTCTGTTAACCTCGAATTACCACAGTACCATAGACAAATGTGTCACACAAAGATATTTTACCATCAATAAGAGAAAAAGGACGAATGAGAAATTGCCCATGAATAAGAAATTATGGAGTAAAATAAAAAGGAAACAAAGACTATGGATGACCATCAAAAGGCTCAAGTCTTGTGAAGATGTTGACCAGCATGAATTTTTAAAGACCGAGGAAGAGTATAGAAGGCTGAACAATCAAATCAGGAAAGAAACACGCAGTGCTGTTAAATCTAAAGAAAATGATATTGCAAAACATGTACAAGATAACCCTAAGATTTTTTGGAAATATGTGCAGTCAAAAACAACAAACAAGCAAGAATTCCTGAATTGTATAAAAATAGTGACAAATTAATAAAAACCAATGGGGATTTAGAAAAGGCAGAAGTTCTGGGAGAACAATTCTCAGGAGTTTTTGTTCATGAGCCTGAAGGAGAAATACCAAGATGCACCATGCGAAATGTGCCTACCCTACAACACTTTGAAATGAAAGAGGATGATATCAGGAAAATTATTCAAAAGCTAAAAAGACACAAATCTCCAGGACCAGACAATTTACACCCAAGGATCATTAAAGAGGCAACAGATGTTCTATTGGAGCCTCTAAAGATATTGTATGAATATTCTTTTAACACAATAAGCAACTTCCAAACGACTGGCGTATAGCAAATATCACGGCAATTTACAAGAAAGGTGCAAAATGTGATCCTGAAAACTATAGACCAGTCAGTTTAACTAGTGTCATATGCAAGATTTTAGAAACTCTAATCAGAGATGCTGTGATGACATACATGAACAAAAATGCATTGTTTAGTAAGAAGCAATTCGGTTTCATTAGGGGAAGATCTACAGTTTTGAAGCTCATTAAGACATTGAATAGATGGACAGATATATTGGATGAAGGCAATGCAGTCGACGTTATATATTGCGACTTTATGAAGGCCTTTGATAAGGTAGCTCACAGAAGACTTCCGGAGAAAATTAAAAGCTATGGAATAGGGAAAAATTACCAAGAATGGATTAGGATATTCTTATCAGGAAGACAACAGAGAGTAATTGTGAATGGTGAATAGTCAAGTTGGAAAGATGTGACAAGTGGAGTGCCCCAGGGGTCTGTACAGGGGCCTCTGTTATTTGTTTTTTTTATTAATGACTTGCCTGAGTGTATCACATATAACAGTGAATTGTATCTTTATGCAGATGACACAAAGATATTTAGAGAAATGAAAGACGTTGAAGATTGTAAGAAGTTGCAACAAGACATCAGTGATGTGTATCTGTGGTCAAAGAAATGGCTCTTGAGTTTTCATCCAGACAAATGTAAATACATGAGGATTGGAAGAACAAGTATTGTAGACCAAGGCTATAAGATGGAGAAACAATTGAATAAGACTACATCAGAGAAGGATGTGGGGGTCATATTTGATGACAAGCTTAAATTCAGTGATCATCTGGCTGAAAAAGTGAACAAGGCGAACAGTATTGTTGGGTTGATTAGGTGAAATTTTGTGTACTTGGATACTGACATATTCAGAGTGTTATTTGTAACATTGGTAAGACCACATATTGAATATGCCAATCAGGTATGGTGCCCTCACCTTGTTAAATATATTGAGACTTTAGAAAATGTACAAATGAGAGCTTCTAAGTTGGTGCCAGAACTGAAAGATTTGCCATATGAGGAAAGACTAAGAGCCCTGAGACTGCCGACTTTGGCTTACAGAAGAGTAAGAGGAGATATGATAGAAGTGTTTAAGATAGTGAGTGGAAGGTATGATGAAGAATGTAGTGAAGGAGTACTACAACGTTGGCATCACAACACCAGTAGGGGACACTCTCTCAAGCTATTCAAGACAAGATCAAGGCTGGACCTGAGGAAATATTCATTCCCATGTAGAGTGGTCAACTATTGGAACAGTTTGCCGGAGTCGGTGGTCACAGCTTCCTCAGTACAGCATTTTGAAGCTCGACTGGACAAGTTCTTGAAAAATCAGGAGCTAATATATAACTATAGAGCTCAGATCCAATACGTGCCCTGGTCCGTTACAATGACAGCTATGACTGTGGTGAGTAACAGGAATTCTCTTACTGCCTCCACCTTCTGGGGTAGTGGGGTAATGCCGTTGGGCATCACTTGGAGGGGTGAATCTTGAGGCCATACTGCTGCAGGCAGTCGCACAGTTCCCTCAGGTGTTGCCTGTGCTGGTCGTGGGTGTGTGAGTCGACGAGAATATCGTGAATAATATCTGACAGGATGGCGATTTGTGGTGAAACCCGAGTTACATGGGGGGATGGGGGGGTGGCAATTGCGTGCAGCATGCACGAAACTCGGATGGTACAGTACATGCAGAAGTCGGGGTTCTGCTAGTGCTGTGGTGTGGCAGTGGGTGTAGGACGTGGCGCTGGTGGAGGTAGGTGGGATGGTGACGTCCATTGGTGGTATGGGTGTAGGGCAGTGGTTCTCAATCTTTTTTCAGTGATGGCACCCTGGATTTATATAATCCTTTCTGTAGCACCCCTTTTTCACCATCACCCCTCCTCACATGAATTAACTTCTGATATAAAATTGTATCTGTTTGAATTACTTTAATTAATTAATACCATCGCCTCATTAGCTAATTTATCACCACAAATAACACACAGTGGTGTAGGATTAACCTCATCGCCACACCAAAAGAATCCCAAATCTAGATAATTATCCAAATAGGAGCGATTTTTCCTGCTTTTTTTGGAAGCTGATTTATTTGCTGTTGGAATGGCCAAATCTTTTTCACTCGTACTTCTACTTTCGTTTCCTTCTTCACCCTCACTACTATCTCCATGTTTTCTCTTCTTAATGACAAACTTATCCATTGTGAGTTTAAGTTCAATACAGCTGCAGAATATCAGAAGCAGCAAGGAATACACACGTACAGCTCGATCACGTACTGGACGACCGACGAGTATAAACAAAGAAAATTTGGTTACGCAAGGAGTACTATTACATTCTATTGCCATTATTATTATTATTATTATTATTATTATTATTATTAGGCTATCAGTAGTAGTACAAGTGTGCAAAAGGAAATATCTACCTATATTTTATAGTAAAATATTAGAGCAAGTAACTTCCTACACCGACAGTTAATTATAGGCAGACTGCTACAAACTGTTTTACAAATGTACCTTGAAACGATCTAGCCAAGACAAAATTCATGGCAATCTTGTGGCACCCCTAGGCGCTGTCCGTGGCACCCCAGGGTGCCGCGGCACCCAGTTTGAGAACCACTGGTGTAGGGGCATTGAAGGTGTCTGGTATGGCAGTTGCCAGGCTGGTGAGGTCCATTGTTGGTGGTGTTGTGGGAATGTTGTGCCGAGGTGGTGTAGTGCAATGTCACTTATAAGTGACATTGGTGTAGTGCTTCTCTCATCTGGTAACACTGATAGGGTCGGGGCTTCAACAGCAATGAGGTATAGGTTTATCGCTAGCACGATTCGAACATGGTGTTCCTTTCTATCTGTTGCTGATGTATAATATATGAGCACTATCCATTCAATACCAAAAACGATAATAGACAATCAGAAATTTGCTCTGTATACATATTCTGTGTATACATTGTGTAGATTACTGTGGTTATTATAACGAATTGGGATGTAATATCTTGTGATAAACATTTGTACAGTATGTTCTTTATATAAGAGTAACAGCATACTAAAATTAGTAAATGTTATCATTGGTAGTACTGTAGTTGTAGTAATAGTAATAATGATAGTAAAAGTAGGAGTAGTAGTATTTAAAATTATTAGTATTACTATTATTTTTCATTATTATTATCATATATTATTATTGTTGTTATTATTAATTATATAATATATTATTATTATTATTATTATATCTTATAATTATTATTATTATTATTATTATTCATTATTATTATATATTATTATTATTATTATTATATATTCATTATTATTATTATTATTATATGTTATTATTTTTGCTCATTATCAATTTTTGTTCATTATCATTATTTTTCATTATCATTATTATTCATTATATTTTATCATTATTATTATTATTTCTATTATTGTCGTCGTCGTCACAATAATTATCTATTCTAAGGCTCATAAAAATATTGCTGATTAACTAGTAAAGTTATTTAACCCCTGCGATCTGGGAGGGGGGGCAGTTGCCTCCCAGTTCTACCCTGCCGCTTGCATCAAAATGCCTCGATTTCCCCTATATTCACACCGCTCTCACTCTTAACCTATATAGTGTACTGACTTCAATAATATTTCTTACATACCTTCAACCTTTCCTCTATCGAATGGTACCATCTGGAGGGCTGTATGATGTGTAGTTAGGGAGATATGGTGAGTTGAAGTGGACCATGTTTGCGCTCGAATCACCAGTGTTTTTGACTCTACGCGTGCGAGTGACTCGACCGCGGCATGGGTGTTCAGTTGCCCGCGAAATTCCCTTGTTTACTTACTCGTATTACTACTATTATGTATCGTATGTCATGATTACAACACTAAAAATAGTATGAACACTTGTAGGAATATATCATCGTGTAACTGTCACATAGAAAATTATAAACAAACTGATTTGTACCGTAAGAAACACGTATATTTACCATCACTCTCTCCCCTGCCTGGCCGTGTTTGTGGTGTTATTTTCTTATTACTACCATTATGTATCATGTGTCATGATCTATACACTAAAAATAATACGAAAATCCAGATAAAACATAATTAATATTTTTGAGACCTTTTCATATGGATATTTTATTATTTCACTTGAATTATTAAGAGCCGGAGCTTTTGAAGGGTTTTCCTTCATGTTCTTGTTATTGAGGGTGAACCCCTCGGTTGAACCCCCTCTCGGTTGAACCTCTTAAATATTGGTTGAACCCCTTTTAAGAAGTGGTCACCCCAAAAAGAAAAAAAAAATGATAATAATAATAGTAAATGATTCAATGTCGGTAAAAGAAAATGGATGGGAGGAAGAGAGTGAGTGAGTGAGTGAGTGAGTTGAATCCCTTTTAAGAAGTGGTCACCCCAAGAAGAACAACATGAACAAGAACAAGAACAAGAACAATAATTCGGATAAAACCTAGAGCTCTCGGCTTAGGCCGGAGCTAAAAACCACCAGATCTCATACACAATAAAATATCACAGTGTCCTAAATTATGGTGGAAGTTCAATGTTGGTATATCTGGAACAAGTACTGCAAGTACTGCGAGGTTTCTTGAGGAGTTTATTGAATATTCTATGATAAATCAAGTAAGAACATTAATATTAAAAAAAGACTCAGAATCCATGATGAAATGTTGTGAGCTTCAGCCACACAGTACGATACGAGATGCAGCTAATTAGTAGTAGTGTGGCAGTAGGTTGTCAATTACTTGTAGCAGAAAATCTCTACCAGAGATACTGCTATCACTCCTTCACCTGTGGGGAAACCGGGTGTAAGCAGTGAATAATTATATAGTTGAGTCACCAGCACTGCCTAATGGTACAGGCGCTCATATGTTTAAAATATTTAAGTAATTATATTTCTTAAGCAACAAAGTTCATTAATGGGGGAAGACCCAACTCACGCTGCATGTTCACTATCCTGGTCGACATTGGACAGCCGAGAATTATCCTCATTGCTCTATTCTGACATTTTTCTAAAGTTTCCAGAGTAGCCCTGGGAAATTGAATTAGAGCAGGGAAGAGGTAATCAACAACTGAACGGATAAAAGCAATATAGATGGTCCTGGCTACTGGGATGGAGATGCCTGAGGAGTTGTTAGAGAGCCATTGAAGTGGTGTAAGTCGGCGCTGGAGACGACCCAACAAGTCCTGGACAATAGGATAGTTTTGAGGTCTGGCAGGAACAATTGGCCAAATATTGACTGGCGCACACAGGTAGCTGTACTGGGAACACATGGGAATGACAGTCTCTCCAATGGTGAACACTGGCCGAGCTTGAGGAAGGCGGCAGGGGAATATTCTACTCTTATTTGGTGAGACAATAATACCATAGTGAGATGAGAGCACAGAGAAGGAGTCAAGAAACCTCTAGAGATCCCTTGGTGAGGTAGAATGAACACAGATATCATTAGCATAGCACGTAATTGTAGTACCAGGAATATCAGGGAGAAAAGTGAGCAGCTAATGCATCAAAATATTAAATAACAATGGGCTGACAACACCCCCTGGAGGCGTACCAAGATAAAAACTGCGCAAAGGACTGAGCGCACCACTGAAAAACACATGAGAGGTCCTGTTACTGAGGTAGCCCCGAATCCACTGTAATAGATTACCCTTTATACCAAAGTCAACCAGTTGATACAAAACAGACTTGCAGAGGGCCAGGTCCGGAGGCGAGGCAGGACTGGTAGGAGGTGCAGTCTGGGTGGTGGAGGTGGTGGAGGAGGAGCAATAGTAGACGCACGAGCCTGGACCTGACGTCGAGTACATCCATGCCACACGCTAACCCCTGGCTGAAGGCATCGTGGACACTTCCATCCAGATGTATCCTCAGTAGGTGAAGACTCAGAGGTTAAGGCAGCAGGGCGTGATCGTTCACCCGACAGGACACGTCTTGGAATCATGGTCAGCAGCACATCATGCACACTTCGGCCTGGCAGAACAGTACCGGGAGATATGCCCAACTCCCCAGCACCTGTAGCACCAAGACTGGTCATTATTAAGTTTATTCACCTCACACGGTGGAAGACAGGAGAGGAAATCAAAGGAAATCTCATTTGGAGGTGGATTAGGTTGACTCCAGACAACAACAATACGGCTAATGGGGGAAACATCTTGGAAAAACCGACGGGCAGAGTACACACCAGGGTATTCCTTGGCAAGTTTCGGGTCAACATCAATAGGAAAACGGGTGAGGATGTAGCTGGGGAACTTACGAGGCCTCTCGGGTGAGTCTTCAATAATGAGAGCCAGAGACAAAAAATCACCAGCCTTGACTCTATCAATAATGTCCTGACGCTTCTTAGAGATGTAGACAAACCGGGAGGTAACAGCAGCCATCTTGACCTCAGCTAGTTCACGCTGCAGCTGGAAGGCCCTGTTGACATCAGACAACCAACGCAGCTTTAGGTCTGTAGATGGATTCCTAGGGAAGGATAGCTTAACATAGGCATTTCTCGGGGCAAAAACAGGAAGGTTGGACGAGGGCAAGGAGTTGGTATACAAAGATGAAACATCAGGTTGAGGCAGAGAAGGTACGTCATGCACAGTTGAAACACCCTTCGCAGGAGGCAAATAGTCCACACCATCGGAATCGGACGAGGCATCAACGGGTCGCTTGGTAGAGGTTGAGGAGGTGGAAGGCTGCAACCTGATCTGCGGAGTGACCGAGGAGAGGGGGGGAGGTTGCGAGAAGGCAGCTCAGGCCAGTGATCCTCGATAATAGACTCATCCTCTTCCGACATGGTGAAGTCAGCTTCCAGGCAGGAGGCCACATCCGAATCCGCACTCTCCATCTGGCCAGGCTAACAACTGAACACACGTACAGCCGGCAGCAGAAATTAGCGTCCCTCTCATGTATTAAATAATGCTAATATGACCAGATATTTGCATTCTGAACCAGTTTTTATTCCAACAACATACGTAATTTACCATATGAGACCTATATATGTCCTCTCTGCATTAATATTGTATTACAACATCACTATAGCTAATGCATACGCAGGTGGAAATGAAGCGAACTTATGCTACCGACTGTACATACATACACACAGAACCAAAACAAAACAAACAAATCACAAAAAAGACGAGATACACCTAGAACACAACAGAAACAACAACACACAAACAATTACACAAAAAACAAAACAAAAAACAATACAAACAACAACACAAGGAGAACGCCCAAAACACGTCTTCACTCCAGGAAGGTTGGGGCGAGACTCGAACCGCAGAGGTGTAGTCATGAATCGAAGAAAAGTTTCCACACACTCCAGATGGCGATTTGTAAATAGTAAGATGCATTATTTCCTTCATGCCTTTTGTATTAGATAGAATCTGCGTATATAGATAAAAGGAACTGTGTAATTTGAATAGTAACTGTTTTGCTTCATGATTAATTCCGTTGTTTCTTATTTTTGTAGCTTAATGTCTGCTTCGTATCTTCATTTGATAGCCGTCATCCAGAAAGACCCCAGGCCTCGTTTCAGTGTCTGCAGAGGGGGTAGACTTTTCATGGTCTGCGATTTTACATATGGTAATTCAAACAAATTGCGGACAATTATTGTTTCACGTTTCCATATGATGTTATTGTTCTGAAGATAATTTCTGAAGTAGAAAATGCTGTCGGAAGATTATTTATCAGGTAGAAAATAATATGATTGAGGAAGGGTAAACGTTAAGTAAAATATGAAAGAGTGAGAAGAATTATGACGAAGGTTAACACGAATAGAAAATAAAATCACAACACGCAAGGGACGCTACTAGCCTACATAAATATACTGGGGTGCTGTTGGAGGACATCAACCCTCCATACCATATCATCTGATCTAGGAACTCCAGTCTGGGGTATGTGTTTGTGTGTATAGCTTCTCTACAGACATCTCTGGTGTGTGTGTGTGTAACTTCTCCACCCACAACTCTGATCTTATCACATCTTTAACCTGCTTAAATCATCACTGTGGTTCCAGGCACCAACAAGTCAAGTAGTGCCACTCTCTCTCTCCTCAGTCAATATCACCTCGACACCTGCAGACCAGACCCATCTACACCACAACAGTTCTCTCTCGTTCTTACCCTCATCTCACTCTACTATATTCGTCCGACTCCCATACGATCCTTTCTATAAGGACTGTATTTTTCAACATTTTGGGACACTTGCAGGTAACTTGAATTGACCCATCTAGTAATTACAGAAATTAATCAGATTTGTCACTACTATTACTTGTAAAATTATCCCTCTATGTTGTCGTTTCTCACATCAATACACTCTAAAGCATTCGTTAACTGTCACACATACCTTACACACCTTTCGGAATAAGTAGCACTTCCATTCACTACAGTGGCAAATCAGAAACATTAAAATCTATTTTAATGGTCAAGGAGAGTAGTTACTATTTGGAGGTGAACAGCAGACTCGTATGCTAAGTACAGGTTTAAATAGTGGCAATGAAATCTAGCATGCGTATGCGCACCACAGAGTATGGGAAATACAGAAATAAATAACACAGACAATAATAATAATAGAGGACATATATGTGTACCCGTAATGGAAACGAATAATAATGAGGCACGCCTTGCTACGTGACAGATCGAGTGTTGCATATAAATGTACGTGAGTAGTGTGTTTTGTCTGAGGATGGAAATAGCAATGTGTTTATCAGTAGTAATTCCCGGGGTCACTAACTGAAGGATTGCGTGTGATCGCCAGCGGTTTTAATATGGAAGTTGGGGAAAGGAGTGTTGGCCGAGTTAAATGTATTTTGTAAAATCTTCCCCGCGATAATTACTGATACATCGTACGTCTGCACTTTAAGATGTTATTATTCAGTAATTATATTAACATCATAGATAAGAATTGGTGTGCAACATACAGTAAAACAGCAATTACAAGCATAAAATAGTACAGAGGTTGGCAGAACTAATAACATTTATATTAGTTCATACCTGCACCTTTGACTTAAAACAAAAAAACACTATGTTTCTGAAAGAACAATGCCCTACAATTATACATTTTTATGAGGCCGAAATCATGCGGGAAAGAGATCACCGACCCAGAAATTCCCCAACTTTGTTGTTAACAATTATTTTATCTGGTGAAAAGTGGCAGTTTTACTTAGGTTCATGACGTCGGGAATTGCAAGGTGTGTGTCTGGTTGTGGAGTAAGTGCATGTCTGTGTTGGATAGCATGAATATATATTTAGGGGGGCAGCATATGGTGCATCCCGTTCGTGTAGTGTAACCCTCAGGGACCATGTCAGACTCCTCGTCCCGTAGCATCTGCTGTGGTGAAGCGGGAGTGGAGGTGTCTGCAGCCGGCAGAGAGGGTTACCGGGACGAGGAGGCGTGGCTGGTACAGTCATGGTCAATAGTACTGCAACATCTTCCAATGAGATGGCTTCGAAAAATGATCCGAAACTATAGCTGTTGGTGTGTGCAATTTTGGTTCATAAAATTAACTCAAATAGCTCGATTTTATTCACCAGGTTGCAGAACATTAGACCATGACTTTAGACCCGACAACAGTTCTGCCTGCGCCACCCAGAAATGAAATATTGTAGATGTGGCACCAGTGTGTGTGTATGCGTTTGTTCGTTTGTACATGCTCGAGAAATAATCGGATCGTCAACTCATATATTCCGTTGTGAACAAGAAGCAGCCTTCATATCCATTCCATAGATTGCGTTGTGTGGTTGTGGTGGGAGAGATATGGGAGGGGGAATGTAACTCATATATAGTAGTGTTTTGGTTATATTTTATATTTATTACATGGGGTTTATGTCTATCGGCTACCAAGGTCATTGAAGCAGGACAGATGTGGTAATATCAAGTTATGATAACATAACCTCAATCCAATGCTCCTGTCTCGTGAAGTAGGTGAAGCCTAGAGTAGGCGATGGAGTTAGGGATATGGATAAGTAAGTTGTTATTAGCAGTAATGATATTCGTTTATCATTCAATTATTTGATGATCGTTTAATGCTAACGACACCTTGTATTCCAAACAACACTAAAATGAGGTTTGTATGTTACCCGTCATAATGTATATAATTATATTCAAAGATCTTTTGGAATTACTCCATAAGTATATCACCTCTCTCTCTCTCTCTCTCTCTCTCTCTCTCTCTCTCTCTCTCTCTCTCAGCCTATTGTGCTGTAGCGAGTGCCGGAAAATCTAGTAGTGGTATCTGCTGTATAGTGCCGACCGTGGGTAATGCAGGATTGATTGACTGATTTTTTTATTCAACTAGGCATCTGGCGGCGTAATAACATAAAATGGTTATCTACATCGTTAATAAAATATGTATTATCGTGGACATTAATATCGCGCCCTTCTTCTGACTGAGTCACTGTCAAGAGGGGCGCGATATTATTGTTCACGACTGTACATACAGTATGATTAAATTGACCAAAGTAAAATAAATAAAACAATAAAAAAAAACCATCAAACTAGCTAAACACCATATTTATAAAATATAATAAAATCACAATTTGTGGAGAGGGTATTCCCTCCCACACTACAAGCCTCCTTCCCGAGCACCTGAGAGAGACTATAAGAACCGTCACCCACCCTGTACTTCGAGAGGGGCCTACAACGAAGGTCCCCAAAGCTGAGACACTCGACAATAAGATGCCGTACTGTCAGAGGGACCAGACTATCATCACAGTAGGGAGTGGGTGATTTCTCCATTAAAATGAGTCAATAGTGCGTGGCCAATGCCAAGACGGACAAGAGCCATCTCCCACCGGCGGAACAGGCCGCTGAAATTCCACAAACGGGATGACTCCAGGCAGGAGGCCGAGAACTGGAGACTGCAGCCTTAGTCAGGGCGTCAGCTCACTCATTCTCATAGACACCCACATGAGCCAGGACCCAACAAAATGTAACTCTGCGGCCATCATGACCCAGAAGGACAAGAATAGCCAATTTCAGGAGATGGGAAGAGTTAAAATTGCACAAGGCATACAAGACACTACAGGAATCACCAAAAATAGTAAATGAAGACTCAGGGAGAGTAAAAATCTCTTGCAGGTCATATAGTAGGGGAGGTGGCTGAGTGGTTAGTGTTCTGGACTCATAGCCTAGAAGTCGGGAGATCGATGGATTTAAACATGCTATCAGAAGGATAGGGGTGATTGAGGAGCATGACGGTCTGTGTAAGATTTTTGGCTCTGATTAAAACGCCCTAACCGTATTTTTTTATGGGGCCCATTGGTAGTAATCCAATTTCTTTCTCCAGATATCCGGAAGCATGGATAAGGTTACCACGTCCCTCCCTGTAGTAAGCCACAAACCAAAAGGATGTATGAACCCGACACTCCTTAGGGACATGCTCTACAGAATCATAAAAAATGTTAGGGCAGTAGTCATTGTCACTATCAACTACATTTGTGGACCGCATCATCTAAACTTTGCAGTGTGAATCCCCCACAGTCAGAGAATCTTTTGCCTTAAAAGCTGCTTTAGCAGCATCATTTGTATTGAATGTATTATAACACTGATTAGACCTACAGTCTCTGTCATAAGTGATTCGGATACGAAGAACCACTCCAAAAGACTTAAAAATTGAGTGTATATACCATAGCAAAGGGATGCAAGTAATATCGTTAACCTTAACCTGTCCACACCGCTAACAGGGTTTGTCAACACAACACCCGACCTGCTGGGTCTACTCTAATTTGCAGCCTTTTTCATACCACCATATCCAAATATCATTGATTTTGTTATATTGGCCGCAGGAGCCAAGAGTTACTACCTACTGGGCAGATGAGGGGACCGAGCACTGGTCGCCGTGGGCGGGGTACCTCATCCCCCACGGGGCCACTCATTTTAAAAAGCAGCCCCAATGGCTCAGAAGTTTGCCCACAACGGTGCTGAGACCCCCTTCCCCAACATCTCCCAACCTAGACACCCAACCATCCAACATAGGACGGCCCCTAGAGGGCAGTCCGTCTGGAGGGCAGCACTTTTGGCCTTTACTTGCATCCTATTGCATTTCCGGGAACCATTTAGTCTGGTCTCTCTCTGGCGACCTTACTAGCATGGGAAGCCCTCTCTCCCAAATATCGGGGCAAAACAGGAGCCTGAGCCCCCTCTAGTGTAGCTCGCCAGATCTCAGAGACTTGCAAACCCCCCCAACACGTCAAGGCGATTCTCGTTGGGGTTAATGCAGGAGGAGCCCGGGAGAGTGCGTCTGCGACAGCATCGTCCTCCATACGGACATATCATTTGTCAGTCATAAACTCCGATATGAAGGCGAGGTGAAGCATTACACAAGGTGACCTGTTGGTAATTAGCTGTTTCATGGCTGTGGTGAGTGGCTTACGGTCGGTCCGCATAAGGAATAGTCTGCCCTCAAGGAAATGGCAAAAATGTTTAACTGTGTTGTGCATGGCCACCAGCCCTGTATTGAATACACTGTATTTTCGTTGTGGCAGCTTGAGGCGTTTGCTAAAGAATGCAATAGGTTTAATTATCCATTCAACTTTTTATTGGAGCTACGTGCTGATAGCGTTGGTATAGACTGAGTATATAGATATAGGAGTGTGGTATTGGCGAGCTTCGTCTTGATAGTGGTGAAGGCAGTCTAAGTAGCAGGAGTCTAGGCAAGCTTCTTCTGGGACACTTTCTTTAGACCTTTTAGGAGTGTGTGCATTGGTGAGGGACAAAACGGTGATAGAAATTAACCACGCCCAAGAAATCCCATAGTTTTCTTGCTGTGGTCTACAATGAAAACTCACGCACCGCTTTAACTTTCTGAGGTATTGGTGCAATTCGGCTATGTAGAAAAGTGTGTACTCCAATTCACGCAGCACCTTATCCATGAACCTTTGAAACGTTTGTGCAACGTTACGTAGCCCAAATTTCATGGACGGGAACTCAAATAACCCGAAGGGCGTGGTGATTGCCTTCTTCTTGATATCCTCTTCTGCCACCGGAACCTGATGGAAAGCACGAACTAGGTCAATCTTTGAAAAGACTGCACATCCCTAGATCTTTGAGTGGAAGTCAAGGATGTGCGGGATCGGGTACTTGTCGGGAATAGTAACAGCGTTGAGAGCCCTATAGTCTCCGCATACCCTACAATATCCTTCCTGTTGTTCTGGGACCACATGCAAAGGAGACGCCCATACACTGTCAGAAGGCCTGGCCACGCCCTGCTCTAGCATGGCATGGATTTCTCTCTTTGCGACCTCCAGTCGTTCCGGTGGCATATGTTGCGGTTTGGCGAATACTGTTGGCCCCGTTGTGGTGATAGTGTAGCAAATCACTGGATCGTGGACTTGTTGTGAGATGTTTGCAGACGGGAGTTGTGGGAAGTCTTGAAGGATGTAGTGGTATGTGTTTGAGTGAGAAATTTGTGTGATAGAGAGTGTAGTTTTGCAGCAGACCCTGGATTGGTGCTTGGACATCTGCCACATCGAAGAGCCATACCATGTATTCCTGCTTCATGAGGGTAACCATGATGCTACAACACGGACGACTACGCTGAACGACAGTGAGTTGCATTTCAACAAATTCATCGTGATTATAACAAAGCAATTTACAGGCTTGCAGGAATAAAATACATAATTGCTGATGTAACAAAGCAAATAACTCAAATGTTCACTCCAGGTGATAACATAATAATACGGGTACCCGATCGAACTTCGAAACCTTACACAGTCATATATTTAGTAGGCAATAAACATATAATAAATAATAATTTTACTGAGGTGGTTGATATTGTTTATGTAAACAGAATCAAGAGATTGGTAAAATGCGCACAAACCTAACACCCAAAATAAAATCAATCAATATCTCCAGAACATCACAAATTTCCTCTTCCTAGTAATATTATTCCTACTACTGATGATAATAATATAAACAACTACAAACAAACACTCCGATCGGTTTTCGATGAAATATAATAATTCTTCTTACAGATGTGGCCCAAATCAACCTATATAACGGTTTTCATGGCAACACTCACGGTGGCCAATGGTTCCGATGAAGTACTGTACACAACGCAGATAAAGATGACGTCTTAAATCCAAGTGCTCTCGTTTACAATTTTATCAAACAGTTGAAGAGAATAGGAATATAAATAAAATAATGTTGACGAGCAATATGATCACCATTTCTTACTCTTTAGAGAATATATCAAAATTGTTTTACAAATTTTATGCCATTGAGCAAGAGTTACAGTTACTGGTAATTAATGATACACGTTTTGTTTGACAGGTATCACACGAATAGAATTGCCAAGTTAAAGGCATTATATTCTGTAATGTCCTTTCACCATTGGGCACCCTATAAATGAATTCAGAGACTCAGGTAATATTGCTCACTTATTATACAAAAATATAATATACAAAAAATACAATATTTTCATTGGCTTAGAGCCATCATCACAGCACAGAGCGTGGTTTAGTTAATAATTTTTACGTGAAATTTCATGAGCACTAATTGGTACTGCTTAGATAGTGGTATACAAGCATATCCCATAAATAACAATCGCCTGTTCCTCCTTGTAACTCTCCACGAGTCACAGAGCCAGTCCTCGAGCAGTTCGACTCGCGACGAGCTGGATGAGTCCCGGATGCATGCTTCGTGGGAGTCACCTGAGCGAGAACATGAGATTGAGATTTATGATTCTTTACGGTGTCATTTGCCTTGTGGTGCTTCTTTTGTAGGGTTGACTCAACAAGTTCTGCAATTGTCTTCGTTAATTCATCTACTTTACTTTCCAAAGTGCTTTCTTTATTTGTCAATACTTCATTCTCCTTTTCTTTAGCCTGTAGAAGTTTTAAGAGATCATCGTTAGTAGGAGCAGTAGATGAACCAGCTACAGCTACGGCATAGGACACAGTGGGAACCTGGGTTACCCCCTCCACCTTCCTCTTTGCCTCACCATAACTGACATCATGAGCCTTCATGTATGCCATTGTTTCAGTCTCCATTATAAGGATTCTGCAGATACCTGCACCTGCCTGGTGGGGGCCGGCACAATTGGCACACTTGATGACTGTCTCTGAACACAGATGAGTCTCCTGACTTCCGGCACATTTACCACAAATGAATTCTCCTGAGTCTTTAGTGAAACACCTCAATGATGTATGTCCGAATTTTTGGCACCTGAAACAACGCATCGGTTTCTGAATATAAGGTCTTACGTGAACAATTTCGTATCCAATCTTAACAGGGTCTGGTATCTGAGCAGCAACAAAAGTCATGAAACATATGCCAAATTTCTCTCTCTTGTTCTCTGGGGTGCTGATGGTGTAATGGTTAGCACACTCGCCTAGCACGCGAGAGATCCCGGGTTCGATTCCCGGGTCAATGGAATTGTTGGACAATTTTCCCAAGCCCCTATGTCCCTGTTCACCTAGCAGTCAGTACGTACCCGGCTGTAAAAACGAGGGTAGCAACCTTGTAGGCTGGGGGAAGATATGTTGATGTAACAAGACTGACTGCCTTAATGACCAACACCATGAGTCGATAGGCATAAAGCCCTTAAGGTATTTCACTCACGTGGATTGTTTCGAGGCAAATCATCACAGTGGCCTCACATCTCCTTATTCGTACGAGCCCCTGTACCACGGGGCAGTGCTGGCGAGTGTACACATTTTCTTGTAATAACTTTTGCATGATGGTCTACAATTCAATGTTTAACAAGTGTCATCAATATTTTAAATCAACGGAAAAAGTAAAGACATATTTTAACTCCGGAGTAGGTTGGGTGAAATGGGCAACTCTTTGTAACATTTTATTAAACCTGGGGAGTGCGGTTGGTTGGTTGGGCGAAATGTTTACTTGTGATATATACGTAATCCCTGACCAGAGACGAACGGCAGGCACCACACACACACACCCTGCATTCGAACTCAGCCTCTATAGGTGTACTGGGTGGGGAAATGCACAATACCAGGCTATTCGAAGCTTTCTGCTCCTCACACTCTGGTCAGAAATTATGTATCACGAGTGTACGATCCAAGGGAATCGTTACCTTGGCTAGTAATCGAAATTTGCTTGAAAACATGACACTCTTTTCTATCTTTCAACATATTTCATATAATGTCGACCTGTTTAATATCTCCTAATTATCAGTTGTTTCGGAAAAAGTGAAACTATTAAGTTACTCAATGAGATTAGGATTCAAACATCTTTATTACATCATTTGATTCCTCTATATATTGATCAAAATAAATCTTGATACCAATGTTTATTATCCCATGTCTTATCTTTCGGGCATGTACTATACTATATTCATATTATATAAGAAGAGTCTACTATAATATTTTGTATTGTATTACAGAGATCTATCGACGCAAACTGAATTAATGATCTTGTATTGAAAAGAATAAGCGTAATTTCACAGCCACAACATAGCAACACGCCCCCCCTCCCCACCCTCATTAATGTGTAGCATAGGTTAGCTTATATACACACAATAACATCACCTAGCTAAACACATTAATTTTAAGATTAATTTTTATGTAACAATATATTCATATGCATGTATTTCTATTCATGTATTGATGATACTGTCTATGTACTTTTGTGTATAGGGTGTACCAATGTCTTAATGTCTATTTTTATGTTGCTATACATGTATTCATTGTTAAATTAGTTATTATGTACCCTACCAAACATTGTGAACTTGCCTTCTATTGAATAAAGCATAGAACATTAACTCTTGGAGTCCAGAGGCTGGTAGCAGACTGAGCGCTGTACACCTTAAAAGCCATTAAGACGCAGATAGAAGCCCAAGGGTCACTCCTAATCTGTTTACAGTCAGACAGCAAGCCACCTGGTCAGGCTGAACACACACACACACACTCGCTCTACCAAAACACCATTACCTGATCCCCCTTAGACCATTAATACAAAGATTAACCTTTTCCTCTCTCCAAACCCGGGTGCTCAGGTCATAAAGGATGTTTGTACCTTCACTCACGAAAGAGAGTAAATAAGAGTAAAAGTAAGAGAGAGAGAAAGTAAAAGGGAGAAGAGAGGAGAGAAGGTAGACAGACAGAGAATCAGACTGACCATTCACAGGCAACAGTCACTCTAGCCATTTCTGTCAACTATTAAGTATAATGTATATAAGCAGAGTAGGTACACTAGCTTTTAGGATACTTAACATTGTGTTGATGTGCTGTAATTTCTAGAGAAGTGGCTTAGGTATTTGTTTAATTTAAGGATCCTACACCAGCCGAGGACCGGACCGGTGAGGCATCCCTTCAACCCAGGTCGTCCTGTAGCAGTGATTCGGGCTCACTTTTTTTTTCTATACCTCAACCTTGGGGCTGTAGGCTGTTAGTAGCCCGTGACTCTTGCGAGGCCCCGAGATTACTGGGTGTCGCACCAGATGAGACAGTGGAGCTTCGTGGTGATGTTGGTACCGTAGTCTCTTTTCTGCCCCACTAGATGACGACACCTTATTTATACACGTCACTATCAGGGGAGAGTAGCTACACCGTCACTCACAGCATCTTGGAATATGGTCTGGCATCTTCTATGTTGTGAGTTGACGACAATGTAAGGGGTATTTTCTTGACGTGTCAGCGTAGGCAGGATAATTGACCAACAGCTGGACTCAGTTCACCTCTGAAAATCCCAAACGTTTTCTCATGGATTCGAATCAGGTTCCTTCACAGCCGCAGTCTGTCTCTTTATCCACTCTGCCACCGCCTCCATGTTCCCAGAATTGTGAATAAGATTCAACAGTAATCATCGTGCTTATTCAGGAGAGTCTGGACCAGGCATCGAGACTATACTCGAGGGTTATTACACCGCCCCGAAGGGAGGGTGTATTGTTTTCGGTGCCGGATATTTATTTATCTGTTAGTGTGTTTGTTTATGGTCTAGCGTCCACAGGTTTAGCCGTATGATGTTAATTTCTTTCTATTGATAGATTTTCATCATAAAACAAATTGATTAACTTTTGGGCAAAATCGGTCGAAGGCCAAGGTCACATAAAAATAAAGATAGCAAAGGACGAGTAGTCGCTGGCATCTTTAAGGGGCGGTGTTGCAATCAAATGGTGTCTTGTATATATTTGTTATTCATTACAAGTGTTGCAAAGTTAAGTGTTAATATATGTGTGTATTTTATGTCTGAGTTTCTTTTTGGTGTTCTTTGTGTGGAGGTGAGAGAAGTTTTATTCTGGCCCCTACAGTTCCATATAATTTAAGAATTCGTACTCATGCTGTTGTTTTCGAGGGTTTACAACATATATTTTTTTTTACATTTCGTACTTGCAATACTAATTTATTACTAGGGTTGATATTATGTTAATCACCGAGTCATTTGTTAGATTACTCACTGCAGTACTTCTATAATAATAACCTTTCTTTCCTTATAGCCTGTGTAAGAACTCCTGTGGCCAACTGCACCTCACTGAGGACATGGTTGGTGTGCCCAGAGCAGCGAATGAGACCAACAGACGTGTGGCGTGTGGCGAGGACACACACCAACATCGACAAGGACAAGGAGAAAAGGAGAATGACCAGAAAAAGGGAGATAAAGATAACAACATAGACTTCTATATTGGTCAAGGGGAGAAATATAACGAAAGAGACGATTATCAGAATGAGGGAGAGAGAAATAGTGAAACAGACGACTACCTAGAAAAGAGAGAGAAAGGGGTCAACGGGGACTCATTAAGGGGTCTGGGAGGGGAAGGGGACTCATTAAGGGATCTGGGAGGGGAAGGGGACAGTGACAACACACACCCCATGACAACCTTCGAGGACTTGATGGAGGCTGTGGGTACCCGAGGTCGATGGAACTATACTATCATCTTCGCATGTGCCTTTTGTAAGTTAATAATAATAATAATAATAATAATAATAATAATAATAATAATAATAATAATAATAATAATAATAATAATAATAATAATAATAATAATAACAATAACAAATATCAACAATAATAATGCGTAGCACAACTCACCCACATAATATGATCCTAGTTCCTTATAAATCCTACAGCTACCTTCACTATGCCCATGTGGTACCTGTCATATCAATTCCTGGGCACCACTCCGGAGTACTGGTGTCATGTGCCGGAGTTAATGGAGGCCAACTGGACCCAGGAACAAATTATTTCCCTCTCCGTCCCTCTCAGGTCAGTCAATTTGTTTGTCAGTTAATTAGTAGGTCAGGCAATTCGTAGGTCAGTTAATTCGTAGATCAGTCGGTTCGTGGGTCAGTTAATTATAGGGTTAGTCACTTAATAGGTCAATCAGTTATGGGTCAGTCAATTTATCTACATATTGCTACATGATCAAGGATATAGGGGACTGGAAAAATTGTCCAACAATTACACCGACTCGGGAATTGCTTGCTAACTGAGAATGCTAACCATTGCACCATCGACGGCCCCACCATTCAAATATATAAACCTTGAATTACACAAGATCGCGTAATAGTATGTATGTACAGTCGCGGTCAATAATAATCATCCACATATTATGGGTATCTCAAACAATTTACTGTCTAATGTTTTCAAGTTCACATACGATGTTATTGTTTTAAGTAGTGTGTAGCTACTTGTACTAAATTAAAAGATGGTAGTTAACCTATTTATTGGAAAGTTTATCATCTAAGGAACAGAGGGAAGCTGTCAAACTCTTACGTGAGTTACCCCCCTATATGAATTATTATATATGACCACGACTGTATGTATGTATTGTTACGAGAGAAGAATGAGAATGACTATCTGACTATCAAGAATATACACTTAGTTAAAGCAAGAAATATCAATAAACCTCTTTTGCAACAATCCATTTTCTATATTTCATGGTGTAAAGCCAAACAAGAAGTAAAACAATCAACAATTATTGTTAACACTAAATAGTAAGACAAATGGAGGAACATTCACAGTAATAATAGCACTGATAAATCACACTGAAAAACGACACATTAAAAACAATAATAATAGTCACACAATAATAATATCAAAGATACTACTCATAACAATAATTCATATAATTACACAATAATTATAATAATGAGACTTCACTTAATTACTCAACGGTTAAGTTCTGAGTTATAACAGAGTTAAACAACTTACTTTTATACTGGTAGCAATATCTTCGTTGATTTACTCACTTAAATAAACTTGTATTGACCTGGATCAGTTTACATCTTGATACATATGCAAGAAGAATTATAGTAGTATATTTAACTATTCGTGATATGTACAGTCGGCGGCAAAAGTCCTGTCGCCTCACCTGCTTCACTGAGACGCACAGTGTTCATGGACTCGAGAAATATGCATGTTTTCTACACCTAATAATCTCGAATCTATGAACATTGCGTGCCTCGGTGAAGCAATTGAGGCGACAGGACTTTTGCCGCCGACTGTACAATCTCCTCCACTGCCGCTTTCATCCACTCAGCATTGTCAATTTGTGTACCCCACAAGGAGTGAACCTCCAGTGTCGTCGACTCTAGTATCCGAAACACATACCAATATGATTCATGTCAGTTGGAGGTTGATTGAGGGGTGTTGGTGGCTTGGGTGTGGTGTTCTATGGAGGCTGAGTAGGAAACTGTAAGCTGTAATGCAGAAGTCTTGGCTAGGTGCTATTTTTATGAATGATTAATATAGGTCAAAGATAATAGTAACACTTGGTGGATTCAGAGCAGATAACTGAGGAGGAGTTGCGCCGTGCTCTCTCCCGGGGTGACCCCAACGGGAATCGCCTTGACGGGGTGGGGGGCTTGTATGTCTCCGGCCCCTACTCTGCCCTGATTTCAACGAGAGAGGGTTTCCCATGCTAGGAAGGTCGCTAGTGAGAGACCAGACTAAATGGTTCCCATCTTTCAGTTCTTCAACTGTCCCTCTTTTCTTTTTATTTCCTACCTGCTTGCTGTCACACCTCTCTATCACCTTTTTTTCTGGCACTATATGACCTCGATGTTGCGGCGCCTAATATCCATCAATCAATCAATCTCTCCCGGGGTAAAGCTTCTTCCCCTGGTGATGATGGTATTACTTATGCTGTGCTGCGCCTACTTCAGCAAGTTCCTAGGAACCCTCAACTTCAACTGTACAATTTTTGTCTTCGTGATGATTGTGTACCACGAGCCAGGACCAGCAGCACAATAATACCCATCTCTAAGACCGGCACTGCGAAGTTCAGGCCAATTTCCCTTACTTCCTGTTTTTGTAAGGTTATGGAAAGAATCTTACTTAATCGTCTCATGTACAGACTGCAGGATCGTCTTTCTCCATGGCTGTTTGGTTTTCTTTCCCAGCGGAGCACACACCACTGCCTAGTCGACATGTACTCTCGCCTTTCCAGGGAAGTGCCTTCGATGTTGCTAATAGAGACGTCATTTTGGATCAACTGGTTGACTTTGGTATAAAGGGTAATCTATTACAGTGGATTCGGAGCTACCTCAGTAACAGAACCTCTCGTGTGTTTTTCAGTGGTGCGCTCAGTCCTTTGCGCAGTATTTATCTTGGTACGCCTCCAGGGGGTGTTGTCAGCCCATTGTTATTTAATATTTTGATGCATCGGCTGCTCACTTTTCTCCTTGATATTCCTGGTACTACAATTACGTGCTATGCTAATGATATCTGTGTTCATTCTACCTCACCAAGGGATCTCTAGAGATTTCTTGACTCCTTCTCTGTGGTCTCCTCTCACTATGGTATTATTGTCTCACCAAATAAGAGTAGAATATTCCCCTGCCGCCTTTCACAAGCTCGGCCAGTGTTCACCATTGGAGAAACTGTCATTCCCATGTGTTCCCAGTACCGTTACTTGGGTGCGCCAGTCAATATTTGGCTAATAGGACCGTTCGCATTAAGAAAAAAGCTGCCACATACCACCAGATTTTTACATTTCGTTTTTTATAAAAGGTACAATGAAATTAGCTCACCACAGGCTCCCTGTTATGATATTATACCAACAACATTATTTTGATTCACTTAACCCTTAATGGCCGGATTGCGGTTATAGACGGCCCCAAGAAGCGGCCGGATAGTGTCGTACGCCACTGCTATGTGGTGACCGGGCGAGATGAATCACCGCTATTGCCAATGTCGGCATTTGCGAGCCCAATTTGGCGTGTTTTTTTTTACTTGGCTATACTTCACCACCATCCCTACAAATCACCATCATCAGTCAGTGTGTTACTGACTGTAAACATGGATGGATGTGGATTAGATTTCTCGTGCGTGTCCGATTCTGTGTTGCGCCATGCTTACTTACAACACTGACTGCCACCCGCGCGGGCCACGTTCAGTTGTCGTCAGAGCCACTCCACCTAAGCGAACGCAGCCGCGCTCACACGAGAAAGTACCCTTCATTCCTCACTTAATTTCTCGGCAACGGAGAGTTGTAGAGAGCTGGGGTTGGTTTTATTGGAAAGAGGAAGAGTTGATTTAAGTTGTTCAGTATCGTAGTTTAGACGTACAGAGTAAGTGGAATAGAGCGATTTTGGAAAAATCAGCCAAAAGCGCCCGGACAGGCAGTAGGGAAAGTAAGACTAGCCCCGGACTGACAAAATGGCTATCCATAGTTATCCCGTCGCGGAGGGGTTAAGAACAAAAGAATACCTATCTATGAGCTCACATAATAATTTGTGATGTTTTTTATGTTGTGCTTTGGTGTTGGTTGTATAAGGCCCAGCTTGAAGATTTATTGATTTTACATGTGTATTGAAGTATAATATTAACTATTTTTATAAATAAATGCTCTCATGAGTCAATAGCAAAATGATTAATATGAAAATAAAGCATTTTTTGTCAGCGGGAGAACGAGCGTATAGAACACTGACTCGGTGAAGAGAGGTTTAAATTCATATATACGGAGATATTTAACTATCTTTAAGGCAAATATTCATTGATATTACTCCGTAGGGGGGTATTGCCTATATTAATTAATGTGGGCAATACTTACAGGGTTTTGGCGCCCCTTCGGCCCCAGCCATTAGCTTTCAGTTCTTCAACTGTCCCTCTTTTCTTTTCATTTCCTTACTGCTTGCTGTCACACCTCTCTATCACCTTTTTCTGGCGCTATAGGACCTCGATGTTGCGGCGCCTAATATCCATCAATCAATCATTGATATTAGTACAAAATATTTTTGTTAAGAGGTAGTTTGTGTATATGTGCTTGTATAAAAATATTCCAACCACCATAACCATCGCGAGAAATGTATGTATTTTATATAGGGTAACAAACTATAATTATGATTTAAAAACTATATTAGTATTAATATTTATACAAACACACACCTTAGCAGTTCCATTGATATCACTATGAAGTCAAATGATCCAGTTTATCGACAGTGTAATGAAACAGAATAATTTAGTGTTGGTTTCATGCGAGTTTAATGGCTGAAAAAGCTATAGTCACGTAGTACCCCGTACTGTCTGCTGCTCTCGAGGATGGCTAGCGTATGAACGAATATCAACAAACATCAGATTGAGTCTTGTATCTTCATCTCCATCTTGTATTGAAGCCTTCTTTGTCGATTATAATAAATCACACGAGGGAAAATCATTCCCAGTAGAAACAGTTACCACCACCAAGCCGATACTACTGCAAGAACACATCATACATCACTTGGTTGCTGTGTTTGTTATTGTGTTGGTTTGTTAAGCATGTCGTACTGTAGGCAGCAAGTATCTGCTGAAATCATCTCTTTTTCTGTTATTACCTTTGTTGGTGGTCACTTGGAACATTTATATTACATTAAAAATTAAGAAATATTCACATGTATATATAAGACCGATGAATGTTTATCCATTGAGGCACACACACCAGAAATAGTACAGCACAATAAAACACCTCAAACTATATTATTAGCTCATTAATATGCACTTTAACCCCTAAAGGCCGGTTGACGTGATAGACCGTCTTACGTAAGTAACCGGGCAACTGCACCTACCGTCACAGCGATTTAGCGCTATTTCGCGCCCTGTACGGCTAGTTTTTCTTGTCGTTGGGCGAGAAAATACACTCACAATATCGATCCGCTACCCACTCAGTCGATTCTGGGAGCCCACGATGGCTGGGCGATTTTTAAGTATTTGCCCTTGTCCGAATTTGTGCTCTAACGATCGTAAGACAATACCGTAGTGAATATATGTACGTGAGTGACACCATGATATTCCTACAAGGTTACAAATTATTATTTAGTGTATAGATCATGACAGACGATATATAATGGGGTAGTAATAAGAAAATAACACCACAAAACACGCCCATACAGGCACAATCGATAGTAAATATACGTGTTTCCTACGGTACAAGTCGGTTTGTTTATCATTTTCTAAGTGACAGTTACACGATGATATATTCCTACAAGTGTTCATACTATTTTTAGTGTTGAAATCATGACATACGATACATAATAGTAGTAATACGAGTGAGTTGACAACAGACTTGGGCGGGAAACTGAACTCGTCATGCCGTAGTCACACCGCTCTCACGCATACACACGGACACACCGCTGTCTCGCGCACAAACATGGTTCACTTCAACTCGCCCTATCTCCACAACTATTCATCGTACAGCCCTCCCGATGGTACCATTGGAAAGAGGAAGAGTTGAAGGTAATGATGGAACAATTTTGAAGTCAGTACACTATATAGGTTAAGAGTGTGAGCGTTGTGAATATAGGGCAAATCGAGGAATTTTGACGCTAGCGGCAGGGTAGAAACGTGGAGGCAAGGTCTACCCTTCCCGGACAGCAGGGGTTAACGTCTTTAAGATGTTTACTGGAATACTAAAACCATAGTAAATACGTTATTTTAACGAAGAAGGGTCTATATGCAATTTGGTCGATGTACCCAATCTATATATATAAAACAGTCTGTCTATCTGTCTGTCTGTCTGTCTGTCTGTTTAGCCACTATGCACAGCCGCATCATTTCACCTAGAGTAATAATTTTTACATACGTTTTTTCGCTGAGACCTGAGGAGTGTCTTGGCAGTATAAATTTTGTTTTTCTTCAATGATTAACCCCTTAAAAACGACTTCTTTCATTTCCCCCACCCCCAGCTGACAAATGGGAGTCGAAAATTTTCAAATTTCGACTTTCATTTAGGCAAAAAAAATTATTGCAGAATGTAAGAGCTTGAATTTACACACCAGGAACTGAAAACGAGAGCCTCTTAGGTTACCAAATAAGGGTATAACAAGAGCATTTAAGTCCGAAAATACATAAATACAATAATATCCCATGAAATATTATAACGTTTTTTGTGAATGTAAGAGGTTCATATTCATAGAAAACGTCATACAATCTTTCTCTCTCTCTCTTCTACACACACTCTCTCTCTCTCTCTCTCTCTCTCTCTCTCTCTCTCTCTCTCTCTCCTCCATCTATATATATATAACAGTCTGTCTGTCTGTCTGTTTAGCCGCTATGCACAGGCGTATCGTTTCACCTAGAGTAATAATATTTCCATACGATTTTCGCGGAGACCTGAGGAGTGTCTTGGCAGTATAATTTTTTTTATTTCTTCAATGATTAACCCCTTAAAAACGACTTTTTTCATTTCCTCTACCCCCAGCTGACAAATGGGGGTCGAAAATTTTCAAATTTCGACTTTCATTTAGGCAAACAAAAATCTTGCAGAATGTAAGAGTTTTAATTTACACACCAGGAACTGAAAACGGGACCCTTCTAGGTGTACACAAAAGCTTATAACAAGAGAATCAAAGTCTTAAAAAAATTTTTAGTCTCTCCTGAAAAAATCAAAGAAAACATGCTCATGCTCTGCATGAAAGAGAACGTAATACGATCAGACAGACTGTTTTATATATCTCTCTCTTTCTCCATGTGCATGTTCTTAGACAGACAGACAGACAGATAGACAGACAGAGACAGAGACAGACAGAGACAGACAAACTGACAGAGACAGACAGAGAGATAGACAGACAGACAGATAGACAGACAGATAGACAGACAAAGACAGACAGAGAGATAGACAGAGACACAGACAGATAGATAGACAGAGACACAGACAAAAAAATAAACAGAGACACAGACAGATAGATAGACAGAGACACAGACAGATAGATAGACAGAGATACAGACAGATAGATAGACAGAGACACAGACAGATAGATAGACACAGACACAGACAGATACATAGACAGAGACGCAGACAGATAGATAGACAGAGACACAGACAGATAGATAGATAGATAGATAGATAGATAGATAGATATAGAGATAGATAGATAGATATAGAGATAGATAGATATAGAGATAGATAGATATAGAGATAGATAGATAGATATATATATAGATAGATAGATAGATAGATAGACATAGATAGATAGATAGATAGATAGATAGACATAGATAGACATAGATAGATAGATAGACATAGATAGATATATAGACATAGATAGATAGATATAGATAGAAAGATATAGATAGATAGATATAGATAGATAGATAGATATAGATAGATATAGATAGATAGATAGATAGATATAGATAGAGATAGATAGATAGATAGATAGATAGATAGATAGATAGCTATAGATAGATAGATATCGATATCGATAGATAGATAGATATAGATATAGATATAGATATAGATACAGATAGATATAGATAGATTGATAGATAGATCCCCGGACAACGTCGGTTATCCCTGCTAGTCTATATATATAAAACATTCTGTCTGTTTAGCCACTATGCACAGCCGCATCGTTTCACCTAGAGTAATAATTTTTACATACGTTTTTTTGCTGAGACCTGAGGAGTGTCTTGGCAGTATAAATTTTGTTTTTCTTCAATGATTAACCCCTTAAAAACGACTTCTTTCATTTCCCCCACCCCCAGCTGACAAATGGGAGTCGAAAATTTTCAAATTTCGACTTTCATTTAGGCAAAAAAAATTATTGCAGAATGTAAGAGCTTGAATTTACACACCAGGAACTGAAAACGAGAGCCTCTTAGGTGACCAAATAAGGGTATAACAAGAGCATCTAAGTCCGAAAATACATAAATACAATAATATCCCATGAAATATTATAACGTTTTCTATGAATGTAAGAGGTTCACATTCATAGAAAACGTCATACGATCTTTCTCTCTCTCTCTCTTCTACACACACACACACATACACACACTCTCTCTCTCTCTCTCTCTCTCTCTCTCTCTCTCTCTCTCTCTCTCTTTCTCTCTCTCTTCCACACACACACACAGATAGATAGATAGAGAGACAGAGAGATAGATAGATAGAGATAGATAGACAGAGAGAGACAGAGAGATAGATAGATAGATAGATAGAGATAGATAGATATAGATAGAGATAGATAGATAGAGATAGATAGATAGATATAGAGATAGATAGATAGATAGATATAGAGATACATAGATATAGAGATAGATAGATATAGACACAGATAGATAGATAGATAGATAGATATAGACACATATAGATAGATAGATATAGACACATAGATAGATAGATATAGACACATATAGATAGATAGATATAGACACATATAAATAGATAGATAGATAGATATAGACACATATAGATAGATAGATAGATAGATAGATATAGACACATATAGATAGATAGATAGATAGATATAAACACATATAGATATAGACACATATAGATAGATAGATTGATATAGACACATATATATAGATAGGTAGATAGATAGATAGATAGATATAGACACATATAGATAGATAGATAGATAGATAGATAGATATAGATAGATAGATAGATAGAGATAGATAGATAGATAGATAGATCCCCTGACAACGTCGGGTATCCCTGCTAGTATAAAATAAAAAAATAAAAAATCTGGAAGTATGTGGTGTCAACCGCTAGATTCACGCTTAATGCGAACGGTCCTATTGTTACTGCCAGACCTCAAGACTATCCTAATGTCCAGGACTTGTTGGGTCGTCTCCAGCGCCGACTTACACCACTTCAATGGCTCTCTAACAACTCCTCAGGCATCTCCATCCCAGTAACCAGGACCATCAATATTGCTTTTATCCGTTCAGTTGTTGATTACCTCTTCCCTGCTCTCATTCAATTTCCCAGGGCTACTCTGGAAACTTTAGAAAAATGTCAGAATAGAGCAATGAGGATAATTCTCGGCTGTCCAATGTCGACCAGGATAGTGAACATGCAGCGTGAGTTGGGTCTTCCCCCATTAGTGGAGATAATTTATTCTAATGTTACTTGCTTTACTGTCAATTACCTCCATTTCCCACATCTTTCATCCCATTACTCTCAGTTAGTCAGAACTTCTCTTCGACCAAACTACCTGGTCCCTCCCATACTGCCTGCTGGACGTACTCTTTTAATATATGTTTCCTCTATGCTCCGTAGTCTTAATATAGATATAATGGTTGCAGACGTCCCTCCAGTGAGGGACGTCCCTGATGTGAGCTTTATACCTACTTCCAAGTCGGAACTGCCTTCTCTACAGCGGCAGTTGACTGTGGAACTCATAGAATAGAAACAGTGACGTCCTCCATCACAGATCCATACTGCCTCTACACTGATGGCTCATTGCAAATGGATGGTGCAGCGGATTGTGCCGTTTTCTCACCTGATATGGAGTCACCACCAGGGGACTGGGTTGGTCGTCGTCTCTGTAACCACTCCAGCTCAACATTGTGTAAACTATATGCTATTCTGGATGCTGTTAGTCTTGTTTGTCAACGTGGAGTGAATGTTGCCATTTTTTGTGACTTCAAACCTATCCTTCACTCCCTCTCTAGTGTTCAGCCCACATACTCTTCTGTTATTAAGCAGATTTTATCGTTTTTGGCCTTATTACGTCATCGTAACTTGACTGTCAAATTCTTATGGGTATACCATCCCATGTAGGTTTATGTTACAATGGTACAGTTGACAGACTCGCAAAGGAAGCGTGCCATCTGCCTCCTCGTGGTGTTGGATGTCCTCTCTCCCTGACATGTTACCTCTCTAGAGTCTGCTCCACCAGTCTCCTTCCTGTACGGCGACACAGGGATGCAGGCCTTCAGCATCTCCATCACCCATTAGGAGTCTGTTTGCCGCCACAAATATTCCTACCGTCGTCGAGGCCTAATGGTTTGGAGGCACAATGTAGTCTCTGCTCGTTTGAGGCTTGGCTACCGGCCACCATGGCAGGTTGCTGGGATGCAGGGTGAGCCTCCTTTCACTGGGTGTCGCTTGTGTCGAGCGCCTCTTGCTAACACCATAGAGCACTATTGTCTGGCCTGCCCCACTGTCCGACACTCGCTGCCCCGGGGCCTGCCACTTGATGTGGTTTGTCGACACCTGCTGAACCATCAGGTTTTGGAGGGGCTTCTGGTGCGCCATCCTCGTTTTGGCGGATTTAAGTAGGCCATGATGTAAATGTTTGTTTGTGTGCTTGTGCTTCATTCTGGTATGTTTTCATGATGTGTGTGTGTGTGTGTGTGTGTGTGTGTATGTAGTAATTTGATTCTCATGACTTCTGCCTACCTGTATGTATGGTTGCATTCCTGTTGATTGACACTACGGCGCAATTAACTAAAAAAAAAACACCATTCCCAAGCCTATATACACCCCTCCATTACCATCCCCGATATACTCCTGGCATGTGTTTCGGATATGCGAGTCGAAACTGGAGGTTCACACCTTGTGGGGTACAAACATTGACAACGCTGGAGTGATGAACGTGGCAGTGGAGGAGACTGTACACCAGACATAACCACAAGCCTCTTCTCTGCAGACCAAAGCACGCCCCTTAAAATGCCAATGGTGTGGAGGTAATGTAAAGTCATGGTCTAATGTGCTGCAACCTGGTGAATAAAAGCGAGCTATTTGAGTTAATTTTATGAACCAAAATTGCACACACCAACAGCTATAGTTTCGGATCATTTTTCGAAGCCATCTCATTGGAAGATGTTGCAGTACATTAGACCATGACTTTACCACCTCCCACATGTCCTTATAGTAGGTGAATGTACACGAAAATTCACGTGTTTGGGACGGACCCCCCCTCCCCATGTCCCTTTGGTCCCTGGGTGAGGGAGAATTCACATGTCCAGGACGAGGGAGTCCCTCTCACAGGCTACACACTCAATAGGCTACGGGCAATTTTACACAGAGAAAAATGAGAGACAAATTACAATAACAATGGTAAATTAAGCTTACATAACAGTATCTATATAATTCTATATATATGTGTGTGTAATTTTTCAGAGCACCAGGAGATGACAGACTTAACGAGTGCCTAATGAATAACTACAACTACACCCATGCAGCTGTACTTGGCTTTAATGAGACCATGAATAATGTGTCAGCCGTCAGTAACACAGAAGATGACAACTTACTCCTTCCTTGTGACACCAGAATCTACAACACATCACAACACGAGAATAGTTTGGTTACTGAAGTAGGTCGTTCATTGTCGCTCATTCTGTTTTGCCTTTAATGAAAGATTCTCATGTAGCTGTGAGTTCTCCAAACTATGCCAGGAAACATACGACCTTATTGTTACTTTAGTGAGGGATCTGCTTTGTGGCATACTTTGGAGGAATCAGTATCCACCAATTTACCCATAAAATAATCTAGTTATTAGTGTGTCTTCAGTAAGAAAATCAATGGTATATTATAATGTTCATCTTATTTAACGAGTTTTTTTTTTTATCTCATTCATGAAATACACACCTGTACCAACACCCAACACACCTGTACCAACACCCAACACACCTGTACCAACACCCAACACACCTGTACCAACACCCAACACACCTGTATAAACACCCAACACACCTGTACCAACACCCAACACACCTGTACCAACACCCAACACACCTGTATCAACACCCAACACACCTGTACCAACACCCAACATACACACCTGTATCAACACCCAACACTATACTGTACAGCACATACCATCACCACTTCCAACCGTAACCCGAGATGATCCACCCTTGTTGTAACAGTGGGACTTGACATGTGAGAGACGACCCCTGTTCTCAACAACTCAGTCCGTCAGCCAGGCAGGGACGATGGTTGGAAGTGCCGTCTTTGGATACCTCTTTGAAGCGTAAGAGAATCTGTTTATCGGTACTTATCTGAGAGAGAGAGAGAGTGAGAGTAAACTGTGCTAGTTTGTTGTTTTATATAATTTGGAGGAATATGTATAAGCCCTAAATAGATTATTCCCTATTACAGCGAATCGTACTTAAGGTGATAGATAGTATACAATTGGTAGTATATTGGAACACCTTGATTCCTCCAAATTATGCCAGTAAACAGCACCAGGTTAATTAACAAAAGTAATGGTGTCCTGTTGCTTGAATTAATCAATAGCTCCAGATTTGCCACCAATGCTGTATTACACCTTATCCCATTAGGTGGAAATGAGTTTGTCCCTTGTACAGTAGAAAATATAAACTCGACCTTCTTTCTCTCATCATCAGACTGGGACGGAGGAAATGTGTGATCATCTCTGTGTTGTGTACCCTCCTCTCGGCCTTCTTCACTATCTTGGCGCCCAACGTACAGACTTACATCTTTTTTAAGTTTCTCGTTCACTCCTTTGATAATGGATTCTACATTGGCTGTCTCATAATTGGTGAGTTTATTCTCCTATATATTGTAACAATAAAAATAATAATAATAATGACATACCCACCTAGCTTTCACTTCCTCTCCTCATACATAATCCACCTCTCTCTCTCTCTCTCTCTCTCTCTCTCATAGCCATGGAGGTGTGTTCACCGCCCCAGCGTTCAGTGGTTGGTCCCCTGTATTTTCTACCTTGGACCGTCGGCTACATGTTGGTTCCCCTCATGGCCTACGTGGTGAGGCCCTGGCGATGGCTACAGGTCGCCTTCGCTGTTCCTTTTCTCTATAACCTTATCCTCATTTGGTTAGTATGGCTAGAGTTAATTTATGTGGCATCATAATCTTGCATCTACACTCCCTCATCTCTACAACCATATTAATCTGTTTTGATTAGTATAAAAAAATGGAAGAATGGGGTATTGTTGATGATTGTAGGTTGTTTATAGTGAGAATTTTGTTGTGATTAAAGATCTAATGATGATCCTACTAGCTGACACAACTACTGTAATTTATGTTGTGGTTGATAAAAGAGAAAGAGCTACTATTAATTTTATACCATTAACTCACACAACTAGATCTACTACTATTTCTGTTGTGGGTGTTGAGAGAGTTCCTGATTTTACAACTAGATAACACATGTACTACTATTTCTGTTGTGGTTGATTAAAGACCTATTAAGTATTCCACTTGCTGACACAACTACTACTATTTCTGACTACCTTTATGTCCAGGATATTACCAGAGTCTCCTCGTTGGCTGATCCTCCACGGCCACTACAAGCAGGCCCTGGAGATACTGAAGAAAGCTGCCTCTGTCAACAAAACCACCTTACCAGACGACCACGTGATTATGACCACCATGAACATCATCAGACGAAATGTAAGACTGTACTGTGGTTACCAAGACCAAATATAAAGCTAGATTTATTTGTTGATGATTTTGAAGGTCTCTGATTCCTCCAAACTGTGCCACGAAACAAGTCACCAATTGAAACCACTGGGTGTGTGTGCTGTTTTCTGGTATAGTTTAGGAGAAATCAGGAGCTTTCCAGTTTATCAACAAGAGAATGTCCTCTTTAGTACAATATTCTGCGATTGCCATGTCCTGAAATATGTGTAAATTATACACTCATCTATCCCCCCGTTCACCAGGAACTTTCAGGAGAGTGTGAGAAGGAGCATGGGGAGACACGATCATTGAGGAACGTGGTAGTGGCAGTGGTAAGGAAGGCAGTACTGTTGTTGATAACTCCTAAGGTGAGACGGAAGGCCTGCATCGTGTTCTTCCTCTGGGGGGCCACTTCTATGATCTACTACGGCGTTAGTCTCAACTCATATAACCTCAGGTATCAATAGTCGACTGATCAAATAACACTATCGATCAATCAACCATTCATCTGGCCATTAATTCACCTACTCCTTCCTTTTCAAAACAAACACATCCACATCCATATTATTATCCACCCTTTCAACCATTCATCCACCAATTAAGAGGAAATTTTCTTGTTGGTGTATTGCAGTGGTTCCCAACCTTTTTTCTGTAATTTCCCCCTGCACCTAATTCAACCATTCAGATTTCCCCCTTCATACCATCTCCCGGGCGTTACATAACTACTGATAATTTCCAGAATTTTAATTCCAGACTAGAATTTCCCCCCTGAAACATCCAAATTTCCCCCCTGGGGGAAATTTCCCCCCGGTTGGGAACCACTGGTGTATTGGATGGTTACTGATTCCTCCTAACTATACCAGAAAACAGACGCCTTTAAGGACCCTGTGATCATGGATGAAAATTGGAGGCTTTACAGTGTCGGTAAAAAAAGACGCTACCTCCCACCATGGTCCCACCCTGGTGGGAGGTAGCGTCTTTTTTTGCCGACACTGTAGATTCCTCCTGACCATGTCGCGAAACAAGCTCTTTCCATATAGGTGGTGTTTCGTGGCAATAATTATAGGACTAATTTATCTCCAATTTTCTGACAACATCACAGGGTGCCTTAAGTACAGTAATGGTACTATTAGAGGACCTGTTCCGTGATATAGTTTGGATAAATCAAAGATCTTTCAATTCAACAACAAGAGAACCTCGCCATAATTAACTCACTTATTCCTTCCATTTTTTTTTTCAGTACCAACCTCTATATATACACTTTTCTATGCGGTTTGGTGGAGATTCTCACCTACCCCCTCAATTGGCTCGCCTCCACCACTCTAGGGAGGAAGAAAACCTTGGTGTGTCTTTACCTCACCTGCAGCATCTCCATCTCCGTCCTCACTGCCCTCATAATGCTACTAGAGGCAGGTCAGTGCTGGTATCTCTATTAAAAAGTAACCTTTTCTTTCAACTTTTAAAATCCAGGTGAGTTCTGGCTGACCTGTCCTAACACCCAGGTAATGATCAAGAATCTACTGTACAGCTGTGTCCAGGATATTTAAAAAAAACAACAACTTTATTTCACTTCACCCCATCTCCTAAATTACAATGCTTAGAAAAAAAAATTGATTCCGTACTCACCATTGACTCATCTTCTTTCCAATAAGACCAACCCCATCTCTCTACGACTCTTGGGTATGGGGATAGGAGGTGATGAAGAGGACTCACTTTCACCATTAGAGACGGGTGGCGTTCGCGAGCGATGGTTGACTCTGTCAATATTTTCTCACACAACTATTGTCCGACTGAATAACTCGTCACTATCATAACAGTGACAAAGTTATATGGAGTACCCGTTCAATTGTATGCAGTATATTTTGAGTACATTATAGCTTCTTGATTCCACGAAAGCATGCAAGGAAACAGGACCAGATTAGCAAATATAATGGTGGTATGTTGTTGCTTGGAATAGTTTGGAGGAATCAGTTGCTCCAGATTTACCAACACTGTATTATACCCCCTAGAATCAATACCTAACCATTAGCTTCCAATTTGGTGACCTTCCTTATTCCTAACTATCCCATATCATAACATAGAGGATCTAGACAAAAAAAAATCCTTTAATGATTCTTGATTAATTTCGTGTGCATCAACTGAACATTTTTTAGTAATTACATGTGCATCCACTGATAATATTATCCATGAGTAATGTCGTGTGCATCCATTATTAATTCTTAAGTAATGTCGTGTGCATCCATTATTAATTCTTAAGTAATGTCGTGTGCATCCATTATTAATTCTTAAGTAATGTCGTGTGCATCCATTATTAATTCTTAAGTAATGTCGTGTGCATCCATTATTAATTCTTAAGTAATCACGTGTGTATCCATTTTTTAATTCTTAAGTAATGTCGTGTGCATCCATTATTAATTCTTAAGTAATGTCGTGTGCATCCATTTTTTAATTTTTAAGTAATGTCGTGTGCATCCATTTTTTAATTTTTAAGTAATGTCGTGTGCACATCCAACCCACACAGTTCCTTCATGGGCCAAGATGGTGTTGTCCCTGAGTGGTAAGACGGCCATCACTACAGCGTTTGGTCTCATCTTTTATTACTCCACTGAACTCTTCTCAACCAAGTACAGATCAAGGGTTATGGGAGAAGCCAATATGTTTGCCAGGTTGAGTAGTACTTGCTCACCCTACATAAACGATATTTTCGTAAGTGTGGCCAGGAGTTTAACAAAGATTGTGTGAAAAAATATGAGGGAGAAATTCATTAATAATGGTCCCATGTTGTGAACCAAATTTGTGAAATGTACTTAACCAGCAATTATTATGTTAGAGACTTGGTGTCGGTTTGTCATCGAAACTGACCTATGCACTGTCTCGTAAATCTCTTATAATCACTTATTACTTAAAGTTAATGGGTTCACATCTATATACGCATTAATAGTGTTAATATTAATTTCGTAAGGGCACACATAAACTGCTGACGTTAGTCTACTATATATTCTCAACAAAGACCAACAATAATAAATTCATAATAAATAGCACACGCACACATCAGTCACACACAAACAACTCTACTCGCTAGTTAGCTAATGCACTACGGGGTTGAATTATGGCACTTTCTTTTCTACGTAGTGCATTGATTTTTAAAACGGATTCACCAAGACACTTATTGAATTATAATAATACAGAGCATCGTATTCTAGGCTTGTTCTACAGTTTGGTAACCTTACATTAAATTATAGCTAGGGCCAAAGCTAATATTTCATTTAGGTGGTGTAAGGCCAATAGAGTAATTTAGGGGAGGTGGCCGAGTGGTTAGTGTTCTGGACTCATAACCTAGAAGTCGGGAGATCGATCCTCTCAGGTGAGGGCCTGAGAATATTTACTCTTCCGATTTGAGTATCAGGCACTAACTATAAGGCGACCGAACGTCGTAAAACACCCTCACTGGTACCATAACAGCTGCAGTATTTGGGAATCACCCTCACTTCCCTCTCTCTGTGGCTGGGTACCAGTTCGGAAGTCGTGACGTGTGTGTGTGTGAGCAGCAGTTGACCTGGGCCACGATAACGGGCTTGATTAAGCCTATGTCCAGTGTCGGATCATATAAAAAAATAAAAAAAAAACTGTGTCCCATACCCACGATTCTCATCCTGTTCACGTGCTTGTCTACCTGGGAGTGACGTCACAAGGTAGCGCAACCAAGGGGAAGGGGTCTAGCCGTCTGGGGCATCATGGCCGGCAGTCCATAGCTGCCCAGGGTCAGAGGAAGATCTCCCAAGACAGACACAAGGACAGACAGGCTGTAGAGCGCGGGAGAAGTACGGACGTATGATATGCCTACTATTTGTGCTGTATCTTTGTGTAATGCCTTATTTAAGAAACAAGGAATTATACTAAGAATTTTAAACAGAATTATTAAAAAATCAAGCAAAGTAGGTTTAAGTAAATGGATGTCAAAACTGGTAAAGTAAATGAAAATTACTGATACTTTCTTTAATTGACCATATTCCTAAATTCTGTTACTGTATATGAATTATTATGGATATTGCTAGAGAGTGGGTGAGAGAGCTGGAAGTCAGGAGAGAGAGGATTTTTATGTGCAAGGATTTTTACGTGAAGACAGGAAAACTTGGAGACCTGACACAGACTATTCCCAGAAAGTAGAAGAATATATACGGTCATACTACTACTACTACTACTAATAATAATAATAATAATAATAATAATAATCACAGAAAAATAGTATGTGTATTGTATACATATTGTACATCTTATGTTAAATTCGGATAGGTAGGTTACCCCAATAAACCACCTCGTTTTCTCGAGTAGGCTACCCTGTGACGTCGGTGTTTCCATCCCACCAAGTGTACATGTGATCAGATTTCCTTGGGGAATACTGGCTGGTTGACCATACTCTATTGGCCTTTCTCCTATGTTCCCTCCTTTGTTATGTCTCGAGCTGCGCCGGTACCAGGCCGCATTCTAGAACATTTGATATCACTTTATGAAGCCAGCCAGCAACATACATAAAAAAAGGGCCGGACCACCAGCGCTCGATATGCATCTGTGTTTACTGCAGAACTATTTGCCATAGCCAGAGATATAGATTTTGCTGAACATTCAAATTACGACAGTTTTGTCATCTTTTCTGATTCACGGTCAGCCCTTCAGGCAATTAAATCTTGCAAAACGATTAAAATGAAATCCTGGGCAATATTATCAATAAATTACATGTGTCTGCTAAGTCCTTCTCTCTGATCTGGGTGCCTGGTCATTGTCGAATCTTCGGTAATGAACGGGCTGACTTACTTGCAAAGTCGGCGGTAGAACTTGAGGAGATGTGGGAAGTCCCTCGGGAGCTACAGTCGTTTCTCTCTTTCGGTAAGAAATCAATTAATCTTCTGTGGCAAAGTCCGTAGACCGACCTGGCTATATCAACCATCAAGACCACCATAGAAGACTGGCCTTCAGCATCTCGTCAACATCGCCGTGAGGAAGTTACACTGGCAAGATTAAGAATGAACTGCACACTTTTAACTCATATGTTGCCTTACATCAATCATAGTTTCCTACCACAACGTAACACCTGTGGTGTGGTGCTATCAATCAGTCACATCATTTTGCACTGTAGTAGGTATGTTCGGGAGCGTCAGCCTCTGGTTGCCTATTGCAGGGTAAATCAAGTCCCCATGAATCTGAACTCTGTCTTGGGTGATGGGGATCCTGGTGTGACTGATAAATTGATGGCTTTCTTGAAAGAGACCGGACTACTCAGAGAGTTGTGACTTAGATTTTATTATTATTTATGTGTGGGATGAATATTGTTTTTTTATACATATTTATATATCTATGTATTGTCAACTACCTCAATCAACAAATATATCACCACCATGAACCACAGTCAATCCTACCAACTAATGACACTGTCACTCATATACTGATCAACTCCAATCTTTCATCGCATTCCCATATAAATCTTTCACTCCGTTCATCCATCTCAATTCAGTGCAATTTCATACTCAACATGTCATCCCAATATGATCCATATGAACGAACCACCACAATAGTTTTCACACTCACCATTGCATCAATGGTATGAAAGTATGAAATTGCTGGAGTTGCAAGCCTAATATCCCCATCAGGGTGATGGCTTTTTAATGTAAACTTAAAAAAAAAAAAAAAAGCTCTCGTCCACTCTCACAGTAGCTCCGGACCGAGAAGCACCTGCCCCTGCCGTCGTACCTACCGCTGCCTGCACCAAGCCTCCCACACGTGTGTCCACCTTGATCACATGTGTGTGATCCAACCCTACACAACTCTCCTGCAACAACCACAGCCCTATCACGATGCTACACGTCATCGGATACTTGTACATAACCCTCTGTACTTACCAATACCGTGTATTTTAGAGTCTGTTCACCTCAGGTAGTAACGCAAGGGCTTCTTTGCCGTTATAATTGGTAACCACAGCTTTCAGCTCTGTTTACACTGGTACTAATAATAGAACAGTCTTTCGGTCACATTTCCTCCCTAATCTCCACACTAACCCCTACCTGCCGTCCCTGTCCCCTGCACGTCTCCTTCCTTACCCCACTTGCTACCCCTGCCTCCCGTCCCTAGTATGTTCCCCGTAATATATATTATCGCCCTCCTTCTTTACCCTATTCAGCCCATGTTTGCACCCCAGTCACTTGCCCCACCACCTCCGTTTACGCTTACCTTTCCCATACCAAAACATTGCATTTCTCCGAGGTACATTTTTTTTTTTTCTTGGTGCCTCACTTATTTCGCTTAATATCTACTTGGTACTTTGGTAACCTGACAGAATAATGATAGAGGATTACTTTTATCGTGAAAAAAATATCCATATAATTAAAAAATATACGATTAAATACGAGTTGAAGTGAAACAAGTAGATAAAAATGTGTATACAACTTTTTTTATATGCCGATATTTATTTATAAATATTACGCTACCATGATTAAAAATGGGTGGATGATGTAGATAAAATCCTCCTGCATGTCATGGTGATATAAGATTTTAGATAAGACAGAAATTATTGCTGCATATGCAGCAACTCAATGAAGCCACTACGCCCTTCAATAACGACATCCTTAACCCTTAACCCTTAACGTCAGGACCGCGGTCATAGACGGCCCCAGGAATCGCCCGGGTCGTGTCTTACACCCCTGCCATGTGGTGACCGGGCGGGATGAAGCACCGCTATTGCCAATGTCGGCATTTGCGAGCCCAATTTGGCGTTTTTTTTTTTAATTGGCTATACTTCACCACCATCCCTACAAATCACCATCGTCAGTCAGTGTGTTACTGACTGTAAACATGGATGGATGTGGATTAGATTTCTCGTGCGTGTCCGATTCTGTGTTGCGCCATGCTTACTTACACCACTGACTGCCACCCGCGCGGGCCACGTTCAGTCGTCGTCAGAGCCACTCCACCTAAGCGAACACAACCACGCTCATACGAGAAAGTACCCTTCATTCCTCACTTAATTTCTCGGCAACGGAGAGTTGTAGAGAGCTGAGGTTGGTTTTATTGGAAAGAGGAAGAGTTGCTGGTGCTAACAAGACCAAATTTAAGTTGTTCAGTATCGTAGTTTAGACGTACAGAGTAAGTGGAATAGAGCGATTTTGGAAAAATCGGCCAAAAGCGCCCGGCCAGGCAGTAGGGAAAGTAAGACTAGCCCCGGACTGACAAAATGGCTATCCATAGTTATCCCGTCGCGGAGGGGTTAAAGGACCGGGGCTAGTGAAATTACTGTGCCTCCCAGGACCGGGGGTTGAGCGAAAAACACGTAAAATTGGCTATCTTCGCATGCTCTGTACACCTAACCTACAACGAACAAGTGAATTATTTTAGTGCCATGAGAACGAGCAACTCTTCCTCTTTCGATTGGTACCAATGGGAAGTCTGTAGGTTTAATGGTTACAGAATTACGAGGAGTTGAATGAGGTACTGTCGCCGTACGTTGAGCGCGAGTGTTTGCGTGGGTGCACTGACCGTGGCGAGGTAGTAGAAAATGGGGATAGGCGCTCGTCAGCTAAGCCACTCACCAACACACTCGGACATAACAAGATCAATAATTCCTCAATTTTACCCTAGAAAAGGCAGTGTGTACTCAGTCTGAGCATCCCATCCTACTATAAACCAGTGTAGCCAACGTCTGGAGTAAAAAAACCTGGGGAAAATTCCTTAACTTTGGGAAATTTTAGCAATCCGGCATATGCCGGGCCCGGTCCTTTAGCGGCAACCCGTCATATGCCGGGCCCGGTCCTTTAGGGGTTAAGGGTAGACACGCCAAGCTCCTGCCCACTACGATCCAGCTACACTACCAGGCGCAACCCAACCTGCTCCTTCGGGAATACGCCAAGCTGGTGAAGGACTCGTTGACGGATACTTTTGCAGATGGCACTTCTACGTGGCCCTCACAGTATACATCTGCCACCATCACCACACCACCTACGCTGAACACAGTGCCTAACCTCCTACCTCTAGCTCAACAACAATCAGTGCCACCACCCCAACAGCCACATTTCCCAACACACTAACCCCAGTACATTATCCCAACACCTCATCAACCAACAAATGCAACCTCATGCATAACAACATCTCGCAAACACACCCCAGACTCATCATACCATGCTACCAACACAACACTATCCAGACTTTCATCCACAACAGTGACACACTGCAAGCAATACAACCACAACACAAATACCAGTGGACCACACCTGTCCGCCAACTGCCGCCTACTACTTATCAAGCACCTGCAACGACACTGCAACTACTTCACCAGCACCAGTGGGCCCTACTAGTCTGCCAATTTCTCCTACACCTCGTCAGACACCTGCAACCGCACCGCAATAGTGGCAGAACCCCAACTTATGTGTGTACCACCAGAGGTTCGGCCATGGTACACGCAACTGTCGTCTCCCATGCAATTAAGGCTCTTCCGCCACCCGCCTTCCTGCCAGACCAACATAGAAAACGAGTAAGGCGGTGGCAAGAAAACACCTATCACGCTACCACCCACACAATGACATCCAACTTAGGGTCTCCCAGCCACACATCTATGAACCAGCAGCAACACCTCTACGCACCATCTACGAGCAACCGTGTCACGGCAGCAAACCTCGCCACCACTCCGATACCACCGGCCCATCAACACTCCAACAAGCCAATACAAACATCTCGTCATACCTCTCGCACCCTGCTGTGGGACTTAGAGTTGGGACAACTTCTTCATGGACTCTGGGTCTGAGGTCAGTGTTGTTCCACCCATACCCAAGGACATAGACTGCCTGGCATCTACGGCATATGCCCTTCTGCCAGCCAATAAGTCCCCCATCACTACTTATGGCACCAGGAGCAGATGCGTCACCCTTCTAAGGCAGGAGCCATACCACCCTCTCCACAGCAACAGCTACAGGATCACGAGCCGGCCATGGTCCATAAGGGATTCACTTCTCGCTCCGGGCGCACCATCAAGCTCCCTAGTGTATACAACTCAATGCTACACAATGCAGACACTCACCTATTCCACACGTATCCAGTTACACACAATCCATACTATTTATCCACACACATGCATACACCCTCTCAATACACTCCAAACCTTACCCGTACACTTATGTATAGCATGCATTCCACTTGCCTCATGTAAGTATATTGCTATGCATTCTTATATTTTTTCTTATGTATTCTTATGTAGTGGTGCAAATACCTGGCTGCTAATATGTTCCCTCCTTTGTTATCTCTAGAGAAGCGCCAGTACCAGGTCACTCCCTTGCCACATTCTAGAACATTCGATATCGCGTGATAACGCCGCGCGCGGCTGGCCAGCAACAGTATAAAAGGGCCGGACCACCAGTGTTCGTCCAGAGGGAGTCCACACACAGCCATGGCCCACTCAACACCTCCACCTGACGACACCACTTCCTCTGCCACCTGTCTCGCTGGTAGGGTGAAGTGGTTCAACTTTTTGAAGGGCTATGGTTTTATCACCACTGACAGCACTGACTACTTCGTCCACAGGAGGGGCATCCTTCTCTCTGCTGCCACCACCTCACCACCATCACTGAGGGACGGGGTGGAGGTGTATTTCACTGTGGAGGAAGGGAGGAAGGGCGTGGAGGCTACCAACGTGGCCGGGGTTGATGGTGGTAAAGTCCTCGGCCTGCTCCATGCCCGTGGGAGGAAAACGGCTCAAGCCCAACCACCGCAGCAACGGCAGCAGCAGGCAGACATCTTCACCGTCTGCACCAAGACTGCTGTTGCCTTAGCTGCAGAAGGGCTAGGTCGTCTTTCCGACTTCCTCCAGAACATTTTCGGGAGAAATGGATTGTCACCAATCGCCATTTCTACCGATTTATAACCATCCACTACTACCACCACCAAGAAACGAGGCAACAGGAAGGCACGAGTGAGGAGCAGAGCAGACGCTCCACCATCCCTGCCTCCAGCCCACCCTCGTCGCCGGTTAATGCTGCCTCGCCCACTCAATCGGGGCGAACAGTGGGAGGGCACCATCACCATCGCTGCCACCACCGCCCTCACTGCCACCACCACCACCACCGTCACCACTGCCTGCGCCACCACAGGAGATGGAGACAGAAGAGGAAGAAGATGTCAGTATCGGTGGGGCCTCCACCACCACCTGTAGTGACTTGGAGCTGGAGGACCAGGGGGAATGGTGGAGAGGGAAGAGGAAGAGGAGGAGGGGGAGTAAGGACAGTCAAACATCTGAGCCGCCGCAGGTTGTTGAAGTGCAGTGGTGGCTGTCTGACTCTCCCCTCCTCCTCTTCCTCTTCCCTCTCCACCATTCCCCCTGGTCCAAAGACCTCTTCCAAAGACGCATCACGTTTCACCGGGACCCCTATGACTTCCAGTACCGGAAGGAATGGAGGCGGTGTGAGCCTCCTTCAAGGAAAACGTCATTCGCCGCCTCTAGAACAACATCATCATCATCAACAACGATGGTGGTCCAGCACCTCCAGTAAACAACTACAACAACAGCTACAACTACAACTACAACAACAGCTACAACTACAACTACAACAACAGCTACAACTACAACAACAGCTACAACTACAACTACTATTATTAATGACTATTATCTTGTAACATGTTTCATGCCTTAATACCCCATAAGGGGTGATCGGCAATAATTAAAAAGAAAAAAAAATGCTTGTCCACTCTCACAGTAACTCCGGACCGAGAAGCACCTGCCCCTGCCATCATACCTACCGCTGCCTAAACAACCCTCCCCCAGCAACCACGGCCCTCTCACGATGCTACACGGCAGATAGGCAACCTACGAATACTTGTACATAACCCTCTGTACTTACCAATAAACTGTTACCATGTATTGTAAAGTATTTTTATCTCTGGTGGTAACGCAAGGGCTTCTTTGCCGTTATACCAGCTTATATAACCTCAGTCATAGGTTTAAATAATCCTCACGCCACCATTGGTTATCACTTCGATGCGACGCAAGAGCGTGATTGGTTTAGAACAGTGGTTCCCAAACTTTTTCTGGTCGTTACCCACTTTTCATACATGATCCTTGTCCATGGCTCCCCCCCACAATCATAACCTGTTAACTGAATAATATGAACATCCTTGCAGATACGTAAGATTCAAGACCAGGTTATCATACAGAATACACAGCTTAGGAAGGCTTAGATTAGAATTATGTGGAGTTAAAATTATCTTGCTTCCCTAATACATCCCCATGTCTTCTTTTATGTCAAGAACACAAAATCATATAAAAAAAATGACGTATTACTTATGTGTCTGGCAGCAAGGCATTACACAAACCTGTACTGAACCTGTAAGTTCTCTCCACTGGCTATCTACCCGCTAAACTCCTTTGGTTTTATTTATGCATAGCCTCAAATTATGGCCCCCTACATTCTTCTATATGGCCCCCAGTTTGAGAACCACTTGATTAGGTCAAATATGTAAACCTGTGATGTCACAGAGTTCAAAACCCTGCCTCTCCTAAATTCCTATTTCCTGGCTAAAATTACATCACTAGCATTCATCTACCTATTAGAATGTAATGCATATTAACCCTTAAAGACCTATCAACGCCTTAAAACCGATTAACGCCTTTATTTAACAGCCCATAAATAACTGCATGGGCTACATATAACCACAGCAGTGGTACCAAAGGGAAGCTGTAACCCTGGACTATTGTAATTGATCGTGATTGGCTGACTCCCCCCCTCCCTTTTGGTGTAGGTGAGTGTGGCCAAAGTATATTTACATCCACTGTGTGTTATCTGCAGCCAATAAGATCACTCATGGTCTGTCATACACTCCCTCTCCCTTGCCTCCCCTAGCCTCTCTCTGCCTCCCATAGATCTTATAGCAATTGGACATTAGTATAACACACTTTCAAACACTGTACATGCATGCGTTAGTGTTATAACAGGTATGCACAGTTGTATGCATACATTACATACAGAAACATGCAAGCACACATCGAGATACACATACTCATGTATCTAAGCATTATACACATGTGTAACACATGCGTATGCCTTCGTATGTTATTTGGGGGGGTAACTGTCATATTATTTTCCGACTTTGGTGTGCTGCTGTACTCTAACCAGTGGAAATAGAAGACTTTTGTTTGCATATTCTGGTGTGTAAAATAAAGCTCTACAAACCAATAAGACTAAAACTAACCTTAGAGTAACTTTAAAAATCAGGTTGTATTTGCGGTTGTGGGTTAAGGCTGTTGTAATGAATTGCGGTTCTTAGGGGTTAATGCTACTTCATGATAAACATGTCAGATTTGAAGGAATTACTTCAATCAATGAATTAATAAACTTGGCAAATATGTTAGGAGTACGAACGAGTAAATCGGTGGTAGCTGCAGCTACACTCAAATCAGCTGGTCGCAGGTGGACACAGCCTCACACAATTAAAAAAACAATCATAGCACGACACGTGACAGATGGGTTTCAGTACGTAGTGTGCCCTGGAGATTAACTAAGATGGATTTCAGTAGGTAGTTAGTTAAGGGAAGATTTTCTTGTTGGCAAATTAGAGAGAGCGAAAGATTTGTTGCTAATCTTGTTAATACAAGTGTCTTATATTATTTTGTCATTGCTTCAGGGTGAGGTATTGGTATGGGGTCCATCTGCTGTGTTTAGTCTGGCATCACTGGCGGCAGCGTTCATCGTCACACTCCTTCCAGAAACCAAGAACAAGATTATGGCACAAGGAATTGACGACCAGCCAGAACACGTGATTGAAAAACATGTCCCACCACAACTTCAACATGACCCACCACAAACCCAATGCGATCCATCACGAATTCATCCTAAAGACAATGAGGCTAATTCCCAAGTCGTCCTTCTCTAGATATCCAGGCAGTCAACACGAAATACAACACAGATACAACAATATTGATCCCCAAGTCTTTCTGTAGCAAATAAATTAAGGACCCTGTGATCATGTATGATAATTGAAGACTTCTAATTTCTCCTGACAATACCACGAAACAAGCTGGTGTTTCGTGACAATATTTGAAGGACTTATATATTTCAAATTTTCCGACAACATCACAGGGTCCTTTAACCCTAGAATGCAAACCCCGTTTTTTTGTTACGTAAATGCAAACGTTTTTGGAAAATTAATAAAAAATAGAAATTATACAGTTTTACTAAATTTGAAATGTGTACAACATACAGAATTTCCTCAGCTACAAAATGTTGTAAAGGGTTTCAAAGTAAAGGGAAATGTAAAGGATTGGGGGGAACATATGTACATGTAACAAAAAAAATAAAATTAATGTGATAATTTTACAAAAAAATTGGGTAAAAAAAATGTTTTACAGGAGGCACTTCATTTCTTCTGGGGAGGTCCACTGCACCTGGGCCCACCATACACCAGGTGGGAAACCCTTAATGGAGGCTAATCCCGTGTGGTAGAGGCTGTAAAAGAAAGGTAAAAAATTATACACCAAAAATATTGATTTTCCCCCCGCTTGCCTTATTTACCGGGCAGTTTGTGCAATGATACATAAAAAATACTTACTTTAAAAGCAGTTGTGGCACAATCCAACAGTGTGAGACAGGCAGATGGGATTAGAGCATCGCTGGCACCTATACCGAGTCTTCCTGTCCAGCTTCCCCTCACAGTACTTGCAACGTACAGACGGGAATCGCGAGTCCTTCATGGTAGTCACCCCTGATGGACCTGCTGATGCACCTGTAGAAGGAAGCTGAAACACACTGCAGATATTTAAGCATAAAGACTGAGATATGTGAGACTCATTGAGCCGGTGTTGTGCATGGGGCTTCATGAGGTCAAGTGCTAGCTCTTGTAAGAAAGCCTTTCTTTGGATAAAGTGGCCTCCTGTTTTTTGTTTGTTCAGACCATGAATAATCCATGCATTGATGAGGCCAGCATTCAACATTGCATAGAACATGCTCAGAGTCCACCTCCTAGTTTTTCGAGCAGTTGAGTATGCACCACACATCTGGTCAAAAGTGTCAACTCCACCTTTTGTCGAGTTGTAAAACTCAATTATCTCTGGTTTACCTGAGTCACCTATGCTGGGCTGTGTGTGCATAGAAGAGAGTAACATAACATTCTTTTTTGCCTTACTGGCCTTTCTAGATACGTAAGACAGAATAGTGATATCCTTGATGAAAGCAAATGCTGAAGAGCCAGGGTCTCTGTCGGCCACCTCCTTCATCTGAAGTGGAATTTCTCTTTTATTATGCCTTATTGTCCCAACATAGGTAAGCCACAGTTAGTGAGCAGGTCAGTTACCATGGGAACTGACATGAACCAGTTGTCTGCTGTGATATTTCGATTTGAACGAAAGTAGGGGCGTGCTAGGGACTTTATTACTGTATGGCCTAAATTCTCTCCAAAAACTGACTCAACCGTGCCTTTGCCAAGGTACGGAATAGCAGCACACAGGTATTTTGTTTCATTATCTGTTAGCATGAAAATTTTCAAACCATACTTAGCTGGTTTCAGGGGAATATACATCCTGAATGGACACCTACCTCTGAACGCAACTAACTGTTCATCGACACATAGGTGTTCACTAGGAGTGTACATTCGCCTGCAATTATCACTGAAAATGTCCCAGATTTTCCTGATAGGTGCAAATTTGTCCGTAGCTCGGCGTTCAACACGTGTGTCTGGGTCATCAAACCTAAGACAATTTATGAGAAACTCAAAACGACCCACTGACATAACAGCACGGTAAACTGGACTGCTCGTGACTTGCCACATTTCCCTTGTCGACATATGGTTGTCCTTTTGTGATCCTGCGAAAATGTGAATTCCAATGAAAGCCTTTAATTCTAGCATAGTTACAGGTGCCTGGGTCACTTGAACTCTACCATACTTAGCTGCTTCTTGACGAATTTTTGCATTCGTCCACTCTCTGACCTCCTCTATCATCCTGTCATTCCAAAAAAGGTTAAAACATTCACGGTAAGAGAGAGCATTTTGAGCATCATGAGTGGGCCCTAAAGTTTCATGTACAACATTCCTGGCTGCCACTCGTGTTTTAGACGATGTCTGTGGACGAGTTGACCATTGAAAGCCAGAAACACTAGCGATTGTACTGGTTCTATACTGAACAACAGGCGGTACATCATCATCACTAGCATGGCGTCGCCCCCTTCTCCGTGGTACAGGCTCAGCAGGGGTGGCAGAGGCAGGGGTAGGGGATGGCTGGAGTCCACTTGGCCCAGCGACAACAGGCGGTACCTCGTCATCACCAGCATGTCGTCGCCCCCTTCTCCGTGGTCCAGGCTCAGCAGGGGTGGCAGAGGCAGGAGTAGGGGAAGGCTGGAGTCCACTAGGCCCAGCGACATCAGGGTCATCAATATCACTATCTGGGTATGGGGGTAAGGGGAACAAACGGTGGTATTCTTAAAAAAATCATTCCCTTCAAAAGCATGGGAATGAAATATATCACTAATTTTCCATTCTTAAAGATTTCATTCCTCTCCGGGCCCTAATTTCTTTCCCTTGAATCGAGTATATTATTGGAACAAGAAGGAAACATTTACCCCATTCCTTCAATAATTCTTTCGTTGTATTTTGTCATGTACTGTTGATGTTTTATATATAACCTCATGATATATTGGAAAGACGTGCAACAGTATTGTATCACCGAAGGAAAAGGAGTTAAGTAAATATATGAGACATTTCTTCCAAATTTCTAAAGACCTACCATACACGGTTTAAAATTTGTGTTGGACTGTGTTGTATACGTCATTGGTAAAGTGTCTCCTGATTGGTCCATATACTCGCCTGACTCCATACTCCCCGCCTCTACACCTCTCTAATCCATTCTGATACCATGATGCTTGTGCTGGTATATATTTGTTTATTATTTATCATTATTTTATTCAATATATACAATTTTTTTTAATACCATTAGTCTTAGCAATGATTCTAGTGTCCAGATATATTGGTCACAACTCGATATAACATTAAACAAAAAAATGATGATGAGTAAAAGTGAACAAAGTTTCCCACTATATTTATACCACTATTAGTCTATTATTATCATCGTTTTTCTATAGGAAACGAGACTGATGTTGTGTTGCTGCTTCTCTTTAATTAAGGATCCTGTGATCGTGTATAAAAATTGTGTTATGAGTGTTATTACTTGTTATTTGGCAAAATTTCGCCAAGTATATTGCTCTATGGCTATGGCTATGTCTGTAGCTTCGCGGTCAACAGGTCGCAATTCTTGTCCGATTTTGCTGAAAATTTCACCACAGATAGGCATAAAAATTTCTAGGTCACCTATTGTTTTTCAAGGTCAAAAGTAAAAAAATCAAGGTCAAAATCGTCAAAAAACTAAATATCTTCAAACTGCTATAACTTTAGTTCTCCAAATTCGATTTTGAAAAAACTTTTTCTGTAACATGCTATGTTCATTTCTGCTTCTGGTGGTACTTGAGCAATGGCCGTATTCCTAAAACTCGCGATTTGAGCATTAGGTCGAAAATCAAGGGGTCTAAATTTTCAGGTCGATTTCTCCACATGCGTTTTGGTCACTGTAGGACTCACTTCTGGTCCGATTTCGACAAAATTACAAACACACGTAGGATGTACACTCGCCAACACTGCCCCATGTTACAGAAGCTCGCACGTTTTAGGAAATGTGGCACCACTGTGATATCTATCTATCTATCTATCTATCTATCTATCTATCTATCTATCTATCTATCTATCTATCTATCTATCTATCTATCTATATATATATATATATATATATATATATATATATATATATATATATATATATATATATATATATATATATATATATATATATGCGTAAATCCACAAGGAAGGAAAAATAAACACGTAGTCCGAAGCGCTTTCGTGTAATTCACATCTTCAGGGGAAAAAACAGAATGTTAAAGAATGGTTGTTGAGAGACACCTTATATACAGATACACTAATAACAAACTGGCAACCTGAAGGTGTTGCCACTGCGAGTTCAAAGCATGCATATGGTGCTAAAAAGGATTTACCTGACCTGACCTGACATGACCTCTAAACCTAAGATTATCCCAGTCATTAAGGAATGATTGCCGAGACACCTTATATACACTTAATAACTAAAGGGCAACCTGAAGATGTTGCCACTGTGAGTTCAAAGCAATATATACACACCCATGCATATGGTGCTAAAAAGGATTTACCTGACATGACCTCTAAACCTAAGATTATCCTCAGTCATTAAGGAATAGCAGTAGGACTTATCTTATTAACAATCTTGTCTATGATGAAACTATCCAACTTGTGCATACCATTGTTTAAATTCATATTAATATATTCTGTGTGTTTAATCAAACTTGACTCTATGATGTTTCTATTTACGGATGAATTACAAGACATGATTGACGAAGCATTATCCCAGTCAATACAATGATTATTATCTCTCATATGAATAAATAAAGCATTAGATTCTTGTCCGGTCCTATCACTATATTTATGTATATCAAATAACGTATGACAGTAATTATTATTAATTAATGTATATATATATATATGGCTTACCCGGTATATTTTTAACTGTATTTTACAACATTCACAATATACAGTATGTATACAGAGCACTTCACAATAGTTGTTTAATTGTCTTCATCGCTGCTTGACTCACTTTCTATGTTGATTATAAATTTTTCCACCATGCGGTTCATAACGATGTCATTTCTTTTAAACTCCTCTTCTTTTTCTTTGGTATTTGCCATACATTTTTGCCAGTATTCTGCCGTTACTTTCTCTATTGCCTTTCTTGTCAATCCTTCAATTATTTTTAACTTCTGATTAGAATTTGAGATATTCTTTCTAATGTCCTCCTTGACTCTAGCCCAAATTAGCTCTATGGGGTTGAGTTGACAATGATAGGGTGGAAGCCGCAGCACCTCATGGCCATGTCTCATTGCTATATCGTCAATTTCGTACACTTCCTTCTGTTTGTTTTTTTTCACTTGGTGAAGCAGCTCCGGCTTGGTGTGCAAGGGGCTGTGAGGGAGATCATTTCTCTCCAGCCATTCTATAATTTCATTTTTTCTTGAGCTTTGTGTTGGCGCTTTATTTATGACTTTGCAATGATATGATGCATTGTCCATAATAATTAGAGATCTAGGTGGGATGTTGGGGAGTAAGTTATTTTCCAACCATGAACGGAAAGTGTTATGGTTCATGGAATCATGATAATCTCCCTTGTTTTCATTTTTCGATCTAAACATATGTAAACCTCCAGGCACGAACCCATCCATGCCACCTGCGTGCACAATTATGTACCTTGCTCCTCTGCCACTTTTCACCTTGGGACCCAACTTCTCCTCAACAGTGGTCCAACATTTATCAACGCATTCATTTTGACTTACCCAAGTTTCACCCATATATATCTCGGGTCTTGGGTTACTCGAGTCTCTATTTTCCTTAACTTTCCTTAAGTATGTGCATCGAGTCAACACAATATCTTCTCTCTCCATAAGGATATGTCGTCCTTTGTCGGTCTTCTTGAAACGGAACCCCAGTTTCTTCATAAGTTTATAGAGGGATGACTTTTGTCCCTTAAAACTAATGGGCGCCTCCTTTACTTGCTCCAAAATGTTCTTTAAGGTCGGAATTTCCCCTCTCTCATAAAAGGATGTAATCACCCGACGGATACACTCCTCTTCAAACGTATCTATACTCAACACTGGAGATTTCCTCATCCTCTTTTTCGGCGGTGATGAAATGCAGCCTTCCTTTGCTTCTCTTTTGAAGCGATGCAGAGAGCGCACCGATATCCCCGTAGCCGTTGCTGTTTCCTGGTCAATATCGCCTTCAGCAAAAGACGGATGAAGCCTCCGAAGATACTGATGCACGCTTAAGGCCACAAGTTTCGTCTGGCTGGAATATTGCTGCCTGTGGGCCCCAGTTTGGATATTTTCTGCCATCACGCTATAACACAAGGAAACATTGTTGTCAGCTTTATCTGGCCTCTCACTATATATTGAAATTGTATTAAAAAAAATTAAATCAACAAGAATGAGTAGAACAATTACATACATATGTGCATGTATGCCCAATAAAACCAATTATTAACCACAAAACCACAAAATAGCAACAGAATAATGTAGGATATATACATACCTTTGAAGTAAGTACAACAGATACGAATATGAATGTCTGTCCACACTTTCTCGTATCCAATGATAAATTGATAGAATGAAGGAAAGTCAAGGAACCTAAGCTTCATCTCATCAAGGAGAGGGCGTTGCTATATAGGCTAAATGCTACATGTGACGAGCGTCAGATCTTGCCACAGGTCAAAAATACCACCCATCTTGACCTGAATACTGTATAACGTACCGGTGATCCATTCATACATTCATGAAGGCATATACATTAATACTTTCCAGTCTTCTTTTTGTTATTATTTATTTCAAGGTATACTCACCCATGTTACAAATATCTTAATGTTATACATATCTTCATTTCAATTTAAAAATATATATACCTTACATGCGCACATTTTTGTGAGGAAGTGTATGTGTATGTGTGTGTGTGTGTGTGTGTGTTCTCTTCCTCCCCATACTCTGTTCTTCCCTCCCTTCCTTTAATCTTAATCTCTATCTCTCTCTCTCTCTCTCTCGTGAATATTTTGCATATACAGTACGTCCCACCGTAAAGTGATATAAATAGAAAAATCGATGTAGATATCAAACAGTATATATACAGTATATTATATTAAACAGTGAATGTATATGGCTAAGATTTATTTTTACAATAAATATTTCTCATAAATTCTTTTTCCGTACCGTAAAGAAGGGTTCGGACATTTTCTCGGAAAAATGTTTTAGTTGAGTATTCTTCTTCAAAGAAGCAATCAATCAGAAAATGGTTTTCCTGGGTTTTTATGCTTTATATATATATATATATATATATATATATATATATATATATATATATATATATATATATATATATATATATATATATATATATATATATATATATATATATATATATATATATATATATATATATAAAGGAAAAAAACCCACGAAAACCATATATATATATATTTGAAATTTATCAATTTGTTTTAAGCTGCTCGTATCAGTTTAATTTTATAAACTGCTTGTATCAGTTTAATTTTATAAACTACTTGTATCAGTTTAAGTTTGTAAAGTATTTGAAATGTATAATACCATGTTCAATAAACGAACCCCACTCAAAGGGGCAAAATTGTCAAATTCTCTCTCTCTCTCTTTGGAGAGATTAACTTCCTTGGGGATAATCCTCCAAATGTCATTTGTGTTCTGCCGTAGACCAAGGCAAGGGATGAAAAATACAGATTTCTCTTCGTCAGTTAATGTTGGAAAGAGTATATCCCTTCCGCCTGTCCGGGCGATTTTACCAAAATAGTTCTATTTCACTTACTCTGTATGTGTAAACTACGATACTGAACTTAAATTTGGTGGTGTACTCACCATCAACTCTTCCTCTTTCCAATGAAACCAACCTCAGCTCTCTGGGACTCTCCGTTGCCGAGAAATGAAGTGAGGAATGAAGGTCATTTCTCAGCCGAGAGCGAGGTTGTGTGCTCGCGGCTAGAGTGGCTCTGACGTCAGCTGGACGTGGTGGTGGACGGCGGGGTAGATGACGCAATACTATCCACCCCATTTAGCGCGCGGTCGTACCGTAATCTTACCCTCTACCTTTGCAGCCCCTGTTTTTGTGTGGTTAGCTATACCATTCCAGAATGTTTTATGCCCTGGAGAGAAGCGTGGGAGTATTTACGCAAAACATTTTCAGTGTCAATATCACTTTGTTCATGTTTAACGTAAATAAAAATGTGTCACTATCACTCGTTTATCCTTATTTTCTATATATTTTTGTATTTTGCTCTTTTGAATTTTTATTATAGTTTTTTCTATGTATAAAATTGAGTCACTGTCACTTCTGATCACTACAGCACTTTACTTATAGCCTAAAAATGTGTCACTATCACTTCACTTATAGCCTAAATAGTGTCACTGTCACTTCACTTATAACCTAAAAACGTGTCACTATCACTTCACTTATAGCCTAAAAACGTGTCACTATCACTTCACTTATAGCCTAAAAATGTGTCACTATCACTTCACTTATAGCCTAAAAACGTGTCACTATCACTTCACTTATAGCCTAAAAACGTGTCACTATCACTTCACTTATAGCCTAAAAATGTGTCACTATCACTTCACTTATAACCTAAATAGTGTCACTGTCACCAAGTGTCACTGTCACTTCACACGCATTACTCCCATCACTTCCTGCTTCTATATAAATTCTAGTAAATGGTATTCTGAAAATCAGTCTCCAAGGCATAATGGCACACAACACTCCTTGCACCAGAAGCGAGTTTCCTTGAGTTTCTAAGGGCGATGTGTTGTGTGCTTGCAGACATGGCAGCGGCGATAACCTACACGACCTGACGGCAAGGTTGGCATAGCGGTTAGGTAGTGCCGAGCTATGTATGCACTCTGCTGCAACTTGTCAGGGCATCCCGCCACTGTTGCAGTGGTTGCACTGTGCTGAACTTCTCTAAGAGTTGGTTTATCAACGAATTTAGCACTGTGATGTCAAGAAGGTGGAAGAAAGACTTCTTGTACCACTTGCAGGTGTTTCTCAGACAATCGATGGCACTCACCATCATGTCTGACTTATTGACGAGCCTCATATTTATATTATAATCAAGCACAGCATCAGGCTTGAAGATGGTGTTACCTGTGCTGCACTCAATCTTTCCAGAATCCTGCATCGTGCCCCTGTGGACGGTGGTGAGCATCCGGACGGGGCGTTTGTCATGCCAACTGATGGCCAGCATGTTTCCCGATTCCTTCTTCAGGCAGTCACCCCTGTGGGTGTGGGGAAATACCGGCCAACCCTTCCTATTGACACGAATGGTGCCTCAGGATCCTGTTTGGTGCTGCAGAAGGAACTAACTAAGTGCTGGAAAGGTGTAATAATTATCAGTGTACAGGATGTGGTTGTTGTCCTGGAGAGGTGTAATAATTATCAGTGCACAGGATGTGGTTGTTGTCGAGGTAATCCCCCAGGAGTTGCTTCACAACACTCTCACTGAAGCCGAGAGGGTCCTGGCCCGGGATATACACATCCATACTTGAATAAAGTATAAAATCCAACACATAGCCAGTCTTACAGTCGCAGATGACATAGAATTTGATGCCAAATCTATGCCTCTTTGAAGGGATATACTGAATAAAGGACACTCGTCCCCTGAACAGCACCAGAGACTCGTCGATAACCACATTCTGGAATGGTTGAAAGAAACCTCGTATTTTCTCCTGGAGCATAGACATAACGAGCCTAATTTTCCAAAGCCTGTCGTTCAGGTGTGGACCCATGTTGGGGGCGAAGTGCAGGTAGGTGAGTATGTCCCTATACCTATCCCTGGACATATATTTCCCGAAGACAGGCGTCGAAAGAAGGGAGTTAGTGCTCCAGAAGTCCTTGAGGCAATGTTTCCTGACATGCGGCATCAGCATCGTCAAAGCTAACCACACATACATCTCGGCAATAGTGACATCAGTCCAGGGCAACATCTTGCTGTGTTCCCTCTCTGGTGGATTGCTGAGTTGTCTGAAGTTATTTACCTCTTGTGTCAAGTATGTCATCAATACTAAGTCAAAGAAGGCAGTGAAGTAGTCTATTATTGATAACAACGGACGACAGGGAAATGCGGCTTGTACACCTGACCGACTGTCATCAAAAGTCGGTATATCAGGCAAAAACGCATCGCAATCCATCCACTGAGGATGAGGTGTGCCGCAATGAACTGGTGGTGGTGGTGGTGGTGGTGGTGGCGGCGGGGCAGCGGACAGAGGAGCAGCAGGCAACAGTGATGTGTCGCCACCCCCCTGGTTGTCAGGCAAGGGAGAGGGAGCATGAGTAGCGGGGGATCGTGGTGGGGGGGGAGATGGCGTCAGGTCTGCTGGATTTTCTGGGTCCAGGTCAGGCGAGATAAGCCTCCGCTCCTCTGTTCTTTTCCCTCTTCCCTTACCCTTCCCTCTTCCTCTTCCTCTTCCAACACTTATGCTTTTCTATTTCTTTATAGTCTTGCGTTTTTGCAACACCTCATCCGAAGAGGAGGAGGAAGGAAAATATAACCTCCTCCTTGGCTTCTTCTTACCTTGGGGAGTATTCCCATAGTGTGGCCTGGAGGTGGAAGCTTGTTGTTCTTCTCCTGCAGCCATGTGAGAGGTAGCAGAAATAGGAGACAAAAGAATGTCTCCCAAACTACCTCTCAAAGCTCCCACCCCACTGGTGGACGAAATTGCAACAGGGGCTGCAACATCGGATACGTCTTGCTCACCTAATGTTGAAAGAAGAGCTGTGTGGGATACAGCGTCACCCATTTCTTCTTCCTCTGATGACTGATCAAGGTGCCATTCCGTATCATAAATGCTGTCCAGGTCTTTACTACCAAGTGATAAATCTGATAAATCACCCAACTCCCTTGCAATTGCAGAGTCAGAGAGCCTAGCAGGTGGCTTGCGAGCTCTTGCAGGCTGCACTCTGGGAGTTGAAGTCATGAGAGATGATGTGCCTGGTAGCGCAGTAGAGGGTAGCGATTCGGACATGCGCGAGAAATCAGATCCACATCCAGCCATGTTCATGGTCAGTAACACACCGATTCATTATTGTGATTTGTAGGGCTGGGGGTGAAGTATAGCCAAGTAAAAAAAAAAATGCCAAATTTGGCGCGCTACTCTCGACATTGGCAATAGCGGTACAGTTAACTCCCCGACATACGAACATTCGAGTTACGAACAATCGGTTCATACGAACAAACTTCTGAAGTCCATAAATTTGTCTGAAAGTCGCTAGCAAACTTCAAATTTAGCGGGCGTGCATATAGTTCACGAGTCTGCCACGCCACGGCAGCACCACGCTTTGTGACGCTCACTGACTTGTATGACCCAGCACTTTTAATGCTATTTGAAGGTGATTTACACAATGTTAACATTGGAAAAAAAAATATTTAAGCAAAAATTGTAGTAGCAAGTCGCTGTCGATGTAAACAAACAAGATGGTGGGTGTCGGGGGCGTGCGTCAGGGAGATAAGGCAGGCACAGCACTGATAGAGGCTCATGAGCCTCACTCAGTACCCACACCGCCGCCACTCTCCAGTCGAGCCAAAATTCAACAGCATTTGTTCGTCGTTTCGTGGTGTACTGCTCCGTAATTTCGCTTAAATCGTACATAATTTCGTAGTAAATGTCGGGTGTGAAGGGAAAGATGGATAGTGAACCCAATGGCAGTGCAAGGAAACGTCAGGCTATAACATTAGAAGCGAAAAGCTGTGCTGTGCCTGCCTTATATCCCTGATGCACGCCCCCATACGCATGTGTTACACATGTTTATAATGCGTAGATACATGAGTATGTGTACCTCGATGTGTGCTTGCATGTTTGTGTATGTAAAACCAGTATATAAATGCACTGAAATAAACAGAAAAGGCAACATACAAGTCATTTTTGCATACAACTGTGCATACCTGTTATAACACTAACGCATGCATGTACAGTGTTTGAAAGTGTGTTATACTAATGTCCAATTGCTATAAGATCTATGGGAGGCAGAGAGAGGGAATGTATGACAGACCATGAGTGATCTTATTGGCTGCAGATAACACACAGTGGATGTAAATATACTTTGGCCACACTCACCTACACCAAAGGGGGGGGGAGGGAGTCAGCCAATCACGATCAATTACAATAGTCCAGGGTTACAGCTTCCCTTTGGTACCACTGCTGTTTATATATGTAGCCCATGCAGTTATTTATGGGCTGTTAAATAAAGGCGTTAATCAGTTTTAAGGTCAAAATTTAAGGTGTTAATAGGTCTTTAACCCTTAAAGGACCGGGGCTAGTGAAATTACTGTGCCTCCCAGGACCGGGGGTTGAGCGAAAAACACGTAAAATTGGCTATCTTCGCATGCTCTGTACGCCTAACCTACAAAGAACGAGTGAATTATTTTAGTGCCATGAGAACGAGCAACTCTTCCTCTTTCGATTGGTACCAATGGGAAGTCTGTAGGTTTAATGGTTACAGAATTACGACGAGTTGAAGGAGGTACTGTCGCCGTACGTTGAGCGCGAGTGTTTTTAGTGGGTGCACTGACCGTGGCGTGGTAGTAGAAAATGGGGATAGGCGCTCGTCAGCTAAGCCGCTCACCATCACACTCGGACATAACAAGATCAATAATTCCTCAATTTTACCCTAGACAAGGCAGTGTGTACTCAGTCTGAGCATCCCATCCTACTATAAACCAGTGTAGCCAACGTCTGGAGTAAAAAAAATTGGGGAAAATTCCTTAACCTTGGGAAATTTTAGCAATTCGGCATATGCCGGGCCCGGTCCTTTATCGGCAACCCGTCATATGCCGGGCCCGGTCCTTTAGGGGTTAAGGGTTAAATTTTTCACTCAGTTTCCTACCAAACTCCTCATGCACTCTCCTTTTACTCTCACTCACCAACTTCTTCACTTGCCTCTTACATACATTATATTCTCTCTTTCACTTCCTCTGTACAATAATGTTCTCCTATATGCCTTCCTTTTCTTCTCTACTGCATCTTTCACTTCTTCCTACCACCAAGCACTCCCTTTCTTGCCCTTCTGTATCTTGTATCCCTCAACCTCTGCTGCTGTGCTAATTATAGTGTCTTAACTCATAAATGCCTATTGTCCATTTAACCCTAGTTTACTTAATTTTGATTTTTTTTCCGTTAATACTATTGTGGGTCCAGGCGGATCCGGTAGGGAATAAATGAAAAAAAAAAAACTGTTGAAATACAATTTTATTCCATGTAGCCATACAAAACTATAAAATTAGGGTTATATGAATGAGATCAATACAAAAAATTAATAACTAAACCACATTTGGATATTAGGTAAATTTACAGTAAACCTGGGTTCAGTAAAACGTATATATTAGTATGTTTTACCACTAATTAGGACCATTCTAAGACTATTTTCTTCAATGGCGTTTCTCTCGGAAATGCCCCGTTTTCATACCCCATACAAACTTGGGGGAGAGCCTGGGAATCCGGGGTTTTGAGTGGGGGAAAACACGCTGTACACTATGGCGTTGCCTTTATAATATGTAATTGTCTTAAATAAACACTTGAAACCGGAAATAGAAGCGAAATAACAAAGTTCGAGACCGATACAATAAAATACAATTATAGCCCAAACAGCAGCGTTACAACACGTGTTGGCTTGGGTTGGGCTAGATATTCAAATCAAATGCTTATTTTGGGAATTAGTATTACCTAACCTGACCTGACCTAACCTAACCTAGACCACGACAGACTACCGGGACCTAACCTGGGCTAACTACCGGGCCTAACCTGGGCATAAAACCGGTATAACAAATAGAAGTAGTTACCGGGTAAATAACCAGGAACGTATATGGATACAGGACGCTCAAACACAGTATTCCCAAAACAAAATATAGCCAGTACAGCCACAAGTGGCGTGAATATTACAACATTTGCAACACTGATAGTGTTTTCCCCCACCCAAAACCCCGTATTCGCAGGCTCTCCCCCAAGTTTGTATGGGGCATGAAAACGGGGGCATATCTCGAAAACTATTCATTTCTAAGAGAAACAAAGTTAAGAAGTGTATTATAAAGGCAACGCCATAGTGTACAGTGTGTTTTCCCCCACCCAAAACCCTGTATTCCCAGGCTCTCCCCAAAGTTTGTATGGGGTATAAAAACTGGGCATATCTCGAAAACGAGGCATTTCCGAGAGAAACACCAATGAAGAAAATAGTCTTAGAATGGTCCTAATTAGTGGTAAAACATACTAATATATACGTTTTACTGAACCCAGGTTTACTGTAAAAATACCAGATATTATTATATCGTAATAAAAAAAAAAACTTCACTCTGAGGTAGTTTGAGGTAGGACCTCAAGGCACATGAAAACATGGATGGAAACAGTAAAAAAACTATAGGAATACACCATTCAGGTACTGGCATCGATGAAAACTCCAACACAACTCCAGTCAGCCAAAAATATGAAGTGCCTGGAACAAATGAAAATGACCAATTAGTGAACCATTGATTTTGGGTACATCACGGGCCCTAAACGAAATTTACATATTTAGCCTGTCTATTGCATTAATACTTTATATTTTTGAGATATATTATAAAAAATACATAAAAAATTATGTATTCTAAAAAATACATACATACAGTACGTTATGGAGTATGTCTTCATTCTTGTGGGTTGTCCCTGCAAAAATAAAACACAATCATTAGATAATATATATTTTTATATAGGTGCTGCATATTTATCATGCTAACATTTCCTTATGTGTAAAACAAATCTGGGTTTTATAAAAAGATGACTTATTCACTTACCGATAGCACTCTACACAGGTGATTCGGGTGTGGGTGGGGCATATTGGTCTATGACATTCCAAGCAGCGAGTCTTGCACTTGGAGGCAGTCTTCCAATGACAGATGTTGCATCGCTGCCTACTTTCTGCTGGTTGAGGATTAGATGGTGGTGGTAGATCTTGTTCAGGAACGTTATAGCAGTCCCTAATAAGTGTTTTTAGTGACCTGCTGAGTGTAGGGACTTCCAGTCTTTGTATTGCATAAGGTCTCGTAAATTCATATGCAAGGTCTTGCATGAAGAGCCTTCTTTCATTCCTCTTTGAACCAGTTGCATGACCAGATAATTTATATAAGATGAATGAGTTTATAGTGGCAACATTCAAAATGCCATAAAATAAACAACATGGCCATCTTCTTGTTTTTCTGCTCATGCTATATGTTGCACACATTTGATCCAATACATCTACACCACATTTTGTCTTGTTATAGTAATGGATTATTTCTGCTTTCCCTTTGTCACCAATCTTTACTTCGTTGTGTAATGATGACATCAACATAACTGTCTTATTCTTTTTTGCCTTGTAAGACAGTAGTGTCACATTCTCTTGAAATAGGAAAGCGCTTGTGTTGACTTTACGTTGTTTGGATTTCCCCAGCATGGCCATAGGAATGTACCCTTTCCTCCTTATCGTGCCGACACATGTGGTATTACGGTCATACAGCTGCCGTGTCAGAGGGAGTGAGGTGAACCAGTTATCCATTGTGAGATTACGTCCAGTATCTAGGAAGGGCTCCATCAGTGTCATTGTTATTTCTTGTGCAATATTGACGTTACGGCCACGCCCCACAGTTTCCTTCCCTAAATACGTCTTGGCGTTGCACATATAGTAGTTCTCAGCATCACAAATCATTACTATCTTTAGGCCATACTTAGCCGGTTTCATAGGCATATACATTTTGAAGGGGCATCGTCCTCTAAATGAGAGTAATTGTTCATCAATGGTGAGTTTATTTCCTGGAGTGTAGTGTTTTGTAGAATTAGAGACGAAGCGTTCAAAAATGTCCCTGAAGGGTGCAAATTTGTCTGTTGCCTGCCTCTCTGCCCTAGTCTCGATGTTATCAAATCTGAGGCAATCCAATAAAAATGTGAACCTGTTGCGTGAACATACAAATCTATAGATTGGTGCTCCATGGTGGGTGCTGAACATTTCTAATGTTGTATGGTGATTGTCATGCTTTGAACCACTCAAAATCAATATTCCAATCAATGCCTTTATTTCAGTGTAGGACGTCTTATGTACAAAACCTTCAGTCTTGTACTTCCTTGCTTTTTTTTCAATCATGCGATTTGTGCATGTCACTATAATGTTTATCATGTCATCATCAATAATTAGTGACAAGAAATCGCCTGGTGTGACCGCATTTTTGGCTTCGTTGGTAGCCAATCCTTTTTCATAATTCTGCGGTGCCTGTTGTGGGGGTTTCGGGGGTAATGGTTTTCGTGACCACAGAGTCTTGTCTGGTGCCCGACGATCACTTGAAGTGAGTTTATGTATATATTTATTTGTTTCGGCCTCGGTGGTGGTTGACTGTTGTGGTGTTGGTGACTGTAGTGTTGGTGACTGCTGTGTGGTGGTTGTTTCCTGGCTACCTTCTTCCTCCTCTGTTTCTGACTGTGACATTGGTAGAGGTTCGTAATCCAGGTCAGAATCACTGTCGTGGGGGTCAAGTTGGCTCTCAGATTCTTCAGTGTCAATTATTGGACTAGTTGCATCAACCTCAGGGACATCATCTACTTCCTCCGAGTCTGAGGAATGTATAATACGTCTTTTGGCTGTAAAACGCGTCGAGGAGTAGGCCACGCCTTTTCTTTTATGTGTATATCGTGTGGAAGAACCTGCAGGTGAGTCGTTAGGTGTGAAGGTGTTGTGTGAAGGTATTGTGTGAGTGATGAGTGAGTGTAGTGTAGATACATTCGGTATTTCTGCATGTTCTAAATCAATCACTATTTCTTGCTGGCCAGAGCCACTCGGCGAGGTGTGTGGAGGGGGTGGGTGGAGGTCGCTCTCTGCCTCAGCTGCTAGCCTTGCACTAACCACCGGTGTGGTTGCCACTTCATTTCCAGTGTCACTGTCTGTGCTACCTTCACTCTCTCCAATAAGTTCTGCTGTGGTCTGTAGCAACATTTCCTCTATTTGTTCCCGTCTCAAATTTTCTGACCTATGCATGATGACACTAGAATAGGAAAGGAGTAAAAAAATGTTTGACCCTCATATAAAGTTGTTGCAAGTATTTAGAAATATGGCACAATTATCACTGAACAAATTTAGCCTGCCACTAACAAGTTTAGCCCAGCACACTACCTTACACTGCATACACAACTCTACGTAGTATAAACTTCACTATCGGTCACTTATAACATTGTTACTTAAATGGGTCCACCCGGACCCAGTGTACTTACATGTAGTAGAAATAAATAGATCCAGAGGAGCAGCACAACCAACCACAGTGACATTGGGTACACTAATGATGATTGGTGAGCGCTTCTCCCCATTGGTTGGTGGGTGTGGTTTATCTGTGGGGTGGGGAGTCACGCGTGACGCAGCGTGGGTCCGTTTAAATGAACAGCCCATAAATAACTGCATGGGCTACATATAGCCACAGCAGTAGTACCAAAATAAAGCTGTAGCCCTGGACTATTGTAATTGATCGTGATAGGCTGACTCCCCCCTCCCCCTTTGGTGTAGGTGGGTGTGGCCAAAGTGCATCCACACCCACTGTGTGTTATCTGAGCCAATAACATCACTCATGGCCTGTCATACACTCCCTCTCCCTGCCTCCCCTAGCTCTTATAGCCATTGGACATTAGTATAACACACTTTCAAACACTCCCATACATTGTGCATGCATGCATTAGCATTATCACAGGTATGCACAGTTGTATGCAAAAATGACTTGTATGTTGCCTTTTTTGTCTATTTCAGTGCATTTATATACTCGTTTTACATACACAAGCAAACATCGAGGTACACATACTCATGCATCTACGCATTATACAAATGCATAACACATGCGTATGCCTTCGTATGTTATTTGGGGGGGTAACTGTCATATTATTTTCCTACATTGATGTGCTGCTGTACTCTAACCAGATGAGATAGAAGACTTTTGTTTGCATATTCTGGTGTGTAAAATAAAGCTCTACAAACATAGAAGACTAAAACTAACCTTAGAGTACTTAGAGTAACTTTAAAAATCAGGTTGTATTTGTGGTTGGGGGTGAAGGCTGTTGTAACGAATTGCATTTCTTAGGGGTTAAACATTTCATACACCTCCTTCACTCCCACTCCCTCCCCTCTACTCAGCCTTGCATCCTCCAGCACCTTACCCACCCTCCTCTTATATTCCTCTCTATACTCGATGTAATTCAATCTTCCACTTGCCACCTCCCTTTTGTTCCTACCATACTCCCATTTTGCTCTGATTCTAATCCTCGCCAAAACTGCATAGTGGTAAAAGCACTGAAACGTTCCTCTCACCACTTTAGCATCCATCAGATCTTTCCTTATCCTTTCATCCACAGCTACCCGGTATGTAATCAATCAAACTCATCTGCTCTCTCCTTTCATCCCTCCTCTTCCATGTGTACCTGTGGCTGTGGATCAGCCTGTGCTTTAAGCAGGTGTTGGGGAGGAACAATCCCGCCTCGGCACACACAAGCACTCACCCTTTTCATTTATTCCATCAACACTCCACTTGCCAACTACATTTCCTATTCTCTCATTCCCTACCTTCTCATTCATGTCTCCCACAAGCTCTATCCTCCTCCCTCTCTCAACTTATTATAATGTAGCGATATTTATATGGTTTGTCTGGAAATATGAAGTTGACTAAGAAGATGAAACTTACTATAATACAAACATTGCTGCATAACAATTAGTTACTACTGAAAAGCTTAAGTGCCTGTTGTGTACTAACCTCTTACTTTTGTCATCTTCATCAATATGGTGTTCCACCTTCAATATCACATCCTCATCAGTCCAATCTTCAAATTTGACTTTCACCCTCTCTTCTTCAAACTTCTTGTTGTCACTGCAATCTTCAAATTTGACTTTCATCTTTTCATCTTCCAACTTCTCATTGTCATTGCACTGTTCCACTTTGACTCTTATCATCTCTTCTTCCGACATAACGTAGTCGTTGCAGTGTTTCATCACATCAATAAACTCAAAGGGACCACTATCCATCCTATAATAAAAATATTCTGTATTAGTGGATCGACCATAATAATCATATATAGAACTTATAACCGTAATTTAACCACCAACTTGGCATATACATTCCAGCACCTATTGAGTTAATAGGTAAATAGGAAATAGTTACTGACCCTAGGATGACCTTTTTTTTACACAAACTGGTGGAGTGAAGATAAATAGATGGTCAATAAGATATATTTATTTATCTTAACATATACCAGGCTTCCATCTCCATGCTGGAGAGAGCCTCGTTACGTCGCACACCATCCGAAACCAAATACCATAACGTAGAACTCCCCCCCCCCCCCACACACACACTCCACTTCTCAACCTCCCAATCCCTGTTGGAGGAGGGAACAATCCCCACCACACAACCGCATCCCCTTGTGGGACTACAAGGGGTGCAGCGATGTTTGCATCCATAGCAAGGCCCGACAGCAATAGCTGGTTTACCCCTGCCACTTCACAACAGGGCAAACTCCCCCTCCAGCATTCAGCCGGCCATGGGCCACACTCAATGAAGGCCCATCCTCCAAGGACAGTAAAGTCGCCTCCACTCTTTAAGCAATCACCACCATCCTCCACTAGTTTCTGTCATGCAATTAGTCTACCTTGCTCCACAATTATACCTCTTCTACTCAGAGCGCCTTTCACTGTGTCCATCCACCTCCTCTGTGGCCTTCTTCTTCTCCTTACACCTTCCAAATCTGAGTCACCTATTCTATTTACCATTCGATTCTCCTCCATTCTCTCCACATGTTCAAATCATCTCAACACACTCTTCTCTGCACGGCCTGCTAACTCTCTCACAACAACTGCCCTTTTCCTCACTTCCTCATTCCTAACTCTGCCCATTCGAATCACACCACATATGCTTCTTAGACTACTCATCTCTAATACATTCAACCTTCTCTTCTCAATTCTCCCATATTCCATGTTTCCCCTGCATACAGTGCAGTAGGCACTGCTATCCTTTCATACCATTTCCTCTTTATATCCATTCTAAGTAACTTACTGCCAAACATCCTATTCATTCCTCCTAGCACCTTTCCTACCTCATTTACTCTAGATTAACCTCTGCCTCTATTTTGCTAACCACTACCTCTTTTAACCACATATACTTAACCCCTACTGTCCAGCTGACGTGATATACCATCGGTACGTGCACTCTGGCGGTCCTGGAGTGGCGGCATCTACGTCGTGGGACCACCCCTCAGAGCTGCCAAGGAAGGAAGCTACGGGGGCCAAACCGTCACAACACTCCCCCGCCCCCCACATACATCATCACACAGTATCACCACACAAGGGGGCGCGAGTCCCTGGGAACGGCTTCGGTCACCCGGGCAATACCACACCCTCACACAACACACACAACTACACATTTTTTCATCACCGAGGAATTATTCTCCGGCTGTCATTTCTCGGCTCCTCCTCCTAGCCGAAGACATAGAAAGCAATCCTGGACCCAATAACAAATACACATGTCCAACATGCTCTAAACCCATCACAGCAAGTAGAAAGACAAAAGGTTCAGTTCAATGCAATTATTGCATGAACTGGGCCCACATATCCTGTACAACATTAGCATCCATGAAACACTACACAAACACATGGACCTGTTCCACATGTCCAGTACTCCCACCTCTACCACCCTCACCCTCACCTCCATCACCCTCACCTCCATCACCCTCACCTCCATCACCCACACCTCCATCACCCACACCTCCATCACCCTTACTTCCAACTCCATCATTTCCTCCACCTCCACCTCCTTCTCCACCACAACCTCCTTTCCCTCGTGCAGCAGCACCTAACACACACCGCACACACAACATCAACATACTTCAACTAAACATAGATGACATAAACACTAAAAAACAAGAACTCACACACTTCATCATACAACACAATATACACATTGCCATCTTACAAGAGACAAAACTACGCAACACAAACAAAACACCCTCAATCACAAATTTCACCACCATTAGACAGGACCGGGCTGACGGCAATGGCGGTGGACTCATCACCCTAGTACATAAATCCCTTAACTACATCGAAACCAGTGCGGTAATCAAATCCCTCCTCCCTCACCACGACACCACCACAGAACTCCAATCAATAAAAGTCCGCACTGGTAAAACATCATCCATTACAATAGTCAATGTATACATCCCCCCTCAAACTTACTAGCCCAACAGTTCCCCATAACTTCTCCCACCAATTCCAAAGTACAGTTAAACCTCGTTATAACGGACTAATAGGGGGGAGAGGGTGTCCGTTTTTGCGGTTTGAACGTTATAGCGACGAATTTTTACGAGGGGTACAAAAAAAAAAAAAAGTATGTACAAAAATTACCACAAAATATAGATACAGTTGACTCTCGAATAACGCAATTTTGAGTAATGACTGAAATGAGTGTGGGACATCCGTGGTGGTGGAGGTGGTAGGGGGGGAAAGTAGGGGGAAGAGGGGAGATAGTGTGTGTGGTAGTGGAGGTGGTAGGGGGGGAGAGTAGGGGGAAGAGGGGAGAGTAGGGGGAAGAGGGGAGATAGTGTGTGATATCGTTTGTTTACTTTTATCAACCACACACTCTGGTGTTTCCTTCTCCTTTCTCTGTTCGAGAAAAACCTTCCTTCTTGATATGGAAGGATATGACCTTCCGTTTTGTAAATGCACCACCTGACATGAAGCTGGTGATTAACTCGTAAATTACTAAAAACGAGCGAGTTAAACACAAGGTGACAACGCATGTTAGGCCTATAATTCCCTTGACCTTGGGCTAGGGTGAATGGAGACTGAGGGTAGGGGGGGTAAGGAGTGAGGGAGAAGTGGTGGCAACACACACACACACACGCTTCGCAGACGACAGTGATATCATTTCGTGACATGTTCATAATGATTTCACTCATTTTGTATAAAAACTCCTCGGATTTATTCGCGAGTCAACTGTATATATACATAAATAGGTATGTAATGATGTGTAAATAATATACCTACTGTATAATGTAAACAATATAATAGAAAAAAATAGAGAAACCAAAATTCAAAAAAAAAAAATCTCCAGCTGATTATGTCCGTTATAACCGAAATCAGTTATAACGGGGTCCGAAATAACGAGGTTTAACTGTATCACCAACCAACCCGACCTCATCCAGGGTGGTGACTTCAACGCCAAGACGTCGGCCTGTTATGTCAACAACCCTGACACTGAGGGCTTGAAATACTTTCACAAACAGACAACCTCATCACATTAAACAACCCACAACAGCACACTCATATCAATTACCAAGCCCTCTTCCAAACATCCTTTCCCGACATATCCTTCTGTTCCCCTAACCTTTCCCCCATAACATCATGGAGGATGGTCAGAACCCTCGGCTCTGACCATCTTCCTATCATAATCACCACCAAAACAAGAATCACCCCAGTTGGCCACAGAAACAAATACACAAATTACAAAAGTGCCAACTGGGAAGCTTTCACAATTGAAACAGAACAACACTTCGAAACACTGAACATTACACCCATCACAAACATTAACACAGCTGTCAAAAAATTCAGTACAATTATACAAAATACAGACAAGCAGCACATCCCTAGAGGTAACAGAAGAAAACACAACCCCAACTTCACAACAGAAATTCAAGACCTCATCAAACAACGAGACACTCTTAAACACACATCCCCAACCCCTCTTACACAACACACAATAAACCAATACTAAATACACAAATAAACAACAAAATTGAAGAACAGAAAACAATTAAATGGTAAAGTTTTGTCAATACACTAGATCATAAAACAAACACCAGCAAACTCTACAAAACACTAAACAGCATTACTCTGTCCAACAGCAACAATACACAATCACAACAACAGACACTATACCCTATAACAAACAACAAGCAAACACACTCATTCAACATTTTTCTGATGTCAGCCACCTTCACCCTCATCCTGAAGACAGACAAATTATTAGACGCAAGAGACTTTTTCCCACTGACCAAGACTATGCACCATTCACAAATCATCAGACAAACCACATATTTCACAACCTAAAACACTCACCTGCCTGTGGTTCAGACAACATCAGTAACATACACCTCAAACACCTTGGACCACAAGGCATACAAGCACTCACTAACATAGCAAACTACTGCTACTCACACAACACATTACCCAACATCTGGAAACACGGAAACATCATCACCATCCCTAAACCCAACAAAAACCCAACACTACCCTTCTCATCATCCCATCACCCTCCTTTGCAGCCCATCCAAAATCACCGAGCGCCTCATAATTAAACTAATTACACCACACATCCCCCTTGCATCTTCACAACATGGCTTCAGACCACTACACTCAACTAACACCCCTCTTACAGACCTCACACAAAGAATTTTTGATGGCATCAACTCAGATAGGCCCCCACACAGAATACTCTTAGTTACACTAGACATAAGTCGTAACGAATTGCGTTTCTTAGGGGTTAAACATTTCATAAACCTCCTTCACTCCCACTCCCTCCCCTCTACTCAGCCTTGCATCCTCCAGCACCTTACCCACCCTCCTCTTATATTCCTCTCTATACTCGATGTAATTCAATCTTCCACTTGCCACCTCCCTTTTGTTCACATGTACACACAGAAACGCAGATACAGCCACTCATCCTCCAGCCCTATCTCAACACACTTAATACTTGGTTCACCACAAATAGATTTAAAATAGCCCCCACCAAGTCAACTGTCACCCTTCTCACAAACTGGAATGCAGAACACCGCAACACACCACACCTCACCATAAACAACACACTTATACCACTCCCACACACCCAAAATACTTGGCATAACATACAATACATCCATGACATTCAAACAACTCATCATGACCATCAAAAACAAATACATAAACAGACTTAAAGCCCTCAGATCACTTGCCAGCACAACATTTGGACATAACAAAGAATTTACAATCACAGTATACAAACAATATATTCGATCAGTGATGGACTATGCAAGCCCTGCCTGGGCTTCAAACCTCGCTGAGACTCATCACAACACCCTACACACCATACAGAACAGAGCCCTAAAGACAATCACAGGCTGCACAGCTACCACACCTACAGACCACTTACACTATGAAACCAAAGTCCTCAAAATCAAGGATCACCTTGACATGAGAGGCACTCAAACACTTGCTGCAGCCTCCACAAACCCACAACATCCACTACACTACATTGCACAACACTCACACATGCCAAGGAACATTAAAACAACACCTAGTACACGATACCACACACAAATACTATCATCTCTTACACCATGCCCACCCCAACCCAATCTCCAAAAACACATCCATACTCAAATCACTCAACAGTCCATCCAAACACTAAAAAACAACTCACAGCTGCATACACGACCTCTTGACATCCATCCATCTGAATCCTCCCTTCCCCGTGAGGACGAGTCCACCTGGCCAGGCTGCGTTGTGGCCACCACCCGGCCCTTATGACATATCAGAAGAGGCTGGATGAAGCCACTGCGGATGCCTGTCCAGGATACAACACAGCACCCCATACTATTTAACACATTATTGAAGACTGCAATACACACAACCACACTCGCCAACAACACAACATACACTCTCTGAGGGTACTGTGGGAAAGTCCAGTTCAGGCCATGGCCTTCCTCAGGAGCTCGGGGCTGCTCGGCCAGACAGCTTGAGGAACTTCAACAACAACAACCATAGTCAAATATTTTGTCAAGGACTTTAGCTTTCCATCGGTACCAACGCCAGCTCACTAGCTACTCGCTACAGTTTTTTATAGGTACAGTCGGCCACACTTCTGGCTGTTACAGTCAGTACTACAAACTCCAGGAGTCTAATGTTTGCATCCCTGACTTTCTGAATCATAGGCTCGAAGATTCTCAGTGGTGAAGAAGTGAGACGGTGCAGGGGGAAAAAGAGAGAGGGAAAGAAGGGGGAGGGAGGGGGGACCAAACCGTCTCACTTCTTCACCGTCTCACTTCTTCACCACTGAGAATCTTCGAGCCTATGATTCAGAAAGTCAGGGATGCAAATGTTAGACACCTGGAGTTTGTAGTACTGACTGTAACAGCCAGAAGTGTGGCCGACTGTACGTAAACACGTCGGTAATTCGGAGCGAACCATACATTTCTTTATCATCGATATGTTGGTTAATCGGTCCATAGGGGTTAAACACATTATTGAAGACTGCAATACACACAACCACACTCGCCAACAACACAACATACACTCTCTGAGGGCACTGTGGGAAAGCCCGGTTCAGGCCATGGCCTTCCTCAGGAGCTCGGGGCTGCTTGGCCAGACACCTTGAGGAACTTTAACAACAACAACACAATCACAATATCGATCGGCTATCCACTCAGTTCCTTCTTGGTCCTCACGAAGGATGATCTATTTATAAGTATTTGTCATTGTTCGAATTTGTGCTCTAATGATCGTAAGAAAATACCGTAGTGAAGATTTGTACATGACAGTGACACCATGATATTCCTACAAGTGTACATTTTATTTTTTAGTGTTCTGAATCGAGGAATTTTGCCGCTACCGGCAGCCCAAAAATTCGAGGCAATTGTACTCTTAACCGGAGCGTAAGGGTTAAAGCACTCCACCACCTACTTAACATGATATTCATCTGTCTACCCTCTTCTTCTCTCCTACATCTCATTACTTTGATCTTGGGTTGGCAAGTGTTGCATGCTTTCCTGAGGGAGGAACCATTTATTGAGAGAGTTTGGAAAAGCAATGTCCAGTGTAATAGCGATAGAAGAGAGAAAGTGATGCAACATTGTGGTGAAGAGGGAGAGGTGAGGTTGTAGTAAATCGGTAAGAGGAAAGCTGATGAGACGAAAGGCCTTTGATTACACCTTGTCCAGGAATGTTGTGAAGGTTGAGACACCCAACACATGAACCATACTCCATACAGGGGCAGATGAGACCTCTGTACAGAGACAGCAACTGTGTGGGGGTGAAGTATTCATGGAATCTGTGCCTCACACCCTTCTTTGAGGTGGCTTTAGCAAGAGAAGTAATATGATGTCTCCAAGAGAGATTGTGAGAGAAAGACATTCCAAGAATATTAAGGGAGGGAGAAAGATCAAGTTGTATGTTATTGAAGGAGAAGCGATAGTCATTTGAAAGATTAAGTGATGTAGTGACCGGACCGGACATGAGAGATAAAGGCAGAATTCGAAAGCTAGGCCAATGGAGTACTTCTTTGGCTTACTCGGTAGAAGCACTGCCTGGTATCTCTCTGGTCCGGGGTTCAATTCCCCGTGGGTATGGCAAGATAATTTGAATGGAACAATTTCAGGGTCTGACTGTACTTGGTCGTTAGATTTCGTACCCCTACAGTGCAAGTTGAAAGATGCAGGAACTGTGTTTTAGAGACATTGAAAATCTTGTACAAGGGTCTCTCTGCCCCAGTTGGAAATGAGGGAAAGATCAGAAGTCAGGCATGCTACTGCATCAACATATGATGTGGAGAGGAGCTGCTGGGATGGGCGGAGTAGTGTAAGGTGGAATCATCATCATTGGAGTAGATAGAGAATGAAGTACAGTTGAAAAAGTCATTAATGAAAAAAAGAAAGAGGGTGGGTGATAGAACAGAACCCTGAGGAACAGTGACCATCTACAACAGCAGCTATAGACTGGCCACAAATGGAATTTACAGAACAGCCTTTATTCTTTAATGTTAGAGAAAAGGGGAGAGGCATTTACAAGATTAAACCGAGTTGAAAGATGAAGGAAATGTGTTTTGGAAACAATGAAGACAATAATGTTTGCTTGACAATAGCATATGTACAGTTGCCCACACATGAAGCTGGTATGCCTAGTTACTTGTGAAATAGCTACAACAGGAATGAAAGTGAGTAAAAGTTGTAGATTGTTGACAAGCAGACAGTAATAATATTTTATTGTCTGCCTGTCAACAAACTACATTTTTTTTCACTTTCCTTTCTTTTGTAGCCACCTCACAAGTAACGAGTTTTACCAGCTTCATGTGTGGGCAACTGTACATACCCATACTAGTTCACATAAAACTCTACTTTATAATTATAAACAGCATAATATTATATAGATACAGGTGTGTTAAAGTCATTGCACTCATACATACACTTCTTTTGCAGATTCTGGCTGTGGATGAAAAAAATTGTGTTCTGATAATTTTCTTTTCTTGGTAACTACTGATGGGTTGACATCCATGCTGCACTTAGAGGTTGACGGACCAACCTTTATCTTCGGCTTCTTCTTCAGAGACTTTCTTCCTAAGTGAGAAAAAGAAAATAACAATCATCCTTACATGTATTTTCTGTACTGTCCACAAAACTTCAATCATGTATGCCCTGTTCATATCTAGTACAGTATATGTATATATCCTATGTTTATGTGTATCAGTACGTATAGTATATGTGTATACAGCAAATATGTTTGTTTAATGTAACGTATCCTTATAACTATATGCTCATAATCATGTATATTTTATGGTTATTTTACTACAGTAAAACTCCATTAATTCAACCAAGGATAATCCCAAAATTTTAACAGTTAAGATCATTTGAATTGGAAATAAAAATGGCAAAATTGGCGCAGTGGAGATGGGACACACACACACAAGGCTAGGTCCCGATAGTTTGCCTTGGTTAGGTCCTGGTAGTCTGCTGTGGTCTAGGTTAGGTCAGGCTAACTCTAATATATAATAGCGTATGTAGGCTATGTGTGAAACGTAATACTTTGAGGTGATTTGGACATGTGGAGAGAATGCAAGGTGAGGAGTTTGTAAAGAAGGTGTATGGAAGTGAAATTGTGGGACGCGGTGTGAGAGGCAGACCACCAGTTAGATGGCAGAACAGAGTGGAAGAGTATGTAAAGGAGAGAAACATGAGGGGGAGGGGAGGGCTGGACCAAGTAAGGAGGGAGTGTTGGAACAGGGAAGACTGGAGACTTTTCTTCCGTGGCCACACCCTTCGGGGGAGTTCCCGGGGGGAACGAGGCGTTAGAGCTATAGATAGATAGAATGAATTTCCATCGTGTTTGAGGTCTCATAGTAAAAATAAAAACGTCACTTTCGAGAGACATAAGAACCTATCCCAATTTTCATCATTAATCTTTAGTCCCTAAGGTCAGTCAGGCATATCCATTAACGCACCACCTAACCAGAACACTTTACACGCCTACTGTACTTGTGAACACTTTACACCCCTACTTGTGGGGTCCACTGTATTAGGTTAAAATTGCTATTTTCTCACTAATACACTTTAGTTTTCATTATATGCAAAGAAATATTAGTAAAAAAAACATGTTTAGGGAGGAAAAATCTTGAAATATGAGGGACTGGAAACCAATTTCAATTATTCCCATTAGTTATTAAATTCCGCTATCACGTGCTACTTACGGTACCAATTAGGCGCGATAGCGGAGGGATGACTGTACGCTGTATATGAGTCGGAAATGTAACATTATAGACTTTTGTGAATAGGAGATACACCTTATCCCTGTAGATGTTACGGTACCCTTAAAAAAGCGCAATTTTGTAGGATATGTGACTTGTAGAAATTATGCCATATTGTGCTTTAGGAAATGTGGTGCATCCCCGTACTGGGTTCACTATATTGTATATTTTAGTATCATTACCCACAATTTTGGAACATTCTAAGACACTTTTCATCTATGGTGTTTTACAAATATAATTTGGAAAGTCTGACTTACCCTCACCCAAGGATAATAGACTATAAAGGATTGTCCACTAGACACTTGTTTTCCCACAATGCACCGCGGGAGGGACGTAAAGTGACATGTAAAGAAACCTGGCCTGGTGCACAGACTGTCACTAGTCCAACTTAAAATGTACGTGAAGCGTGAATGTCTGTACCATATAATGAGTGTATGTGCTGCGTACAATTGCAATAACGGCAGTAGACATGCAATAGGAGAAGGGGTGAAGCTCTATCAGTTCCCAAGACACCAAGAGGAAGCCAAAAAGTTGATATCGGCGTGCAAACGCGAGGACAAATTTAATGTTGCATTGGCCCGAGTATGCTCTCAACACTTTAAGACAACAACAGATTATGTCCCAAGAGATGCTTTGAACAATCAACGATGTAATGGATCTCCAAAGATCATTAGAATATTGCAACCTTCAACTGTACCGACTCTGCACCTTCCAAATTCTAATTGAGAACCAGGTATGTTGAGATCTATCGAATGCCCAACTTATTGTTGTTGTATCATTACACCCTCAGCTATTCGCCTATACTGTATATATTTTTAACTCTACCCCATCTTATGATACTCCACTGTACAGTATGTAGGTTAGGCTAGGCCAGGACAAGTCTACCTAATTCCTTTAGAAATGTAGCCCAATACTGACAGCATCTAGTGATTACTTTGAAATATCTAAGTAAGCTACAGTCTTTTAATGCTCTATACCCAACAATTTCTCTTCTCCATTATTGTTTGGAGGGTAGGGTAGGGTATATCTAAAAACTAAAGTATTTGTGGTGGATCTAATAAATTAAAACTCATTCAATGGCCTAATGTAGGTTACAGTAGTAGGAAATAGTGGTAGAAAATTAGTACAGTAGTACCCGGTATTTCTAATGTGGATATTTGGTCCATATATGCAATCATGATTTTTCCCATGGATTTTTATTAGGTCTGAAGCTGTAACATTCATTTCAATTTTAGCTGTTATGGAGGCTAGCCAAGAAAGACTACTCAGCAGACGTAGAGAATATTGGTGATAATATTGATTTCTTCATAAAAATGACTGTGTATAGTACATAATAATTATACAGTATTAGATGGTATCAGACCTACCCTGTACTTCATAGTTTCACAATATGGTATACTGTATTTAGAGTTGGGCTGGATAATGCATATATGAAAATAATGGAAAGGCCAAACATTTATATATTCTTTTCTTTTGTATATACCGGTATATGCAAACAAGTGCCATGTGATTATGTGCCTCTAACATCAATTCCTTTACAGATAATGCACCAGAAATGGAACTAGATGTGCTATTCCTCAAGCACAAGAAGATACCAGAGGTGATGCACATGAAACACAAGAGGGTCTGCTCAATGACGGAAATATATAATATATATAATGATTATGTTTCTCTCTTTCATATGCTCTTCCACTCTGTTCAGCCATCTAACTGGAGGTTTGCCTCTAACACCAGGTGCCACAACTTCACTTACATACACCTTCTTTACAAACTCCTCACCTTGCATTCTCTGAAATTAATAAATATACCGGTAGTAAAGGAATTGAAAATGTGTTGTTTTCATAAACCTTTACAATTCTTCTAATATAGTTTTGCTTTATATATATAACATAATGTTTTAAAATTGTATCGTGATAGAAATTAATTTTTGTTTTACAATTTCCAAACCTGTGCAATTCCGAAGTGATTATATTCTTGGACTGACTGTGATACTACAGTATTATGTAAATTCTAATAGCAATATAGTTTTTCTTTATACATACCGGTATATAACATAATGATCTATATATTTAGATAAAATTAACATTAGTTTCTAGATTTTTCTAGAAAATGTGAAATTCCACTGTGATTAGGCTCATGGACTGATTGTGTTTATACTTCATTATTATGTATTTATATTCATAATAATATTATTTTTCTACTTTTGAAAATAATTGGAGATGGAATTAAGCAATTTATAAGTGAATGGTGCTTTCTTCTGACCTAACTGATACATTCTTCTAACCTAATCAGAGTATTTTTCGGACCTATTCAGAGCACTGTAAGGTACAGTATATGATAATAAATATGTAAACACATTCAACATACAGTAGCCTACTATGTATTCATATTCCTAATAATTATTTTTATACTTTTGAAAATAATTGTAGGTGCAAGCAATTTATAAGTGAATGGTGCTTTCTTCTGACCTGACCTAATCTATCTATAGCTCTGACGCCTCGTTCCCTCCGGGAACTCCCTCCAAGGGTGTGGCATATGTGTCTCCAGTTTTCCCTGTCCCAACACTCCTCTGAACCTTACGTTTCTCTCCTTTACATACTCTTCCACTCTGTTCTGCCATCTTACTGGTGGTCTGCCTCTCACACCGCGTCCCACCACTTCACTTCCATATACCTTCTTTACAAACTCCTCACCTTGCATTCTCTCTACATGTCCAAACCAGTTTTTTTTTTTTTTTTCGGACCAAATTCTTCGGACCTATTCAAGGCAATTTTCGGAAGTGGGGCAGTTGGAAATACTAAAATAGGTATTATTAAACACAACCTATTGTCAGTCTAAATCAAGAACCTATTATCAATGCTAAGGGATGGGTTTAAACAGGAGCTGTCTTGCATGGACCAACTGTTCTACTGCAGTTTCCTTATTTCTTATGTTCTATAGAGTAGCCAATACCAAGTACATTGGTACATTACTGTAGACCTACTTCTGGCGAGTATAGTATACGACGCACCAGTGGCCAGTGGTAGAGATCTTTCCTGGCTTCACTGAATATCTATTGATGACAACACACTACAAACACATTTACTTTAAGTTATAATGATTAATTTAATCTGTGTGAAATATAAAGACACCAAAGATTAGTAATTATTGTACAAATATGGGTTTAGAGATGCGAACGCGATTTGATATCAATTTTGATGGTGGAAGGCCTCCAATTTTATAGTCCATTATTCTATTTCAACAACTAATGTCGAGTTGTACAATTGCCAGTATATCAGTATAGGTACTTCTTATCTTTTTAACCCACCAAGGTGCAGCTACCTAGAAACTCATTATTTCGATTAATATTAGCCGATATAATCTTTATGCCTCGTATTTTACCTAGTGAGCGGGCAAGATTGGTGTACCAGCTATAGTCTATCCCATCCTAGCTTGCAATTGGAGCCTAGCTGTATTTTTAATGCTCGTCTCTAATTGGTCAATATCTCCAGGCAACCTCTGTTCACGCTTACCTTTCCCATACCAAAACATTGCATTTCTCCGAGGTACACTTTTTTTGTTTTTTCTTGGTGCCTCACTTATTTCGCTTAATTATCTACTTAGCACTTTGGTAACCTGACAGAACAATGATAAGAGGATTACTTTTACCATCAAAAAAATATCCATATAATTAAAAATATGCAGAATTACCCCTACATTTATTCATAGGAATATTTTTACAAGTTGCCACAACTCCATTTCGAAAATTTTACTATTACCAGTGTTTATATTTCACTATTACAAACAACTTTTCTATATACCATTTCTTCTGCAAATGCTGCATAACAGTAGTTACCTCTTATAGTTAGGTCCCGGTAGTCTGCACAAGTTAGGTCCCGGTAGTGTGTCCCAGTCCAGATTAGGTTAGGTTAGGTGAGGTGAGGTCTGACTAATTTCTACTGTATATATTTTCCTGCTTAGGTCCCGGTAGTCTGCCCAGGTTAGGTCCCGGTAGTCTGCCCAGGTTAGGTCCCGGTAGTCTGCCCCAGTTAGGTCCCGGTTGTCTGCCCAGGTTAGGTCCCGGTAGTCTGCCCAGGTCAGGTCCCGGTAGTCTGCCCAGGTCAGGTCCCGGTAGTCTACCCAGGTCAGGTCCCGGTAGTCTGCTCAGGTTAGGTCCCGGTAGTCACACTAAATCCTTCTGGGAAATATATTTTTTTCCAGTAAAATCCTGTTGTGGCAACTTGTAAAAATTTACCTATTCATATTTATGGATGAAAACAATACCTACCTTTCTTTATATTTACGGGTGAAAAACAATACCTACCTTTCTTCATATTTACGGGTGAAAACAATACCTACCTTTCTTCATATTTACGGGTGAAAACAATACCTACCTTTCTTCATATTTACGAGTGAAAACAATACCTATCTTTCTTCATATTTACGGGTGAACACAATACCTCCCTTTGGTATTTTTACAGTAAACCTGGGTTCAGTAAAACGTATATATTAGTATGTTTTACCACTAATTAGGACCATTCTAAGACTATTTTCTTCAATGGTGTTTCTTTCGGAAATGCCCCGTTTTCGAGATATGCCCAGTTTTCATACCCCATACAAACTTGGGGGAGAGTCTGGGAATCCGGGGTTTTGGGTGCAGGGAAAACACGCTGTACACTATGGCGTTGCCTTTATAATACAGTTCTTAACTTTGTTCTCTTAGAAATGACTCGTTTTCGAGATATGCCCCCGTTTTCATACCCCATACAAACTTGGGGGAGAGCCTGCGAATACGGGGTTTTGGGTGGGGGAAAACATTATCAGTGTTGCAAATGTTGTAATATTCACGCCACTTGTGGCTGTATTGGCTATATTTTGTTTTGGGAATACTGTGTTCCTCGATATTTACCCGGTAACTTCTATTTGTTATACCGGTTTTATGCCCAGGTTAGGTCCCGGTAGTCTGTTGTGGTCTAGGTTAGGTCAGGTTAGGTAATACTAATTCCCAAAATAACCATTTGATTTGAATATCTAGCCCAACCCAAGCCAACACGTGTTGTAATGCTGCTGTTTGGGCTATAATTGTATTTTATTGTATCGGTCTCGAAAACTTTGTTATTTCGCTTTTATTTCCGGTTTCAAGTGTTTATTTAAGACAATTACATATTATAAAGGCAACGCCATAGTTTACAGCGTGTTTTCCCCCATCCAAAACCCCGGATTCCCAGGCTCTCCCCCAAGTTTGTATGGGGTATGAAAACTGGGCATATCGAAAACGGGGCATTTCCGTGAGAAGCACCATTGAAGAAAATAGTCTTAGAAAGGTCCTAATTAGTGGTAAAACATACTAATATATACGTTTTACTGAACCCAGGTTTACTGTAAATTTACCCTACCTTTCTTCATATTTACGGGTGAAAACAATACCTACCTTTCTTCATATTTACGGGTGAAAACAATACCGTACTCACACATTTACGGGTGAACACAATACCCACCTTTTATTGTAGTGTTAGGAAGGCATCGTCTTTGTACACTCATAAATACTGTAACATAATTAATTCTATTAACTTACCAGTGTTTACTGTTTGTTTACCCTCCATGACTGACAGACAGTCACCAATGCGATGGTGTCGAGGGATAGCCTTTACAACGGCCCCTCTTCTGTTGTTTATTTCTTGCCGAGTTCCTTTAATTTGTTTTCCCTTATTTTCCAGTACTTGTAGAGATATTCTTTTGTATTTTCTAAGCATTTTCCTTTGTCGAATAGTAGCTCTCCAATGATGTTGTCCTTGTCTTCGATATAGGGTTGTTGTAGTTTTCCTATTTTTTCTTCTTTCTTCAATATATCCTTTGCATTCCAGCATCTTTAGGGTGTTCTTCGTATCCCATTCATAAATCTTGTTTAAGAGTTCTTGTTTCTTCATGGTTTTTAGTTTATCTAAGTTAATATCTAATGTTTTAATTCCTTCCTTACATCGATCCTTCATCCATTTATTTGTTTATTTGTTCTGTTATTGCACTCTCTCACTCACTGACTTCCTTTGCAGACTCTGTGGAGAGGAAACAAACCAACAGGACCAAAGAATACATGTAGGCCCTACACATATTCTACTTTCACTCTCTATAATAGTCTATACAAATGAATTATATCCCATACAACCTACTCGTCCCTATACAGTTTAAACTACTAATTTCCTCTTCAATCATACCCTTTCCAGAAATTCTTTCACACTCTCTATTTTCACTGACCTGACTTAATTAAGTACAAAGAATTGTTATTAAATAGTTCAATATTTACTCAATTTAATCAATCTTCATCTGGGCTATAGGCTTACTGAGACCATTTCAATATTTACTGTGAAAGTAACCCATAGGTACTGTAGGTATTGCCTATAGCTACAGTGATGTGATCGGTACTTTAAGTGTTTGGGCGCCCCTTTGGACCTCAATCATTCCATCTCATTTCTTCAACTATCCATCATTTCCTTTTTATTCCTTCTTACTTGTAGTCCCTCCTCTCCGTCTTCTTGTCCTTTGTGACTACAATTAATGTCTTTCTGCTGGTGTATCTCTCATGTACTACTTAAGGCTTCCATTTTACATAAAGTTAAAACAACAATATTTTATTTATCAACAGGTCCGTGATGTGACAAATAAGGCTTTGATGATGGTTGATGGTTAGAAGTCAATGCTACACAACACACTAACCAACCGAGTTACCTTACTCTACCTATTATGGACAAAGTCAATACCCTTAGTCATGTGTACCATTATTATTAGAATTTTTACTCATCTTGCTACCTTCCCAATCCCAGTTCTATTGTCCCAACTCACTACCTGTACTGTGCCAACTCACTACCATCACCAATAGTAGAAGTAGTATACCCTACATTGTTGTTATGGCAGTCACACTGTTCACTGTAGTATGTAGCCTACTCTTAACACATTATTGTATTGTAGTATGTAGCGTACTCTTAACACATTATTGTATTGTATTGAATCCACATTGTTGTATTGTATTGTCTCCACATTATTGTATTGTAGTATGTAGCCTACTCTTAACACATTATTGTATTGTATTGTCTCCACATTGTTGTATTGTATTGTCTCCACATTATTGTATTGTAGTATGTAGTCTACTCTAAGCACATTATTGTATTGTATTGTCTCCACAGTACTGGCTCTGCCAACAATATGTATTATCACTACACAGTTGCTTTCCTTTCTCTATAGAGTGAGGATCTTCATGAAGTAAAGCCAAATAACATGGAGAACTTCAGAACCATGCCAGTAAGTTCATAGTTAATATTTTACCAAGTCTAATTTCTACCATTAAGTGTTGGAGTATATATATATATTGGTGAGAGGTGGTGTGTGTTGGATATGTAGTGGGAGAGATGTGGTTGTGGTCATGTAGTATTTCTGAAAAAGTTATGAGTTTAATAATATTGTGAGTAGGTGTGTGTGTGTGTGAGTTATAGTAGTGAATGTAGTTATTATAAGGGTGTGTGTTATTGTGGTGCATGTAGTGAGTATAAGGGTGTGTGTAGTGAGTTAATTATGGTGGTATGTGTAGTGAGTATAAATATGTGTGAGTTATTGTGGTGCATGTATATATAGTGAGTATAAGGGTGTGTGTAGTGAGTTAATTATGGTGGTATGTGTAGTGAGTATAAATATGTGTGAGTTATGGTGGTGCATGTATATATAGTGAGTATAAGGGTGTGTGTAGTGAGTTAATTATGGTGGTATGTGTAGTGAGTATAAATATGTGTGAGTTATGGTGGTGTGTGTAGTGAGTATAAATGTGTGTGTAGTGAGTAGCCGTCATCTGGTCGTCCAAGCGGAGGATTGGGGTACCGAAACCGTCTTGGGAGCGCTTGGTTTCAGTGACGAGAACTGACCAAATACGTAGAAACTGTGTTCTCGTCGTCCAGGGGTGGGATCTTCAAAGCTTCGTAAGCGCAGTTACGATTATCGTAGCGCCATCTTTGTTCGTAAGGTGTTCGTAACCGCTAAGAACGTATCTTCAAAGCTTCGTAAGCGAGTTTTCGGCCGCCATTATGCGCCATATTTGTTCGTAGCGCGATGAAGATTGAAAAGCACTCGTAAGGCTCATAGCAGGGTCGCGTAGTCGATAAACAACCCGTAAATAGTGAGATTTGAGTTTATTTACACTTGGCGCGGCTGACATAGACGACATAATGGTTGTTGTTATTGTCATTTATCGGTAAATATAAACAAGAGGAGGAGATTCAGCAGCTTAGTAGAATGGAGCTGCAAATGTCAATTTAAACTGATGCACTGTGAAATAGAAAGTTACAAATATTTTGTGTGTATCATTACCTTTGGAGTGTTTAATTATGAATAATAGGATATAATAGTGACTTACTAATTGCAGGAAATTGGCTTCCATTTACCTGCAAACAAAGCAGAAATCCTTCATTGCATAGTTAGACCTAATTTAATCCATGTACAGTAGTATAAGTCTTTAATCCATATATAGTCCTTTGTATGAAGTGGATATTCTTAAGGTTGATAAACTTTGATTTATTGACTTTGTAATGAAAATATTACAAGCACATTAATGTGATGTGTGAGCTGGTAACATTTAAATAACTGGAATTATATACTTACTGATACATACTGGATGTATAAAAGGTTGACCATATACCAGAATCTAGGGCAAAATTATGTCTCAGAATTAATTATTGCAAATATTATCATGTAAGTTTCAATAACATGTACCGTACATGAACCTTTCTTACCAACTCAATTAATTTTATTGAACAGTATAATTTAATAGATAATTTTCACCTGTTTTCATATAACATAAGACTTGTCTTTTTCTAAAATAAATGCTTTTCAACAGCTAATAACAAATATGTGATTGGTATTGGTTTTTCTTAATGTTTTAATTATAGACTATAAAAAAACATACATTTTATTTACATAAAGTTTACAGAAATCCATGATACCTCCCTAGCTATTTGTACTATTAGTTTCCTGCATTATCATAGTTCATTACATCATATATACCTGAGTAAAAACCTGCAAATTTATGATATTGGAAAGCTGTTTGAACTCATGTACTTTCCAACAATGACTGATAACAAAAAATACCAATTCCATAATGACTACAGTACTTGTTTGTCACTCTTTACATTGCTTGGACAGATCACAGATATGGCAGAGAAATTATTAAAATACAAGATTAAAGCCACAGTACAGTATAAGTATATCCTTATAGTTAATCTCCGAACCTTGATATGTAATTGAAAATAACACAATAATTATTCAAGTACCAGTACTTTCACCTTCATTAATACTATTGGCCAAAGATAAAAATGCATGAAAAAAAGTTGATTTTACTGAAAGAATAACAAATCTAACAAGAACTGTGAATGCTAAAATAAAAGCTATATTTGAGAGATAAAATATATAATGAAAATAAATAACATAATTTCTTAAAAAAGCATAAGCAGAAGTTAACTATACTTTAGATTGAAATCTACACACAAACCACACAACTAAAACCATACTTGCACTCTAATAACTCTTGTCACAAAATATAACAACTTAAACTACACTAATTATATATATAAAAAAAAAGACATGAAAACAAATCACCTTTTCTCGATTGCCTTTTTAATGTTCACCAAAGTTTCTGATATTTTTGTTAATATTTTCTGCAAGATCCATCCAAATATCCCTTATAGTCTTATGGAAAACTAGTATATCCTATCTGGAGGTAGCGTAGCTTCCAGATAAGCTATCACACCTCTAGCAGACCTAGAGGAAGGGTGACTTGAGGCTACAGAGCTGTGGTATGAATGTTCCTCACTTGATAGAGGTTCTACCAGCTTCGGCAAGCTGTCGCCAGTCAAAACCTCACAGTCTTCCACTGTAACTGGCCCAAAGTCCTGCCAACTGGGTCCAGGTGTAGGTGAAGGGACCCTTGATGGCAGTCCTTGGTTAGGTGTAGGTGAAGAGGCCCTTGATGGCAGTCTTGTGTCAGCCACATCACCTTCATCCAAGTCTTCTTCAGTAGCTGAGAAATTGTGAAAATTAGCAACTTTCATATTATTTTAGAGAAATATTAACGATTATCATTATGAATTAATATTGTAAAGTCATACCTAAAGAAAGCAGTATATAATTAGTCATACATATAAGTACAGCAGCAGTACTGCAATTTTTTACTTAGTTAAAGTACTCATATGATACATATGGAATCCACCAAAGCATCACAAATTTAGTTTTGATTAATATTAATATGGCTCCAATTTTTAAGACTATATGAACTGCTGCTAACAGGAGTTATTTATATGATACACAAAATATAAAAAATCGCTATGTACTTGACTCTTGTATATTGGGTAATCACAGTACAGTACAGTACATGTACTGTGATTACTGAAGGTATGGATATATGAGAACATCTTGTATATATATTCCTAGGACTAAGGCCTTATGATTTGCACTGTTTAACTTTGAATGGAATTGAGAGGTAATGCTGCTCAAAATTTATGTTTTATATATATAAACTCAATGTAATTACTTCATTAGTGCCAATGAGGGAAGATTTCCATTTTCCTAGCCTAGATGAACAGCAGGACATTATTTACTGCCTGCTGCATACTGCCTGGGTCTTGGAGTCCACAGGAATACCCAACACTTGCACTTTTTCAATGACTTGAGCCATAGCCTCTTCTATGTAGGTGAATGCCTTTGTCCCACTACCTGAAATATAACGAAAAATGGTACATAATTCAATAACAAAGCAGAAAAAATTACAATACCTGGTTATTGTATTAAAATGGTACCGTACTGTATCTAAATCAGGCAATAGACACTCCCCCCATCCTTCAACCCATGTGTGCCCATGCCAACACCCAAATCCACAATATTAATAATGCTTATATAATTTATTTCCTTAATCTGTCTTTCAATAAGTTATTAAATTGCACTTGCCAGATTTTACTACATATTGTATAATTCTGCCTGTTACTTGGTATTGGCAGTCAACTGTAACTTACAGATTTTGATATCATCATAGAAACTACTGTAGGTAGGTTTAAAAGAAATAAAACAGTGACAGTAGAAGTTAAAAGAATATAATGTCCTCCCAGTCAATGTCTTAGATTTATTTTCATGACAACTATGTAGCTGCCAGTAAACTTTTTGTATTATGCTGTTTGTTCTTGATATACAGTACACAACCTAACCTATCTTTAACTAACATAGCCAAACCTAACCTAACCAAAGCTATAGACAATATCATACTAGTGATTGGCGTGATATTAAATATATACCCAGACAGCTACCTTAGCTACACTGTTGTGTTAAATTATTACTAACACAGTATAATAATTCGGATAATTCACTTACCTGTCATTTGCTGTTGCTGTCTGATGTATATTGGTGACTGTCATCTATATCAGCTGGTAGTGTTGACATCTTAGACTTGTTGACATTGTGATACTACGCTACGATTGGTTTATAGTATCAAGGACATTTTGTTTCCTTCATTGTGATTGGCTGAGAGCCAGTCTGCTTGGTGGCGGGATGAACAAAACAAACGGAACGGAACGTCCAGCGACGCTCGCTACGAAGGAGGTTACGAAGCGTTGGAGATACCAACTTACGATCTTCGTAAGCCACGAACAAATATGGCGGCTACGAGATCGTAAAGTTGATCGTAGCGCCACCAACTTACGAAGCTTTGAAGATCCCACCCCTGATACGGATTGGGCAGAAACAAAAGAAAGTTTGTAAACAAAGTCGTAAGAAAATACTACAAATTGGTCAACTTTTCTTTCACTTTTCTCATATTATGAAGCAAATTTGTGTCCTAAGTTGCATGTATTATACACCAAAAGATGCAGAATTAAGAAACGAATAAGATGAGACCAACTAGAAGTCTCTTGATATGATCTTTTGTTGAAGACTTGTGATATTTATTACTTTATTCTCGATTTTCGGTGAAAAATTTACTATACTTGCTAGAGATAGGTTGCCAAAAAGGTGATTGATTAGCTATATTTCTGGAATGTCCATCAACCATTTCGCAACACTTCAGATATCCACCTTGCTGAAATGTACATGATATTTATTCACCTTTTTGGTACTCTCTGAAGTTCCAGGCTCAGCTCATGGACTAATAAAGTGTTTGTGTGCCTCTCATCATGTCAAGATGATCCTTGATTTTGGTTTTATGGTGTGCAGCCTGTGATTATCTTTAGGGCTCTATTCTGTATGGGTGTGAAGGGTGTTGGAGATGAGTCTCAGTAAGGTTGGTGGTCTGTAGGTGTGGTAGCTGTGCAGTCTGTCATTATCATTAACGTTAGGGCTCTATTCTGTATGGGTGTGAAGGGTGTTGATAGTCTCAGTGAGGTTTGAAGCTGAGGCAGGACTTACATAATCCATCATTAATCGAATATAGTAATTGTTTGCATATTGTAGTTGTAGTTTCTTTGTTGTGTCCAAATATTGAGCTGGAAAGTGATCTGAGGGCTTTACATTTTTGCATGCATTTGTTTTTATGGCCATTATGTTATTTGAATGTCATGGATGTGTTGTATATTATGCTAAGTATTTTGTATGTGTGTGTAAACTCAAGGTCAGTATAGGTAGGCAATGCAGTGTTGATTGCAGCTTTTATTTCGTGAAAATAAACTCTTAGTATCAAACATAATGCTGTATACATTTTCTTATCCAAACAAAATTAAGGTACAATATCACACAAAGTACAAAAATATATATGCATTATATAGGGTTATTCAAAAGAAGTTTCTGCTAGCATGGTAAAATGAGTACGAGCTTGCATTCATGAAAATAGATTACAGTTGAACATATGATCTGCTATTGCTTCTTAAACACTGTAAATAAGTTCTGTATATTATGTCTTAAATGCATATATACAGCGTATAATACACATTTAATAAATATTATAATATGTATATGAATCATCCTGTACATATGGTACAGTACTTGGTTCAGCACTCACATAATCAAAGAAAAATGCGCACATGTAGGAATGATGGTTGTGAAAAAATGAGAATGGTCCAAAGATTGGAGAAGTCTTCTATTGTGTTTTAGGTCTTCAGCCATTATTGGTAAGCATTATGGCAGGAGTTGTTGTTGAAGTTCCTCAAGCTGTCTGGCCGAGCAGCCCCGAGCTCTCGAGGAAGGCCATGGCCTGAACCGGGCTTTCCCAAAGTGCCCTCAGAGTACAGTATATGTTGTGTTGTTGGCTAGTGTGGTTGTGTGCGTTGCAGTCTTCAACCACCCCCGAAGGCTGTCAAGGAAGGCAGCTATGGGAGCCAAACCATCATAATACCAGGGGGCACGAGTCCCTGGACATGGGAGTAGGGCTCATCAGTCTAGAATAGGTGCAGTAGAAATGAGTTACTTGAGAGGTGCATGTGGACTTACAAGTCGGGATGGAGAAAGTAATGAGAGTGTTTATGAGAGATGTGGTATGAGTAAGAAAGCAATTGGTAATGAGTGTGGTGTGGTTGAGAGTGAAGTGTAATACATTGAGGTGGTTTGGATATGCTTCCTCTCTCCCTTATGCTCTTCCTTGGTTATTGTACCAGTAACATTTGTAAAGTACTAGTTAGTATCAATGAGACAACAAGAGGAGTGCCATTGTTAATTAAGGAAACTGAACTGCTCTAAACCATTGCATATAATTATCAGGGCATACATTGTTAGTAAAGGAAAAAGTTTCCTTGAATTAAATATTGAATATCTATTTTTGCAAATGACTGTAAGTCTGGATTAAAGTATTTTTAGCTTTAACCTACTCTCAGCATAGGAGGTCGAGGAGATGGGCGATACTGAAGAAAGACTCTCCGCTTGTGCTTCAACTAAATGGGACTCTATGCAACTGCAGGCATCATTTGTGTCATCGAATACACGTTCACAGTACAGACACACAGTCCTGGAAGTAAAGAATTTAATGTAGTAACCTACCATGGTAAGAAACAGTTAAAGAAGGGAATACAGTATCTGGTACTTGACATATTAAACATACATACTTAATACACTACATTTGCAATGTAGTACAAAAATTACCTCTCCCTATATAACGATAAGAAAGTTATTGAATTAGTTAGACCTAACTTAATTATTTTATAGAATTAATAGCTGTTCTGTAGCAGTGTCCGGCTATGTCCCGATTAGGTCATGGTAGTTTAACAAGGTTAGGTGCCATTGGTTGCTCTGGTTAGGAGCTGGTAGTTTGCTCCAGTTAGGCCCTGGTTAATTTATTACGGTTATTTCCCAGTATTTTGCCCAGGTTAGATCCCAGAAGTCTGTTGCGGTCTAGGCAACATCTACAAGAAACCATTGCATATAAATATCTGGGCATACAGTACTTGATAGTACTGTTAAACTGTATTTTTGCAAATGATTGTAGATTACATTAGTTTGATCATGTAAATACGGTAATATTAATATATGGTTGCAATGACCTGTCTGTGCTTGATAAAAACATATTACAAGCTCTATTCTCACCAAAGGAGATAGAAGGGATGGGTGACAGTGGAGGAGGTGAATCCATCAGAGGCTCCATAACCTCTGCTTCTGTTAAATGGGACTCCATACATCTACATTCATCACTGGAGTCATCGAATTGTCTATCACAATATACACATGTTGTCCTGGAAGTGAGGGATATATTGTAGTATCCTACTACTATGGTTGGAAACAGCTGAAAGGAAGAGAATAAACTGTCTGCATTTATTAAAGTCCACCTATAATTTCCTAACAATTAAAACATTGCATGCCTATTTTTTCTGGTCTTAATTCTATTTTCCATATTGTGAGCAGATGACTGTTTCTTTACCTGAGTTGCCCGGACTAAATTACTGCAATCACATTTGAAATACACATGAAGGTGGACCTCTTATATCCTACAGTGATACTGTGTTTAAGTCAGGAACGGTGAAAGTCAAAGTCCATTCCTGTATTTTAAGACTGATTAAAAACAGAAAAAGTTGGCATGATTCTATAGTTTTACCAAGAACTGATTTCCAATAAAGTACAATACTTCCCTTCACTTTAATAATATTACATAATTATCAAGAATGGGTCACATAACCCCTAAGCAATCCATATAATCTCATATATGTTAAATTAGATAAGAGAATATATAAAAAAAAAAAAAAAATTATATCATTATCGTGATTCTCCAGGTTTTAACAATTACTATTTTAGTAGAAATGGTAGACTAATATGAACTCTACACCTGCTCTAATCTGTCATTGCTATACTTAAAGCCTTATTTGTGTTGCTTTCGCTCTATTTTACAGCCTGTTGCACCTACAATTCATGTATTATTATACTATTAACTTACTTGTCATATCTTTAATGGCCGCCATATTTACTGCTATACATCTCCTATCCTTTCCAAGCTGCCCGAATCACTGGTCTGAGGCGAGCTTGGATGGATACGTGGTTGGTCTTGGTTTCAGTGGCTGGCAGCAGGGTCCATCTTGGTGGATCGTCGAATCCTTTTGACCGACCAGAACAGTTCCGCTTGCTTTGGCTTAGTTTCACCCAAGCGAACTTCGTATCCGATTGACGTCCAGATGACGGCTTAGGGGATTCACATGTGTGGGAAGTAGGGATTAATTCTGAAGAAAATAATATAAAATGCAAAGTTTGTGGAGAGGGACACAGTTTGTGGAGATATGCTATGCACGCTGATTTTGCCCTTACAAATAATAAATGAATTAAAACAAAAATACAGCAAAATTTGTACACAAAGGTGCGGCCAAGGTGAGGTAGGCCTAGGGCTGAGACTGACATATGTATACACTCTCCTCTTTTTTTATTACAGGTTAGGTTCCTGAAGGGGTCGCATAAAGTGAATTTTGCATAAAGTAAAGTGTACATATCCATAAGAAATAATGGTACTTTAACTTGAAAATTGAGCCTCCTTGTTCCTGTTATTTTAAGAGTTCGTTTAAATTGCATCTATTTAATTTTTTTTCATGATATGCACTATTTCAAATTCGCATAAAAAGAGAGGAGTGTACCATAATATAGGCCTATAGGTATCTGATTGGTGTTGAGAAGTTAAATTTATATGAAATGCAATAACCTCCAAGTGAATGATTAAATAATACTATTTTATAAACACTATATAGTGTGACGTATACCACATGTATACGATCCAATTTCCATTATTTATGTGTATAACTTGGGCTGGTATAGTGTATTGTATTAGTGTAAGATGCTATTAGCCAAACTAGCGTTCCCAGGTGGCATGGAAATAGTGGCGCCAGACTCTGCCGGCCTAGTTTGATTGCCAGCCTCGTTTGTCTGCCCCCCCTTATTTCCCCTCAATGCCCCTACCATATCCCTCTTGTAATCCCCCACCCCCTCTCCTGTATAAAACGGCAGGAGTCGCTTCTGTCAGACAGAAGTTCTGTGGAGTTGGTGGTGGTTTGTTGGTGTTGGTGTTCTGAGTGGTATACAGCTGCCCCCTTGTACAGTACAGATAAGTAACCTTATATATATATACATTATTTTTCCGACACTCTCTACTCGCCCGGTTATTATTGGGTATTAATATTGTGTTATTATTGGGTATTATTATTGTGTTATTATTGGGTATTATTATTGTGTTATTATTGGGTATTATTGTTGTGTTATTATTGTGTGTTATTGTTGTGTTAAATTAGGAATTATTGTGTTGGTTAAGTTTAATTTATTTGGATTTAGTGTAACTTGCGTTATCCTGTATTTCTTTTTCTATTGTAATATAATTGTAAATAAGTAGCTTAATATATTAGGAATAATTACCTTTGTTTTCGTGGATTTCCTTAAACATATTCCATTTATCTTAGAACCTGGTGTTGCGATTGGGACTTTAAACTTCAGTGGCTTTATTTAAACCTTAATATGCAGTCAGACTATATCCATTACGCATACATAAGTTCTCATTTCGTAACATAAAGTGGCGACCTCGCCAGGATAACGCAAGTTTGGTGATTGTTTATGTGTTATTACTGTTCTCTACTGTAGTTAATTTAATTAGTTCCTTGTTTGTACTCCTTAACATGGAGAACCCAGACTATAGCAAGTTTTTAAGTACACCTCTACATATAATTTCTCAGCAGGATGCTCAGGATTTCATTAACTCAGAACCGACTGTGGAGAGAGTTAAGACGTTAAAGAAAAGTGAATTATTGTTAGTTGCTCAAGCTTTGAGTTTGACTCATGAATCTGAAAACGTTTTCCCTCTGTGTAATTTAATTTGTGATGAATTATTTGGAACTAAAACCTTTGAGAATTGTGAACCAGAATTAAATCCCAGTTCTAGAGATTTGTCCCAACCCAGGGTTAATGAGCAGGGATTGGAGTGTTCCTTCGATGAGCAGTCCCAAAGAAATCACGAGTACAGAATGATGCAATTGCAATTGGAGAAAATTAAACTGGAGCAACGTAGAGTAGACAGTACATCAGGTGGGAGAACAGTGTCATTTAATTATTTGTCTGAATTTCATAGGATTGACCCTTTAAAATTAGTGCCGCCTTTTGAGGAATCTTCAGTAACTCAGTTTTTCGATAGATTCGAGAAAGTAGCTGTTGGGAATGAATGGCCCAAGGAACGTTGGTCAGTTTTGACACAAACTGTGCTAAAGGGAAAAGCCCTTAAGGCGTTTGATTCCCTCAGTTTTACAGAATCACAGGATTATGATGTTTTAAAGTCAGCTGTACTTAGAGCATATGAACTGAGACCTGAAGCATACCGTCAAAAGTTCCGCAACTATAGAAAGCATGCTAATGAAACGTTTTGTGATTTCAATCGTGTGTTAAGTGATAAATTCAGAGTTTGGATGCGAAGTACTAGAGTGTCTGGAAATTATGATAGGCTTGAGGAGTTGATGATCTTGGAGGATTTCTTAAATAAAGTTGACCCTGAAGTAAGGACCTTTTTAGCAGACAAAAATGTCAATACCTCTGCTGAAGAAGCTATTATAGCAGATGATTATTACCTTGCTAGAAATCAGTCAAAACCTAAAAACAAAGAAACCTCTCAGACCAATTTCAACCCTCAAATTTTTAATCCCCCTCAGAACACCAAAGCTGTACCTAAACCTGGCCCACAGAATTTCTCTTCCCCTGTGCAGACCGCACAATCATTTAAACCTACACGTCCATTAATATGTTCATTTTGCCATAAACAAGGACATTTGGTAGATAGGTGTTATAGAAAAGCAGGTATCAATCGGCCAAGTGTTAGTTTTGTTGCCAGTAGGAAGGTCCCAGTGATGACCTCATTAGGGTCTCTTAATAGTGCTAGTCAGGGAGACCCACCTTATTGTACCCCTCCTGTGAATACTGTTTTTCCAGAAGGTGGGGAGAGGGAATCTGTTGGTGGCTTAGAAACTACTGTGCAAGGAGGTGTAGTGCAGGCGGTGTCGAGTTGTGTCACGCCTACATCTACCTACACTCCATTTCTGTCAACTGGCCTAGTTCGTGGGTGTGGTTCTCAACATGACGCTCGGATCCTGCGTGACACCGGTGCCTCAATCACCCTGTTGGTAAAGCCTTCTTGTATTGATATTAATAGTGAGGATCATATACTTATACGAGGAGTTACTGGTTCCTTGACTGTTCCATTAGTAGAGTGTGAGGTTCAGTGTAGTTTGTTTAGTGGTCTGGCTCGAGTGGGACTAGTTGATAGTTTGCCAGAGACTGGAGTGGACTTAATTCTCAGGAATGATTTGGTGAAAGGTCAGGAGATTGTTACACCAGTTCTTTCTAAAGTACCAGTGCCGTTAGCTCAGGTTGAGGATAACCATGAAATATTTCCCTTGTGTGCGGTTACTAGGTCTATGATTCGTGCTAGGGAGAGTCGACGGGAGGATGTTGACAGGGCATCGTGTGTTGACGTGCCTGAGGTGTCTTCAGTTGTGCCGGATGATTCTCAACCACTGGATATTTCTTTATCAGAGACTTTTATGGGATCCTTGTACAACCCGCCTTCAGTTGCCTTGGAAGAGGTTGATGTAGAAAGGTTGTATACATTGCAGTCTAAAGATTCTAGTGTTTTAAATTTGAAGTTGTTGGCAGTAGATAAGTTGGAGGAGGAGAAAGGGACGTGTTTTTATTTGAAAGATGGGATTTTATGAAGACGTTGGAGACCCCCACATGTGAGTTCTGACGACGGGATTTGGGATCATCATCAAATTGTGGTTCCCATAGATTGTAGACAGGAATTGTTATACTTGGCTCACACTACCCCTTTCGCAGGTCACATGGGTATAAGGAAGACTATGGAGCGACTGAGAGCAGAGTTCTTCTGGCCTCGCATGGGGGCAGATGTTGCTAAGTTTGTTAAACAGTGTCATACCTGCCAGATGGTAGGAAGTCCAAATCAATGTATTCCTAAATCCCCACTTATTCCTATTCCTGCTATTGATCCCCCATTTTCACGTCTCATCATTGACATTGTTGGTCCCTTGCCCCCATCCTCAACAGGAAACTGTTACATGCTTACCATAATTGATCCAGCTACTCGTTACCCTGAAGCTATACCTATCCGCTCAATTAAGAGTAAAGTAATTGTAAAATGCCTGCTTGAGTTCTTTTCTAAGTTTGGGTTACCTAAGGAGATTCAGAGTGACCAGGGCTCAAAATTTCTTTCACATGTATTCCAGCAAGCACTGTCCCAGCTAGGTATCAACCATGTCAAGTCATCAGCATACCATCCTGAAACTCAAGGTGCGCTTGAAGAGATACCACCAGACGCTCAAGAACATGCTGAGGAAATATTGTATGGAACACTCGAAGGATTGGGACCGTGGTGTGCCCTTCCTTCTGTTTGCTACGAGGGAAGTTCCGCAGGAGAGTTTGGGATTCTCCCCGAATGAGTTGGTATTCGCCCATCAAGTGCGGGGACCCCTGAGTTTGGTGAAGGAAACTTGGAGTTGTGACGCTGGAAAGAGCAAGAACCTCTTGGGTTACGTGCAAGACTTCAAAAGACGAATTGGGGAGTCGTTGGAAATGGCCAGAGAGAACCTGAAGACAGCGCAGAGCAAGATGAAACAGTGGTTTGACAGGAAAGCCAGGAAGAGGGAATTTACTGTTGGAGATGAGGTATTGGTGTTGTTACCCATGCAAGGTCAGCCGCTAACAGCCAAGTTTAATGGACCCTACAGTATTGAGAGGAGAGTTGGAGACACGGACTATCTCGTGAGGACACCTGACCGAAGAAAGAAGTTCCAGTTATGCCATATCAACATGATTAAGAAATACCACCGGCCTGAGAATCATTCTTTTCCAGTCATGGTTGCTACTGTCGTCGAGGAAGCTGATAAAAGTCCATTTGAGGTTAACTGTGCTATTCAAGACTGCAGCTGGTTGCCTAATGAAGAAGCAAAGTCTACCCTCGGTACAAAGTTAACTCACTTAAACCCGAGCCAAGTTGAGCAGTTGTTGGAGTTGCTGTCATCATATCGGGAAGTGTTTGACAGTGTCCCGGGGAGAACTGCCTGGGTTCAGCACGATGTAGACGTTGGTGATGCTGCCCCAGTGAAGATTCCACCCTATCGTGTCAGCCCTAGACTTCTGGATGCATTGGAACAGGAACTCGACTACATGCTAGAGAATGGACTCATCTCTCCCTGTGTCAGCCCTTGGAGTGCTCCTGTGACGCTGCAGCCAAAGCCTGACGGTGCAGTGAGGTTCTGCATCGACTACAGGAGGGTTAACTCCTTGACGAAAACCGACGCTTATCCTTTACCACGACTGGAGGATTGTATCGACCGTATTGGATCATCTCGGTACATAACGAAAATAGATCTAAAACAGGGGTTTTGGCAAGTGCCCTTGACGGAACGAGGAAAAGAAGTGTCGTGCTTTGTAGTTGGGGGACAAACTTACCAATGTAATGTAATGCCATATGGAATGAAAAATGCCCCTGCTACATTCCAGAGACTGATGAACAAAGTGGTTGAGGGAATGAGAAATTGTGTTGTGTACATAGATGACGTTGTTGTGTTCACTAATGATTGGGAGAGTCATGAACGAGAATTACGCTTTTTGTTGTCTAGGCTCTCCGATGCCCGTCTGGTGGTGAATTTGAAGAAATGCGAGTTTGTTTGTGCTCAGGTACAATACCTTGGCTATGTAGTTGGTCAGGGTAGGGTCAGTCCCCCTGATTCCAAGGTGGAGGCCCTCAAAAATTTCAAGTCCCCACAGAACAGACGAGAGCTTCGGAGATTCTTAGGCTGTATTGGATATTACAGGAGATTCTTAAGGAATTTCTCCACTGTTGTATCTCCACTTACTGAACTATTAAAGAAGGACAAGAAATACTCCTGGAATAAAGAGTGTGAGAAGAGTTTCATGTTAGCCAAGGAATCTTTGATTAATTTTCCCATTCTAGTTGCCCCAAATTTTTATTTACCATTTATATTGGCTGTTGATGCCAGCAATGTTGGTTCAGGGGCTGTATTGATGCAGGAGGGTGATCAGGAGGTGGAGCATCCTGTGTGCTACTTTAGTAAGAAATTCTCTGCTCCACAGAGAAACTACTCTGTCATTGAAAAAGAACTCCTGTCCCTGATCCTCGCCTTACAACATTTTTCAGTATATGTTCCTGCATTTGGTCCAAGTGTGACTGTGTTTACGGATCATCACCCACTGAAATATTTAAATAGCTTAAAGACTAAGAATCAGCGATTGACACGTTGGTACTTATTTTTGCAACAGTACAACTTGGATATTAAACATATCAAGGGTGTCGATAATGTCTTCGCTGATTGCTGTCAAGAGCTTAGGGGATTTGTTTATTTCTTTGTTGCCACTTAAGAACGAGTTTTCCTACGTAAAACTCTTTCTTGTGTGTGGGCGTGTGACGTATACCACATGTATATGATCCAATTTCCATTATTTATGTGTATAACTTGGGCTGGTATAGTGTATTGTATTAGTGTAAGATGTTATTAGCCAAACTAGCGTTCCCAGGTGGCATGGAAATAGTGGCGCCAGACTCTGCCGGCCTAGTTTGATTGCCGGCCTCGTTTGTCTGCCCCCCTTATTTCCCCTCAATGCCCCTACCATATCCCTCTTGTAATCCCCCACCCCCTCTCCTGTATAAAACGGCAGGAGTCGCTTCTGTCAGGCAGAAGTTCTGTGGAGTTGGTGGTGGTTTGTTGGTGTTGGTGTTCTGAGTGGTATACAGCTGCCCCCTTGTACAGTACAGATAAGTAACCTTATATATATATACATTATTTTTCCGACACTCTCTACTCGCCCGGTTATTATTGGGTATTATTATTGTGTTATTATTGGGTATTATTGTTGTGTTATTATTGTGTGTTATTGTTGTGTTAAATTAGGAATTATTGTGTTGGTTAAGTTTAATTTATTTGGATTTAGTGTAACTTGCGTTATCCTGTATTTCTTTTTCTATTGTAATATAATTGTAAATAAGTAGCTTAATATATTAGGAATAATTACCTTTGTTTTCGTGGATTTCCTTAAACATATTCCATTTATCTTAGAACCTGGTGTTGCGATTGGGACTTTAAACTTCAGTGGCTTTATTTAAACCTTAATATGCAGTCAGACTATATCCATTACGCATACATAAGTTCTCATTTCGTAACAATAGTAACATAAGACGTAGGTTGTGGCAATAATCATTTTTCATGTTATGCTGATGTATTTTTTTTCTCACTTCGGCCTAAAGGCTCATGGTGCCTAAACATCTTACGTCCTAAACTTTATCTGGCTGAACATGATCACGGCCGAATATAATACGTCCTAACAGTCCTGAACTCACCTGACCTAACCTAGACCACAGCAGACTACCGGGACCTAACCTGGGCAAACTACCGGGACCTAACTATGGTAAAGAACAGAAAATGACCAGTGCAATATACTGGGACCTAACCAGATCTGGCAACACTGCTACAAAATGGTAATTCTTTCAATAAATACCGATTCTTTTTAACATAATTTTAATGCATTAGATTAATTAATAATAATAATTTGTCAACATTTAATACACTAGAATAATTAATTGTACCAATATCATAATTAATTAACACCAGAAACACCATTTTTAACCCCTGCTGACCGGGAGGGGGGGTCCCTGCCTCCACATTTCTACTCTGCCGCTAGCGTCAAAATTCCTCGATTTGCCCTAAATTCACAACGTTCACACTCTTAACCTATATAGTGTACTGACTTCAAAATTGTTCCATCCTTACCTTCAACTCTTCCTCTTTCCAATGGTACCATCGGGAGGGCTGTACGATGAATAGTTGTGGAGATATGGCAAGTTGAAGTAGACCATGTCTGCGCGCGAATCTGCAGTGTGTCTGTGTGTACACGCGGGATAGACTCGACCACAGCTTAGTGTCCAGTTTCTCACGTAACTCCATTGTCAACTCACTCGTATTACTACTATTATGTATCGTATGTCATGATTTCAACACTAAAAATAGTATGAACACTTGTAGGAATATATCATTGTGTAACTGTCACATAGAAAATGATAAACAAACCGACTTGTACCGTAGGAAACACGTATATTTACTATCAATTGTGCCTGTATGGGTGTGTTTTGTGGTGTTATTTTCTTATTACTACCCCATTATATATCGTGTGTCATGATCTATACACTAAATAATAATTTGTAACCTTGTAGGAATATCATGGTGTCACTCACTTACATATATTCAGTACGGTATTGTCTTACGATCGTTAGAGCACAAATTCGGACAAGGGCAATTACTTAAAAATCGCCCAGCCATCGTGGGGTCCCAGAATCGACTGAGTGGGTAGCGGATCGATATTGTGAATGTATTTTCTCGCCCAACGACAAGAAAAACTAGCCGTACAGGGCGCGAAATAGCACTAAATCGCTGTAACGGTAGGTGCTGTTACCCGGTTCCTTACGTAAGACGCTCTATTACGTCAACCAGTCTTTAGGGGTTAAAGAGATGGTAATTAAAAATAATTAAAAACAAAAATTAAAACCAATAACAGTATTATTACAGAATTACTGTATTCTTGGCTATATAGGCCCACACAGTGATACCACATCCGGCTAGCTCCTGGGAAATTATACAGGTCAATTTATGATAGTTTACATTGGTTATATCCAGGTAGTCTGCCCAGGTTAGGTCCCGGTAGTTTGCACAGGTTAGGTCCCGGTAGTTTGTACAGGTTAGGACCCGGTAGTTTGTACAGGTTAAGTCCCGGTAGTTTGTACAGGTTAAGTCCCGATAGTTTGCACAGGTTAGGTCCCGGTAGTCTGTCCAGGTTAGGTCCCGGTAGTCTGTACAGGTTAGGTCCCGGTAGTCTGTACAGGTTAGGTCCCGGTAGTCTGTACAGGTTAGGTCCCGGTAGTCTGTACAGGTTAGGTCCCGGTAGTCTGTACAGGTTAGGTCCCGGTAGTCTGTACAGGTTAGGTCCCGGTAGTTTGTACAGGTTAGGTCCCGGTAGTTTGTACAGGTTAGGTCCCGGTAGTTTGTACAGCAGTGGTTCCCAAACTTTTTCTGGTCGTTACCCACTTTTCAAACATGATCCTTGCCCATGCCCCCCCCCCCTCCCATAACCATAACCCGTTAATTGAATAATATGAACATCCTTGCTGATACGTAAGATTCAAGACTAGGTTATCATACAGAATACACAGCTTAGGAAGCCTTAAATTAGAATTATGTTGAGTTAAAATTATCTTGCTTCCCTAATACATCCCCATGTCTTGTTTTATGTCAAGAACACAGAATCATATAATAAAAAACGTATTACACATGTGTCTAGCAGCAAGGCATTGCACAAACCTGTAAGTTCCCTCCACTGGCTACCTACCCGCTAAACTCCTTTGGTTTTATTTATGCATAGCCTCAGATTATGGCCCCCTACATTCTTCTATATGGCCCCCAGTTTGGGAACCAATGTTGTACAGGTTAGGTCCCGGTAGTTTGTACAGGTTAGGTCCCGGTAGTTTGTACAGGTTAGGTCCCAGTAGTTTGTACAAGTTAGGTCCCAGTAGTTTGTACAGGTTAGGTCCCAGTAGTTTGTACAGGTTAGGTCCCAGTAGTCTACTGTGGTCTAGGTTAGGTTAGATCAGTTTCCAAATTATGTTTGTAAACGGGGCATTTCCGAGACAAAGACCATAGATGAATAGTGTGTTAGAATGGTCCTAAATAGTGTATAATTATACTAATATAGTGAACACAGTTATTCTGTAAATTTACCCAAATGACAATGATTAAAGAGACAGTAAACAAATAACATTCATAAATAAAAATTAAATGCTTAAATCAAATACAAAGAAATATTCAAAGTCAATAATATTTCAAAACACTCATTAAAACACACAAACTTGTTAAAACTCATTAAAACACTCGTTAAACCTCATTCAAACACCCAATAAAACACTAGTTAAACCTCATTCAAACACTCGTTAAACCTCATTCAAACACTCGTTAAACCTCATTCAAACACCCATTAAAACACTAGTTAAACCTCATTCAAAAACTCATTAAAACACTCGTTAAACCTCATTAAAACACTAGCTAAACCTCATTCAAATACTCATTAAAACATCCATTAAAACACTAGTTAACAAACTCATTCAAACACCCATTAAACTTCATTTAAACACTCGTTAAACCTCATTCAAACACCCATTAAAACACATTCAAACACCCAATAAAACACATTCAAACACCCAATAAAACACATTCAAACACCCAATAAAACACATTCAAACACTCATTATAAAGTAAATATTCACAATCTTCAAAATAAAGATATTAATTATATAAAATACTCACGTGATAATAAATAAAGGAGAGAGAATGTCAACACGTCCTTCTTCCATGACCGTCTGCTTCGTCTGGCTTTATCGGCTAATTACCGCGCAGCTGAGCTCAAATACCGCCAACATCTGAAGCCCAGTACCGCTAGAAACCGCCAAACTCGAAAATAATGTTATTTCCCTTATCCAAAAATTGAATTTAAAAATAATAATTGTAAAACATGAAGAACACTTACTTTAACAAGACATATATGCAACATATACAGAGGAAATGTGGCAGCCATGATTTACATATGGTAGGAAAGTGAGCTTAAACTGTTGTGCCGGCTCTGGGAGAGTGAATTCTGTTGCTGGAGATGGATGATACACTTGCTGTAACTCTACAACATTCGTATACATCAGCAAAGCCGAGAAGTTGCTGTCCATTTCCTCGTCTTCGTATGTGGGTGCCAACACACATGCCTCGTCCTTCGATTCAGGATGAGGAACAGTTGGCCGTGGACTGATGTTGTTGTGCCTCCGCATAAAAGGTTTGTTTCAATATATGAAAGAAAAACAGTTATAGCTGCACTAAATTCCACAGTTTTAAAACATAACTATATATTATATCAAATTATATTTCAACTCATCCATAGAACACTGTTCAACTACTCTGCACCTTTAAAATAATTTATATAACAAAATCCATGTTGTTACTTACCCTATGCACTGACATCTGCTGGCTTCAATATTTCCACTGTTTGTAGCAAGAAGATAAACACAGTAAGGAGACTTCTTCTGTGTAGTCTGTCTTGTACATTTGGCTCTTGTTTAATTTATATCATTATAAAGTAGCCTTATTTGCACATTAGAAATATGGTTATTATTGTACATTTGATGTTTGAAATAGTATAGATATACATTAGATATTATACAGCAAAATAAATGAGAAAAATATAATCAAAATTTTATAGTAAATTAAAACATAGGTCCTAAATATGAATATTCTACTTGTCCCCACTTTTATTTCTAAATCAATTATCCTCACTAGCACCGCCAAGCGGTTGAGCCATGAACTACAAGTCATGATAATTATCTCTTCCTCGTCACAACTCGTCGACTGTCGATATTCTCGAGTCAGACTCCCAGCTGGATAGTCATGTGTGGTCCTAGTGGTGATATCCTGTTGCCTCGCCTTCTGGTGGTGGTATGGGGACTTCTACTGTATCACGTGCTGCTAATGTTGGTACAAGTGTCAGATGCAACATATTTGACCTGGTACAACGTTAAGGTATCTCAGACAACACTACAATCCAACGAAGTCCTTGAGCTGGCGAATGTAAATGATCTAGTAAGTGCTATGATTGGGAGTCAAAACCAGGACACACATCAGCTCTTCTGCTGCACAGACACCGGCACCTGCAGATTCTATGATCTCCTTGTGGTGGCCGGGCATGATGACTCTGCTAGTGGCCCCGTTGACCCAGTGCTGGACCTGGCACCTCATCCCCAGTAAGTATCAGAGTGAAGGCAGGACATTTATTGACACATTTGATATCGATTATAGTACAATGGCTTTCTTACTTGGGTTACTCTGTTTTCCACTTCTTTCCCACACTTTTCTCTCTTGTCTAATAATTACTCCAAGGTACTTAACCTCTTCAACCACCTGAGACTCTCACCATCCACTTACACTTTGTACTGTGACGAATCCTCACTCTCCACTATCATCACTTTGCTGTTACACACATTCACCTTCAAACACAGTCGTTCACATACCTCTGCAAAACTCACCACTAATATTTCTAGATCTGTTTTCATTATTGTCAGTAATACCGTATCATCTACTTTCATTAATTTCAACAGCAACCAAATCACTCCACCCTGCAGAGTTTCCATAAAGAGGACTACATGAGGAAGTTTTAATTCACACACTGAAATACGGTTTTGAAACTTCTTCGAAGTGGCATAAATAGGAGAAATCAAGAGTAAGAGCAGTTGAGATGGATATGCTGAGAAATATCTGTATATTCTAAAGCAATATCCAGATGATAAATACTATATTCCACGAAAGGTGTGGTGTTAGGAAATTATTGGGTTAGAATGTGGAAAAGGTGTGATGAGATGGTATGGGATGCGAAAGACTGGATAATATAAGGGAGGTAAAAAAGGAGTATGAGAGTGATTTTATGGCACAGGAACCAATGGGAACACCAACTAGATAATGGTTGGATATTATAATTAACTGTATAACAAAGCATGGTATAAGTATGAATAAAGCAATATAAACTCTACATGATAGGCAACAGTGGAAGAGATTCATATGGAAGAGTATATGCTAGGTCTGGCAACACTGTTTTTAACTTGACAGTGCAAAGAATGTCTCCATGTCATCAAAGATTACTGAAGTGGCTTGTGTAAAGGGGAAGTTATGTCTGCTGCTCTCAGGATGTAATTATCACAGAAGATTTGTTCTACAAAGGAATAGAGACACAAGGAACATGTGGTTTACCACGAGGCTCTTCAAAAGTTATAATGATTAAAGTATTGTGATAATAACAATTAAAATTTCGCCGGTACAATATCAAACATTATTATAAAATAATTGTTTTTATCAATTACTATTACAATAACATCAGCTAGTCTGGTATATATCCATTTTTAGCTTTACATTGGCAAAAAAAAAGCAATTTTTCAAGTTTATTTATACACTTATACAACGAGGACTTTCACTGATTATAATAAAAAATTCTAATAATTTATAATATGTATTATCTCCTGTAAACCAAAATATATAATGTAATACTTATGTATCCTTTTTTCTTTATTATAGAATGTCTGTATGGTGGAATTGAGTATGAAGAAGGGGACATAATTGTGGACAATGTAACCTGCAACAGTTTACATTGTCAGTCTGGTGAAATGGTCACACTCAAAGGTAAGTCACTTTATCTCTCCTAATACTTTCACTTCTCCCTAACGGGAACCGCCTTGACGTGGTGGGGGGCTTGCGTGTCTCTGAGACCTGGCAAGCTAAACCAGAGGGGGCTCCAGCACCTGCTCTTCCCCGATTTCTGGGAGAGAGGGTGTCCCATGCTATTAACCCCTAAAGGACCGGGCCCGGCATATGACGGGTTGCCGCTAAAGCACCGGGCCCAGTATATGCCGGGTTGCTAAAATTTCCCAAGGTTATGGAATTTTCCCCTTTTTTTTTACTCCAGACGTTGGCTACACAGGTTTATAGTAGGATGGGATGCTCAGACCATGGAGGTATAATCTAAGAGGAGGCGGCATGAGCCGCTCGTCCTGTACACCCAAAGTGAAGCAAGGGGCGGAGCCTATTACCCTACCCCCCATTGACTCAAAACATTGCCTCGCCCGCTTTACTCCCATTATAATTATGGTCTTATTTTCTCATATATCCTATAATCATAGCCAGAAAGAGACTTGAATTTGTTCCATATATGATAACTACATAAAATTATCCAATTCTGTATGTTATGAAAAGTACTTAAACCCATTAAATATCGCTGTTTCCAGCTAGAGCATTACCTCTTCTCGCAAACTTTTCCTAGGAGTATGAATGAAAGAATGAATTGATTAATGAATTAATAGTTTATTTTATGCAAAAAGTATAGTAAAAGAGAAGGTGATAGCTTACACACCAACCCACAGACCATATTATAACGTTACAGAGAAATAACAAGTACAGATGACCACACGTGAATCTGGTATGCCTCGCTACTTGCGAGATACCTACAACAGGAAGGAAAGTGAGCAAAAGTTATAGTTTGTTGACAAGCAGATAGTATTAATATTTTACTGTTTGCCTGTCAACAAACTACATCTTTTTTCACTTAAATTTCCTTTCGTTGTAGCCACCTCACAAGTAACGAACCATAGGCCTACCAGCTTCATGTGTGGGTAACTGTACAAATGCAAATAAAATTAATTATATAAAGATTTCTAGTATGAGACTGTGGAAGGCCTTGTGTCACTCTTTAAGTATAGTATATAAATAAGATTATAATTATACAGTAAGATGTGTATAGTGTACTGAACATGTGAATAGCGTAGTGAAGATGTGTATATAGTAGGCCTACTGGAGATATGTGATGTGTAGTGAAGAGATGTGTAGTGTAACACCCAGAACTGTCATGTAATTGAGTTGACACTCAGATGTGTTGTCTTGTATCAAACAAATTTTACCACTTATAAGCCACATGGAATCTTACCATGATGGCTGCATGTTACTGCATAAAGTATGTCATCACTTCCTCAGTTTCAGTTCACTCTGATTTACACAGAAACATTAATTTTACTCATCAGTCCCAGGCAGTAATTTCACAATTATAAAAACTCTTTCCGCACATTGGCTTAACTTAGACTACGGTTTTTTAACTTACACCTAAATTCTCAACAACCAAATAGTCTACATAGTAAACACAATTATAAATTAAATATCTTTAAAACATTATGAAATATGCTAAAACATTCATAATACTATCTCTCAACACTCGAGTTATCCTTCAGGCCAACCCTAACTTAGGCACAAATAGGTCTCCCCATGGAGCCAGTTTATCTTTTATAACCCTGTCAATGCTATATATACGTCAGGTTATACATTAATAGTTAATATCACAACACTATAATAGCCTTGGCTTTACAGTTTTTATGTGTACAGTATTAATATTCTACAGGTCATGGGTACGTGTCGCGGTGTGCGAGGCAGGTGATAAAATTCACTTCGTTGATTTGTCAATTTCTGTCGTATATTATTCTATATGACTTTCTTAACATACATATGAAATGTAGTAGAAAGACTCCGGACTCTCTGGGTACACCCATATGCTGAACACGCCAGCATTATCTTAAAAAATGGCAAAGAATGATGGTGAAATTGATGGTCCGACATGATCAGCTGTCCAATGTTTTGAGTCAATGGGGGGTAGGGAGGACAGCCGACCAATAGAAAATTGGCTTCACCTCTGTGACGTCATGCCGCCTCCTCTTAGATTATACCTCCATGGCTCAGACTGAGTACACACTGCTTTTTCTAGGGTAAAATTGAGGGATTATTGATCTTGTTATGTCCGAGTGTGCTGGTGAGTGGCTTAGCCGACGAGCGCCTATCCCTATTTTCTACTACCTTGCCACGGTCAGCGCATCCACCCAAACACTAGCGCTCAACGTACGGCGATAGTACCTCCTTTAACTCGTCGTAATTCTGTAACCATTAAACCTACAGACTCCCCATTGGTACCAATCGAAAGAGGAAGAGTTGCTCGTTCCAGTGTTAAAATAATTCACTCGTTCATTGTAGGTTAGGAGTACAGAGAATGCAAAAACAGGCTATTTTACGTGTTTTTCGCTCAACCCCCGGTCCTGGCGGGCACAGTAATTATTGCACTACCCCCGATCCTTTTATTCCTTTAGGGGTTAAGGTCGCTAGTGAGAGACCAGGCTAAATGATTCCCATCTTTCAGTTCTTCAACTGTCCCTCTTTTCCTTTTATTTCCTTCCTGCTTGCTGTCTCACCTCTATCACCTTTTTCTTGCGCTATAGGACCTCGATGTTGCCAAGCCTAATATCCATCAATCAATCAATTAATACTTTCACTTTCTTGTACCTTCATAATCTTGTTTCTTTCTCCACTGTTTTACTATTCAGTCTCTCATAACGTCATCTTCTCTTCTATTTCTTTGCTGCTATATCTTTCACACCTCCTTTATTCTCTGTACTCGCATTTTATTTTTCTCCACGTCTTGTTCTTCTGTCTCTTACTTTGTTTTACCAAGTGAAAATCCATCGACTTCCTGTCAAATTACTTCACACTATAAATACACATGTTATTTGTAGATGTAAGGGTGTATGTGTAGTACATATGATAACATTTTACTTGTGTAGGTTTACATGCAAATGTAATTATCCAAAGAAGATATTAGAAAGTTAATGTAAGTGAATTTGTTTATTGACATACACACACACACAGTACTTTTATAATATGCTTTATCACAAGGAGAATTTTGCTTCATGTGTGTAACTTTAAACATACTTTTTTATTCTTTAGGGCAACTTTAACGTGAAAAACTGTTATTATTTATTTTTGTTTCCTCTCAGTCAACTACTCAATGTGGCTGAATTACATGTTGAAACGTGAAATCTCAAGTACACTTAAAGTTGAATATATATTGTAAACACAAATATTGCAAGGGGTAACATGAAGAATAACTTTAAGATTTGTTGTTAATGCTGATGTTACAACCAGGACGTTGAAAACTCTTAAACAGTTAAAAGTAATTATTTAATTCCAGGCTCTAGTCCTGTGGCTATAACAATAAGTTGAATTAATAAAGAAATTGAAACATTTTAGATAATATGTAGATAAAGACAATAAATGACAAACAACTAGACATCTTATAACTATAAACTTAACCTATACATATACACGAATAACTGGTGAGACATAAGAGAAAAGAAAAGAACAGAACATAATATATACTAAACGATACGTGTGCGAATGCAGAAGGAGTACTGGCAGGCACTCGTAATGGTGGTGTTAACGAGTGTGTAGGCTGAGAGGAGGTGGATGGAGGAAGAGACCCGTACAGGGTGAGTGGGGCCTTGATACTGACTGTGTGTCTTAACGACGACAAGTTACTGAGCAGAACAATTATAACAAGATATGACGAGAACAAATATGACAAGAACAAATATGATAGGAACAGCGATGGTAAGCACTGGAGTGAGTTTAAGACTCTACTCGTAGGTTGAACACGAACTGAGATGACAAGAGCAGTTATGGCGAACAGAGATTATAAACTGATATATCGAACAGAGATGGCAAGTGATGGAGTGAGAGTTGAAGACTCTACTGCTAACTTCCGAAGAAGAATTTTAGGGCTTTATGCCTATCGACTCGTGTTGGTCATTAAGGCAGTCAGTCTTGTTACATCAACATATCTACCCCCAGCCTTTACAGCCAGGTACAGTCGGCGGCATATGTCCTGTCGCCTCACTTGCTTCACCGAGACTTGCAGTGTTCCTGGACTCGAGAAATACACACGTTTTCTACACCTAATAATCTCGAGTCTATGAACATCCCGTTCCTCGGTGAAGCAAGTGAGGCGACAGGACTTTTGCCGCCGACTGTACACTCGCCAGCACTGCCCCGTGGTACAGGGGCTCGCACGTTTTAGGAGATGTGGCACCACTGTGATGATTTGCCTCGAAACAATCCACGTGTGTGAAATAAGTAACCTCGATACTGTGGAGCATGAAGTGAACTTTGTTGTTGAATGTTTCGAACCACAAAGTATCATAACAGGCTGAACTTTGTTTAACCTGATCAATGCAATAAGTGTTTATTATCTGCCACCTTTAATAATATATAAAAGAGAGAAGCATGTAATCTTACCTCATCACGCCCTAACCATCAGAGCAACACCTGCGAACCTATACATATTTTCTTGATCAGGGTGACCCAAGGATGGTTTTAGGTGAAAAAATAAAAGACTTTTTTATTTGTTCTTTATAGCTGCTGGCGAGCTTGCCAGTGAGGAAAAAATAGGGATATATATCCCCACCGGGAACAAATTTTGACCACCCATTCAGGAGGAAAATTTGTGATAACTTTTGCAATTTATGCATATGATGAATCTTAATCCTACTAACCTTTTGTTCTCCAAATATTGGGTATCTTTTTTTTTAACCGGTCAACGCCGGGTACTACACAAAGTAGTTATTTATAAAATGCATAATAATTGGCCACAGTTTTATGATGACGTGTCGTTGGTATCTCGTCATCTAGTCTGCAGTGCCTTATATGAGGTCAGAGAAAAGGTGGAGCTGTGAGCTTGGCACATACAAGCTCAGATGTGACCACATTTGCTTCAATATTCGTAGTAAGAAACACAGGAACAGTGAAGAAACACGATTATGTTGGTAATGTATTGGAGTTAAAAATAAGAAACCTATGCCACATTTAATGTATTTATACTTATTGTAAGGTAAAAGAAACTATCTATATCTATCTACCTATTTGTTACCATCCTACTACACTAATTGTAGAAGTTATTCTCAAAAATTGATAACATGAACTGAATAAACGAGTAAACACTGATAAGTTGGATGTGTGAATGACAACTATGCTGATCACGTTTGTAATTCTGACTTTATTACAATTATTTGGGTGAATAATATTAACATCACTTCTATATGGGATATATTTTAAACTGTAAACGGATAACAAACTAATCTTTCCAAAATGTTTTAAACAACAATTAACAAAAATGAACGTTTTATGGAGACAGAGGCATATTCACTAATGCACTATTAACATTGTGTATATTGCAGCTACAGTAACTACCTGGTTTTATGTTCATTACGTTATGATGGAGAGAATGAATATGCTAGCCCCACCGGCAAGGTGAAGAAAACTCGTCTCTTCAGTTATGACTGGAAACTGAAGCTTCTTCCAATGAGTTCTCGACAATATCATGGATGTTCACTATTCTTGTGATTCGTTCTATGAATATTGAAGCAAAATGTGGTCTTATCACAGCATGCCATGAGCGAGGCTTATGGCAACTCCCTTTTTCTGACAACAGATTTGGGGATCCATACATGTATTAGGTTATAAGATAGAAACAGAACGTAATAACAAAAATGTAGACAGATAAAATGCATTATATAATGACGAGAACTGAATACTTTCTAATGTAGAACATTAAGGTTAAACACATTCGGGCTGAAATGATATATTGTGGTTCGAAGTATTAAACAACAAAGTTCACTTCATGCATCACTGTATCGAGGTTACTCCATCCCACATACGGGCATTTTTCGCGGCAAATCATCACAGTGGTGCCACATCTCCTAAAACGTGCGAGCTCCTGTAACACGGGGCAGTACTGGCGAGTGTAAAGTCATGGTCTAATGTAAAGTCATGGTCTAATGTACTGCAACCTGGTGAATAAAAGCGAGCTATTTGAGTTAATTTTATGAACCAAAATTGCACACACCAACAGCTATAGTTTCGGATCATTTTTCGAAGCCATCTCATTGGAAAATGTTGCAGTACATTAGACCATGACTTTACTACAACACCTTCGAAAAATTATCCGAAACTATAGCTGTTGGTGTGTGCAATTTTGGTTCATAAAATTAACGCATAGGCTATAGCTCGCTTTTATTCACCAGGTTGCAGTACATTAGACCATGACTTTACCTACTTACTGCTAGGTGAACAGGGACATAGGGGCTTAGGAAAATTATCCAACAATTCCACTGACCCGAGAATCGAACCCGGGATCTCTCGCTTGCCAGGCGAGTGTGCTAACCATTACAACACCATCAGCACCCCTAAACTTCCGACAGGTGAGGGCAGATTATATAGACTTTCATCCGACTGTTGACTGGTTGTGACTGCAGACCCAAGTCTCTGAGTGGTTGATACTGTCGACCCCTAGTCGATGATTGGTTGCGAGATGTAACGAACCCTGCCATTGGTTGAGGGCACATAAGCACGTCTGTGGTTGGTTGGTTGTTCACGTGGCTTGGCCGGCTGGTCTGGGTCAGTTCAAACCAGTTTTGGAGATGACGTCCCAACTGTAGTGATGGTTTAACCAAGGTTTAAAGAATACAAGGTTAACCCGCGTAGGCCTTAAAATGGTCCAGTCCGCGCATGACGTGTCACGGCTGAATCGAGTGAGGGTCCAGGGGATGAAGTCAGGTCACTCTATTTTCAACCTCACCTGCCTTCACATCACTGGAGCTCTCTCACTACGCGCTGACATGGCCAAGTGTTCGATGAGAGAATGTTTTTTAGAATTCGTGTGCTCAACAGAGATATAAAATCTTCCAAAAGTATGAAGAGGAAGTATGCAAAGTTAATCCAGTAGGTACTGTACTATGGAGAATATCGTGGATATAGTATATTTATTGTTAATTAATAGGCCTAGATATTCTATAGAGAAAACGAACAACTAAAGAAGAACACTGTAAGTCTGGTAACTTCTAGGGTCTCTCAAACTTGGCTACAGGGAGTTTGGTGGTGCCCAATGAAACACTTTTTATACAGTACAGGGTGTCCGGAATTTTTTACCCGAAAATTTGGCAAATGCATGCTTTATTAATTCTGAAAAGAAAATACTCTATTGATGTGATCTTTTTTTTTTTAGTTTAGAAGTAATTTAGACATTTAATTAAGGGGGGGTTGGAGTAGGGGACAGGCTTGGGGGGGGGGGGGGGTAGAAAGCCTGTCCCCCTATTCCTGCACCCCCCTAATCCCCCAAGCCTGTCCCCCTACTCCTGCAACCCCCCAAAAAACCCTGTTCAAATGTCACACATTTAACCCCTAAAGGTCGGTTGACGTGATAGACCGTCTTACGTAAGTAACCGGGCAACTGCACCTACCGTCACAGCGATTTAGCGCTATTTCGCGCCCTGTACGGCTAGTTTTTCTTGTCGTTGGGCGAGAAAATACACTCACAATATCGATCCGCTACCCACTCAGTCGATTCTGGGACCCCACGATGGCTGGGCGATTTTTAAGTATTTGCCCTTGTCCGAATTTGTGCTCTAACGATCGTAAGACAATACCGTAGTGAATATATGTACGTGAGTGACACCATGATATTCCTACAAGGTTACAAATTATTATTTAGTGTATAGATCATGACAGACGATATATAATGGGGTAGTAATAAGAAAATAACACCACAAAACACGCCCATACAGGCACAATCGATAGTAAATATACGTGTTTCCTACGGTACAAGTCGGTTTGTTTATCATTTTCTAAGTGACAGTTACACGATGATATATTCCTACAAGTGTTCATACTATTTTTAGTGTTGAAATCATGACATACGATACATAATAGTAGTAATACGAGTGAGTTGACAACAGACTTGGGCGGGAAACTGAACTCGTCATGCCGTAGTCACACCGCTCTCACGCATACACACGGACACACCGCTGTCTCGCGCACAAACATGGTTCACTTCAACTCGCCCTATCTCCACAACTATTCATCGTACAGCCCTCCCGATGGTACCATTGGAAAGAGGAAGAGTTGAAGGTAATGATGGAACAATTTTGAAGTCAGTACACTATATAGGTTAAGAGTGTGAGCGTTGTGAATATAGGGCAAATCGAGGAATTTTGACGCTAGCGGCAGGGTAGAAACGTGGAGGCAAGTTCTACCCTTCCCGGACTGCAGGGGTTAAGGAAGTGTAGGAATAGGGGGACAGGCTTGGGGGGGTTTGGGGGTGCAGGAATAGGGGGACAGGCTTTCTACCCACCCCAAGCCTGTCCCCATATTCCCGCACCCCCCCAAGCCTGTCCCCTACTCCCACCCCCCCTTAATTAAATGTCTAAATTACTGCTAAACTAAAAAAAAAAAAATCACATCAATAGAGTATTTTCTTTTCAGAATTAATAAAGCATGCATTTGCCAAATTTTCGGGTAAAAAATTCCGGACACCCTGTATAATTGTATGTATATGTTTGATACATTTTCATATATTTATGTAATAGTAATTTCTTGATCCCATTTAGGGGGATAGCGGGGACCAGGTACCAGAGGGGCTATGTGAGAAAGCACAATATTTATTTATTTTTATTTTTATTTAGCATAGTTTAATTGCACAACTACTTAAATATATTTCAATAAAATTTATTAAACAACTACATAATTTATTTACAACTGAGGAATTCCTTTATGTAGAGACTAGAGAGAGAGAGAGTGAAAGAAAAATTATATTATAGTCTGGAACATGCGAGTTTGACATAGTTTGGCCTTTCCATCCCGTACTTCAATTTTCTTTCATCTAATTTCCTTGCTCCCCCTTCATCCCAACCCCCGAATACCAAGTGACGTCACGACCATGCGCAGTTCCCACGAGCGGGTTAACCTTGTATTATTTAAACCTTGGGTTTAACTAGGTAGTTGGGAAATCACGTAGTATAGAGGCGAGGGTCGTAACACTGATGTCAATGAAGTTGATAAAACTTGACTTGACGTTAACACATACCATCATATTTAAATTCTCAGTACGAAACAGCACACTATCATCAGTAAAATATTGGTACCGGAGTATGAATGGGTTTACCATCTCTGGACTAAAATGACTGTGACAATACCAACAGAACCCAGTCCTGCAAATGTTTCTCTCTTGGTGAATGAGGGATGCGTCTTCATAGAACCGACAGCAATGTCCTTTGACGATGCGAGAAACTTCTGTAAGGGGAAATGAGGAGACATGTATGTGGCAGGGAACTTCAAGAATCTGCAGGAGTACTTGGGAACTTTGAGTTACACTAGTAAGTTGGTATTCTCTCTCTCTCTCTCTCTCTCTCTCTCATGAATGACTATATGAGAAAACATAATGATTAATACATCCAGCCTGGCCTTTAAAACAACCACTGAACTGACTTTCCCATCTCACTGACTGAACCGTTTATATTATGCACAATATAGGACCGTGGGTCGGGGCGAGGAGTCGGGCTTGGCTGGATGGACGACCTGTGGAGATCGATGAGTGGGGAACTGGCGAACCCAACGGCCCTCCAGATTATTGTATCTACATGTTTAAGAATCACTACATGGCAGATACTGGTTGCTCTAATATGCTTCCGGTGGTTTGTAAGATGGGTGAGAGATAAAATTAAGTTATCACCATTCAGATACCGACAACTCAATAATCTGACCTGTTCCTCTCTCTAATAATGGTGAAAATTAGGGACATATTTATCTGAGATATTTTAATTAGGACATTAACAGTTATACATCACTTTGGAGAGGATAATTTGCATTGTAAACAAGTATTACAGAAAGTCGGAATTAAGGACAGCATAAATGTTCCAATGAAACCTACTCATAATTTGTTTGTTTTATAGCCATCATAAACAACATAGTAATCAATAACACCAAACATATCGTACAATAGGCAGGAAACTACGATTTGTATGGGTTACATATATCACAAATAATTACAGAACTGAGCAAAACCAAAAATAGTCTGTCCACTTTGGAGGGAAGGGAAGGAAGTATAATGCTCACAGTAATAACCACAATAGTAATAACAACAGTAATAACAGTAATAACAACACATTACTAGCAAGTCCATGTTATATAACGGTAATAGCCACAATAGCCACAATTTGTCTTGTGCTGTGAACACCTTACTTGGTATTTGGCTTGTGCTGTGAACACCTTACTTGGTATTTGGCTTGTACTGTGAACACCTTACTTGGTATTTCATTACCCATACACATGTTAACAATTCTCTGTACAACAGCAGGTCTTTGTAACAAATATAATATAACTTGCATAATTTAGCCATTTTATGAAATTACATAATGGAAATATAGTAGTGAAGGGAGCTGATATAATCGTCTCAGCTATATAGTTTATCAGCAGTACATAACATTAATTGTTATTTCTACAACATACCATGTTCAAAGTTATCAGTGAATGTATTTAATTCATTATTCTTTTTTCCATGTGAGTATAGTTTTCATTATCTATATATGACTGAAACAAAGACCAGTTTAGATATTCTACAAAAACCCACGTTTGTTCAATAAAGAGTGAGAATAAACACAAATGTGTTATCAGCATCAATTAAAAATGATTCATTACAATTTATTAACCCCACTATCAGCAAGACTAAATAATTTAATTATATCCTACCACATACAGTTATGACCAAACTGTTCACCTTTCCTATAGTTTCAAACCTATAATGATGGTAAAGTTTTACACCTCAATACAATCCACCTGTAAGCAGTAAGTGTGCATTGATTTCATATCACATTTTATCACTCATAGTATTGTATGTTTTCTTCTGTGTCAAAGGATACTTTCTTGGGCCATTAAACAAATGTATCATGACTACATTATGTAGGCACATTTACAACATACTTATCACCCAACCTGTCTGACAGTGAACACTTTGATCCAACATTCGTATAATCGTAAATCATTAAAGAAATTTTCACAAACCTATCAAATGTGTAATTGCTTTCCTGTTTTACTTCTCTATAACTGTTGTTGTTGACAGTCACTGTTCTTCCCCTAAGACTTTCAACAGTGGTGTTCCTCAAGGCGCTGTCCAAACACCTACTCTTAATGTCCTTTTCATCAATGATCTTTTTAGCTGTAATTCCTCGTTTATAGACTCCTATGACAAGGATTCCATTCGGTTTGACATCAGACATCCAAACAGCTCCTCTCCAAATCGTGTGATGATGCAGTGGCATGCCTCACCTCTCATCTTTCCCTCTTCTCTGATTGGGGACGCGAAAAGATCGTGGCTCTCAATGCCTCAAGATCACAGTTCTTTCATCTTTCAACTCACACTAACCTTCCAAATGACTATCCCTCTTCTTCAGTGTCACACAACTTGATATTTCTTATTCATTCAATATTTTTTTAATCTCTTTCTCTCACAATTTTTCTTGGAGAGATCATAATGTTATTACCCTTCTTCCTATAACTGTTCCACAACACATTTACACAGTTCTCTTTTGAACTCTCAATGCATACTTCCTCCCCTCTGGAGAGCTTGCAGCACTCGCCAAACGACTCGATCTCACTCCTTGTCTTTCCAACTCCTTAATGCTACAGTTAACAGGTACTAGCAATCACAAATAGACAAACTGATCACCACTGAATCATACTTCTTATATCCATCTTTCCCTCTGAGTTCGACTTAAACTTCGTCAAACTCAATGTGTCTTTGATGACCAACACATTTGGACATGACTTTGTACCTCGCACTCATTTTATTTTACAAACGAGGACAATTAAGTTGACTTTATTTAGACCTATTGTTCATTTAATTCTCAATATAGACTAATTAATGATGAAAATATGTATTTAAGGATTATTAACCAACAAGAATGGCAATAGGACCCTTAATGTTTATTGTTAACTTAGAAAGTCACTCAACAGTAGCCTAATGAGCAAGTCTCCCGGCAAAACACTTGGAATAATGTAAGTCTCACTCACACGTGTTAAAGAGGTTTACAATTATTTAGGTACTAGGTAATATTCAAACCAAACATACTGCAGCTGCCCTAGCATCAACTTTCAATACTCCTTAGATACAAGGCTACATCACTCTATAATTAACATTCACAATAAAATAATGAAAGCAAAAATGTAATAAACAAGTATAGAACTATATACAGAAACTTGGTGATATTCTTAAATCGGCTTTGTGGAGAACGTTTAATATAATGGCACAATAATTATTTAATTTAAGGTTTGCAAACATTTTTGTCAGATTGAGAGCAATTGATTCCTAAAAACTATGACATGAAATTACTTTAATAAATATAATTATTTTATTGTAGCACGAAGTACTGAATATCGTGCCTCATAATGAAACCTTGATATTCATTCTACCAATTACAAACTATATAAATCTTTCATAGAATTGTTTATATTCACAAGCAAGATGTGTCAATGTACAGTTGGCTCCACTCCCGCGTTGACCACTGCGCGTTGCCAATGTTGAGCCACCCAGATATTCGAATCCCGAACGAAGCGAAGCACTCATGACCTCCATCCCCCCCAATTCAGTCGTCCCTCCCTCCATCTCACTCGGTCATGAGTGCTTCGCTTCGTTCGGGATTCGAATATCTGGGTGGCTCAACATTGGCAACGCGCAGTGGTCAACGCGGGAGTGGAGCCAACTGTACAGACGTGATACATAATTTCTGACCAGATACGAACACATACCCACCCTACATTGGAACTTTAAGAGTCTCATCAGCCCCTATAGGCATACTGGGTGGGAAATAAACTATAGCAAGGTGTTTCGAAGCTTTCTGCTCCTGACACTCTGGTCAGAAATTGTGTATCAGAGTGTACAGACGTGCAATTATCAACCCATGCAGTCTCCTATTTTGCATCTGCCAATGAAGGCAGAGAAGTTTGATTGATAGAACCCAGCCGGAGGTGAAAACATCCCCCCCCCCCCCAATACACACACACACCTTAGATTAATTCTTATATACCAAGTAAAACTTACTCCACCGATCGTGTGAATGGAAATATTTTAAGGAAAGATGGAGGCGTGACAAGTGAACTCATGGAATCAATATTTCTATACAACCAAATCGTGAGTGTCTGTATCTGGACTTGAATCATAGCGTGTTTCACGATAATGGATATTACTGAAAAGAGTGTAAGTGGTTCATTCAAGTCATTTTAAGATGTGAATGGTTGCTATTAGGGTGGGTGTGTTGGGTACAGCTCCGGACTGATCAATGGTCCACACTTCTTCCACCCTTGCCTTGGTGTGGGCCTCAACGGATATGGTATCACTGACAGGTGGAGGGGGGAGGGGAGAAATGTGGGCGGAGTTATATAGGGGGGGTAGCGTTACCAATGTTGAGCCATCCAGATATTTGAATCCCGAACCACTTGTGATCATGGATGTGAACCACTCACTTGAAGGTGGTAGGAGAGGAGGGGTTGGGTTGGGGAGAGGGGTTAAGCTTCACCAGTGATCGAGATGGAGAGAATTATTGGATCAAGTAGCTAAATGTTTTCTTCTGTAATCTAAATCCAACTCTGATGCTGCATTCCATGGGATATTCTTTATTATTTGAAATGAATCCAGATTTTACCTAATATAATTAACACGACACCAGTTTTTGATGACTAATATATCAAGCGATGCACCACCTACTCAGTATTAAGTTACATTTCAAGTAAATCCTTTATTTTTATCCTGTATCATTCATGACATTTTCTAAGAAACGTTTATTGTGTAACTGGTTACCAAAGGATAATAGTTATAGTGTAAGATGTTAATTACCCAATTACTACTCCATCTGTTTTTCCTCACCCCGTCCTCCCTTATTCAATTCACTGTTTCCTCTCCCTCCATCCCACCATTCCTTTACTCTCCATCTTACCACCACCACCATCATTCTGTGTGTTGCTACATAATCTGTTAATGCGCAAACACGACCAGAATAGAAATAATAGTGATTTCTGGTATGCAAATACAATCCGTTATATATGACGAAGATATTTATTACCTTTATTTATTTATCTGAGGTCAACATCTAGGCCAGCCATTAAGACGCCCAGTGTCAGTGAACCAATCACAACATTTAGAGGATATTGTGTCACAACTATTGTTATTACTAATTAAAATAGGGAAAAATTGAAATCAGACATTTATTGGTTATTGTTTACATGACTTTGTCAGTTTAGGTGAAAGCTCCACAAGTCCTCGTCACGAAGCATTCAAACCCATAATCCAACTGGGTCTGTAGGCACCACACTGTAATTATAATAACCACTATTATAATAACTGTTAACTTATTATAACCTGAAGTTTATACTTCAACCTCACGTTTGCATTAAGCATGTGTAATGTTTGTTTTGTTTTCTTCTTATTATTATAAGCACCGATATATGTATTGCTTCAGACCCTTAGCCACGATGATATACAGTATATACACTATTTATATACACTTCTATGAAGATATTAAGGCTTGAAATACTGTAGATTACATATTTCATTTTATTACTCATCAATTTGTTGCTAGTATCGTGTTCAACCACCCTCCTTCTCAATGACAGCCTGCAGTCGCTCGGGCATTGAGGCACCATGCCTCCTCACTGTATAATATATATGGTTTTCCCCGAAAAATCTCCCACTGTGTTCTGGTGTGACGTAGCAAATCTGCTGTGGTTCTCTGTCGTTCTGGCTCCCACGTGTTAACGATAGAACCTCATACATTTTCTATAGGGTTCATATCGCAGTCTTAAATAGACAAATCTATCACCTGCAAATAATCATGAGCAGTAAACCATTTTTGAACTTTCCTCGCCATATGGATAGGGCATCGGTCGTGTATAGGACAGATAAGGGTGAGTAGTTGAAAAGAAATTAAAAACATTTAGAATATGTGCTTCATTATATTGCATTTGATCGATCTATTAAACAAAGACACTGTCTGTTGTTCACCCCCGTAGAGAGATACTGATTATAATTATTATCCTTTGGATATTAAGCAACAAATAACGGAGCCGAGACAATTAATTTTCTGTCTTCAGCTTTACCTGTATTCTTTTCACCCCTCATGCTGGTAGTCCCCCTCTTTATCACCTTTTCTCGCCGTAAAATAAACTTAATACCTATATCTTTCAAGTAACTGGCAACCTCACACAACCTCCTCTCCCCTGTCTTCTCTCTCTCTCTCTCTCTCTCTCTCTATCTCTCTCTCTCTTGCCAGGTTGCAGTACATTAGACCATGACTTTACCTGTCTACTAAAAGAAATCAATGCAACAAACCAGACAAGAGTTTCTAAGACTGTGAAATAGGAGTTATCACAACTTGTAGTTCATGGTTCAACCACTTGGCGTCTGTGGTCGCCTCAGACATAGGAACAAACAGAAAATTTGAATAAAATTAACAAAGCTTCCTCTTAACGAAAGTAGCAATGTTTTCGGCGAAATACATTACTGACGAATTGTGTACTAGATGGCAGCACAAGCCATGACCCTGAACTACTGCCATTACTACAAAGAAAAGAAAGATTTAGCAAAGGTGTCCATAAACTATAAAAACAGATTGTATTGTATGAAGATATAAAGTGGTCAGATATATTATGGACACTTTGTACTCCTTTATGACCATACCTTCCTTCAGTTTAGGTGAATATTCGATGCAACAATAAAATGGCACCACAAGCGAACACTGAAGTTGAATGTATAGCCTACACTGACTTCATACCAGCCCTTCCAAGGTTGCCAAGTTAGATTTTTGTTTCCCAGCCGATGTTGTCATTTCAGATGTTTACTCCCACTAATATATATATATACAGTTTATTACCATCAGTGGACGTAGATAAATTCTTGTTTGGCAACGTAGCAACAGCCTCCCTCCTCGCCTGTTTCTCCACCCAACCCTGAACCGGTAATTAGTAAGACAGTTCAACTCTGGCTGCTGTCACACCTCTCTATCACTTTTTTTCTGGCGCTATAGGACCTCGATATTGCGGCGCTTAATATCCATCAATCAACTCTGGCTGGGTGTCACGGGGTTTCACGCCATTACAGCTTCCTCCATCCTCTGGTCAAAATGATAACCTTTCTCTCAATCAATTTATTGGCATAGTGTTAAAATATTACCCACGAGTTTTTGGATGAGAGACCATGATGAAATGGAGAGAAACTTTAAGCTGTTGTATACGAAAGACAAGATGGATGTGGGGTCGTCTTGGGAGTTGTATTGATCTGTATTGATTCCACTTCAAATGTAAATAATATAAACATTACTTCTTGTTTTCAACCAGGCACATATTTTAAAATTATACATGACCTTGGAAACCAAAAATGTTAAATAATGAAGTTGACGTTAGTGCAAGAGAAAGAAAGAAAGAAAGAAAGACAAAAGTTGTGGTGGGGTGACCAAAGTGTGTGCTTACTGGTAGTGTTATGTTACGACATCTATTGCTCATCTGTACAATTCATACACTCATGTGGAAGCTTTGAATGTCGCATGTATAGCCTATTACGAGAGAGAGAGAGAGAGAGAGAGAGAGAGAGAGAGAGAGAGAGAGAGAGAGAAAAAATAAAACAGGATTAACGCAAACTCCTTGATTGTCATAATTATGTAGGCCAGGAAAGTTATGTATGAAAATCAGTTATAAAGTTAAATATAGCTACAATCTCGATGTAATATTCACATTAATTATTTTGATAGCTGACAAAGACCCAGTAATAATATAAATGACATCAATCAGTCTGTGTCATATACCACCTCGATTTGTGAAAGCAGAAAGGAGAATGTGTTGAAATTTACATGAATAATAATAATATCAGTTTGCATATCCATTTCTTTCAATAAATTGTACCAGTATATAACATGTACGAAGTAGACTGTCGAAAATCTAAATGAGAACCTACTGTGGTGGCCTGTGTGTTTGTAGATAGCAGCTGTGGTCACGTGAGGAAGAGGCTGCCAAACAATATGGCCACCGTCATTCCACACTTGGCACAAGGTAAGAAATAATAATACTAAACTCAGAATATCATAGAATAGTTTGGTGTACTCAAAAAACGGAGTACTGTACCTCCATAATGAGTACACCAAACTATTCTATGATATTCTGAGTTTAGTATTATTATTTCTTACCTTGTGCCAAGTGTGGAATGACGGTGGCCATATTGTTTGGCGGCCTCTTCCTCACGTGACCACAGCTGATATCTACCAGACCTTGGATTAACATTATCTAAACTATAGTACAAAACAGATTATACACTCTGATATTAAAAGTAAGTCTATACAGTTTTCTGGGGTATTTCTGTGTACACTATGGCCTAGTGGAGAGACCCTTCACCTCACAAGGGCCATATATGGTATTTTCAGATACGATTGAAAATAAATAAAACAAACTTTACTCCTGTAATGTGGAGAATCATCTTTAGAAAATAAAAACGTTGCAAGTAATCAATATGCATGTTCCGTCTCCCTCACCCCCCCTGCCACGTTCATCACTCCAGCATTGTCAATGTTTGTACCCCACGAGGGGTGCTGATGGTGTAATGGTTAGCACGCGAGAGATCCCGGGTTCAATTACCAGGTCAGTGGAATTGTTGGACAATTTTCCCAAGCCAATATGTCTCTGTTCACCTAGCAGTAAGTAGGTACCCGGCTGTAAAAACAAGGATAGCAACCTTGTAGGCTGGGGGAAGATATGTTGATGTAACAAGACTGACTGCCTTAATGACCAACACCATGAGTCGATAGGCATAAAGCCCTAAAATTCCTCTTCTTGTACCCCACATAGTATGAACCCCCAGTTTCGATTCTCATATCCGAAACACACACCAGAGTTAATCAGGGTCGAGGTTGTTTTATTATTATTATTATTATTATTATTATTAATTGCGCCGTGTACTATTGGCAGTCAACAATACATACGGGTAGAAGGAACCCATGAGAATCTAAAGGAGTGGAGTGTAATGGAGGGGGTTGGCATGGGAATGGTGGGCTGTTGTAGGAAGGCAAGTTGGTGTGCGGAGTATAAGTAATAATGTTGAACTAAATTATACATCAACTATATAAAGCTGTTACATAACAAACATGATATTGTTGGATCATAACAATGTGAGGGGTAGCAAAGTACTTTGCTATTGTTTGTCATCAGTAGGCTATGCACTCAAACGGTAAAAGAAATAGTGTTGTGGGTGAGGCAGTAGTTAGTCTCAACCAGATGTCTCTCTCAATGTTTAGTATATGCCAGCGATTAACAGAGCATCGTGGCTTTAATTAATATTTCATGTTCTGCATTATAATGTTACACATAATTACACATAATAAGTAAATTGTATTGAATGTGAAGTTTGAGAACGTCACCATGTTCCAAGATCATAAAATACTAAAATCAGGCCTCATATATTTCCATAGGTTGGTCCCACCAAGTTATTTTATTTTCTGTCGTGTGGTGGAACAGTGGCAGTCCCTCACACTCTACTTCACACCAAAACATCTATAAGACAGACTGTCAGTTTCCTCAACCATATTTGATGCCCTGAAAGATCCATCAGTGTTTCTGTACTTTATTTTCTTAAGATTTATACTACCCAAGTTTACACAAGGTAAACTTATGTTCCAAAAGAAAAACACTACCATTCATAAGTTGCACAGTTGTTGTCCAATATTTTCTTAACATCAGAGACAGCTAGAGAGAACGGTAGTTGTGTTGCATTTAACCCAGAACAATGTCAATAATGAGTAAATATAGTAAATCCTATCATTAATACATTCTCTTACAATTGTATAAAGCTGCTTATTTTTCTTATTTACATGAATGTCATTAATTTATAAATTAAAACATTAAAGTATTTTCTCCTGATTTGTTTGTTTTTGTTACCCATTACATTTACATTTTTCTGTGGTTGCCATGAAGAGAGAATGGTACAGTGGCCAGCTGATGGGATGGAGACACGAACACACTCGTCATCAAGGGGTCGCTTCTACCTGACGAGTTATGGGGGAGTGGGAGAGGAAGAAGGGAGGGTATGGAGGGACTGGAGGAGGGAGAAACAACAAGAGAGACGCCAATAACCGTGGCTGTACAAACGTCTTTCTTTATCTTAAGGATTTATGATTGACTTTGGGCGATGGGACTAATGGAGATGGAGTTCGCATTAACAAACCTATATATTGAATTTTGGCATTGTCATCATACTGTTTTATATGTACGTATTGTTCGATATCAGAACTGTAGGCTAATGACATTAGATGGAATGGTGTGTGGCGGCTAGAATCAGCTACCCGCTACAAGCATCAGCCCTGTTGCCTGATGGGTCCTAATAGTGTAGCAGGCAGGAAACCTTATATTCATGTATTCCAGGTTCACTCTAAAACTTTATATACAATGTGTAACCTGTATGAATAAACAGATTAAAACCCAAATCTCTTAGTCTCCTCTCAAACCTCACCAGGAGACTAAAGTAGCAGCCCGCTCCAGGTGTCTATAAAACTTGAATTATTTAATGAAATTGTTATATTCAATAATAAATGTGTTTCAGTAATAATCAATATTACGAGAACCACAAGTATTCATAATTATGTGAAGAGAAAATATTGTGGAATGGAATGAGACAGAATGTCTCCTGCAGAATATAGGTTTATTTCTGGTAACGTGATTGTTCGAGTCATGTGAACCACAGTTCCCTTTACACACACACACCAAAGGTGCTTGATCCCACATCTTTTGGCTTTCACAGGCTTACCAACTTAACACATAGGGAAAAAATAACTTCTTCTAAGTTACATGTAGTGTATTATTGGATTACAAGTCAATTTCTACCCATAATCATGAAATCATTAACATGTAGACATAGTAGTTACTATTTGTAAAACATATAATAATCAGTGGTGACAACCTTTGAGGTGGCAGCCTTCATGGCAAACTTAGTGACACTCAAAAAGTGTTCTAGATACTATGGGTCGATTGTACAGTCGTTCGTTGTGGTTTGTAAGCACGCAAACAAAAGAATGTCAGCCATTTAAATTACTTATGGGTGAATTATTTAAGTAATGTATTAGTTGATGCCCAGACTATAATTTTTTCAAAATTTTCTGAGCTAGGATGGACATCAAAGGGTAAAAGTGCATCGATCGTCATCAGCCAAATTATTTAACGTTATCTTACTGGCAATATTGCGTTTATTTATATTCTGAAGGAAATGTGGATGCTTAGTTAGTTTGTTAATAACAATGTAATTGTACAGTTGGACACAGGAATGGGTGGTATAGCCCAGGTGAAAGATACTTGTCCCATTTGAGTAATCAATGTCTATTATCAGGTACTTGCTTTTTATTACCATCCTCAATACTGACTTCTGCCCCTGATGTCTCCTATTTGGCACTAAGGAACTTGATATTGGGAGAAATTGACCATCTTTCACTTGAGCTGTACCACGAATTCCTGTGTCCAACTGTACTTGTGGTGGCAGTATCTGGATGTATCAACGATCCTCTGCTCACTGCATCAATGTATCTGTGACTGTCAGGCATTTCCTCATCATCATTTCCACAAGTAACCAAATCTTTAAAATATATGCACTTCATTTTTTTTAAATACAGCAAAGCAGCAATACCCAGCTAAATACACTATCACAGGGAGGACATCATTACATTTCTCAATATCACTCTTCGATACATGCAGTGATGTTATAAGATAGGATGTCACTCTGTAAGGTCTCTTTCATACTATCCCAATTGGTCTCAAAGCTCTTTAAAATTACTTTCTGGTCATTCAGTGGTAAATTTCGTTGTAAAACTGACATAATTCTGAGCTTCTTTTCACATTCAAATATCGGCTGAATTGAAATATTATAATTCCCACCTGCTAATTGTCTGTATTGACCAAACAGTGACTCAAGTTTATCAGTCTGAAATTTCGTTGTTAGGATCTATTTCATATTTAATTTGCATGTACAGTGCTTTATTATTTTAATTATTGCATGACAGAAGACACTGCACACGATATCGGCAGGTGTAAAGTGTAACTCACAGACCTAAATCAGAATATGTTTCTAGTATGAGTATAATAATAATAATAATAATAATAATAATAATAATAATAATAATAATAATAATAAGTATCTGCATAATTATATGGTTGATAATTTGGTTGTCTGTCTGTCTGGCAACTAGTAGTGATATCGAGTTAAATATTTAGCTAAGAAGTGAGAGGAATCAAAGATGATTTCTAAGCTGCGCGAATTTGTGCCGCCTTGAAGATGCAAAAAGTGCAACACCTGCCACCTGTAATATCTATCATTAGTAATTATGATTCTGTCGCATTTGTTCTTACTCTTTCTCTGCTTATTCTGTTACTAGCTGCTCCGCAACTAGGCTAGGAGCCGCTAGCTCCTGCGGAGGGCTGGCGGCCTACGGCCGCCCTTCGGGCGGTGGATGCTATATGGAAGGAGCTTATTTGTTTCTAGGCATAGACAGGAGTAATCAGGCAGAAGCCTCCAATTTTCATACACGATCAAAGAGTTCTAAATAAACAAAGGATATAATAATACAACACTGATATGTAGCAAATGCAAACTGCACTACCACCACTACTACATCAACCACTACCACCTCCACTACTACATCAACCACTACCACCTCCACTACTACATCAACCACCACTACTACTACATCAACCACCACTACTACTACATCAACCACTACCACCACTACCACCACTACTACAATCATCACCACTACTACCACCACCACCACCACCACTACATCAACCACTACCACCTCCACTACTACCACCATCACCTATTCCCGCACCCCCAACCCCCCCACCCCAAGCCTTGACTTACCTAGTGTATGTGTGTGTTTGTGTGTGTGTGTGTGTACGGTAGGATGTGTGTGTTTGTATTTATGTGTATGTGTGTGTATGGGGCATGCTTAGGGTGTGTGACGGTAGGGGACAGGCTTTTTACCCCCCCCCAGCCTGTCCCCTATTCCAGCACCCCGCAAACCCCCCCACCCCAAGCCTGTCCCTTATTCCAGCATATATAGTCTATCTCTCTCACATACAGTCTCTCTCTCTCTCTCTCTCTCTCTCTCTCTCTCTCTCTCTCTCTCACACACACACACACGGTCTCTCTCTCTATCTCTCTCTCACAGTCTAGCTAGCTATCTATCTCTACCTCTCACACACACTATATCTAATTTTCACTCTTTCTCCCCCCCCCCCCCCACACACACACTATCTCTCTCTCACACACAAATATAACCAAACCCAGTATTACCTCTCTCGCTCTCACACACACACACCCTCTCTCTCTCTCTCTGAAATTAAAAATAGAGATAGAGAGAGAGAGAGCCTGTGAGGGAGAGAGAGAGAGAGCATGTGAGAGAGAGCATGTGTGTGTGTGTGTGTGTGAGAGAGAGAGAGAGAGAAAGAGAGAGAGAGAGAGAGAGAGAGAGAGAGAGAGAGAGAGAGAGAGAGAGAGTGAGATAGCTTGTGCGTGTCACTAATCCAGGGGTTCGAATCCCCCTCAAAACATTAACATTTTTTGAAAAACATGAAAAACATTTTTTTTATAGGTCCAAAACACTCCCCAAGTATTAGCGATCACACCCATGTAAAAATTTTCACTCTAGGACGAAGGATCTTGGCGTGCATAGAGGACACACACACACACACACAGAATTTCGGCTTTATGTATATAGATATACTTTCCCACATGGTATAATTATACAGTATGGAAGACCACTTGCATGATTCAAGCGGCATTTAGCATTCGGTGAGGAAATTACGATAAATAATTCTAGCAGTCTGCCTCACCACCTCGCCATCTTGCTCGCCACGTTTGTGTACGGCGACCATTCATCATCGAGGCTAAACAATTATAACCCTTCTTTATACATTTGCCAACACATTGTGCTTCTATTTTGTATACTGCTGCTAAACTTGAACAATAGTATAATGGGGTACTTACCCTGCTGCTCTGAGTTGGGGTGAAATTCTGTCGTTAGATGGCACGAATCCACTTGTAGCGAAGTTTTTCGTCCTTAGGAAAGGAATACACACTAACTTTCGGGCCATTTCTATAATTCCCATTATAGTTTGGTACACAGCAACAGTGTGGCATTATTACAATAAGTAAAATAAATGTTCAACACAATGCGCGGGGAATATTCAGACGATTTTGTGTATAAATAATGCCGCCCACTGACACATGTAAACAACCACTGAGCCCTGGAGCTTGGTGCAGGTACTGGGATCCACCAATGACACGTATGAGCGCGGCTGTGATTCACCTTTCAGGCCTTATACTATAGATGACCTTGCCTCGGTCCCCTAGTCAATTAAACTGCAACAAAGGCGTCTTCGTTGTTCCTCTGAGACACTTGACTTCATGGACATTTCCTCGGTTGTTCTGACTTCCAATGATACGGTTTCTCTTCGGCTCGAGCATTTTACAAAATAATGCCAAAAGCTTCCAGACAAATAATTAAACCCCAAAACACGAATATAATAACAATGTTTTGAGTTTTTTCAATGATGCAAGAGAGATATACATGCATTTGGGGTTGCCAGATTTGCCATTTTTTTAAGTAAAATCATTTATTTTAAAAAATAGAAAGCATAAACAGTTGTAGAAAATTGTTAAGTAATTGCCACCATTATGTACAGTTGCCAAAAAAGGTATTGCGACAAATCTTAATAGAACTTTAACCATAGTAATATCCACAACTATTTGTAGGGACTATAAACATGTATAACAGAATGAAATATATATATCCTTCTGTAATAGCCTACATACTTATTATCCCTACAAACAACTATGGACATTAATATATTTAATGTTGTATCAATAGTTGTCGCAATACCTTTTTTAGCAACTGTATAAGCTTGTTGAGTGTTTAACTAAAACTCGACCAAGGAATTATAATTGTCGTACATCTGGTACCCACTCCCCCTTATATGAATTGGAATATAATGCAGAGTAGACCGTAGGACTAGCAGGAATGGATTCCCCAATCATACGGATTTTATGCAGGGACTTCCCACTACCACCTTGACCAAATTTTCTCTCATCTTGGGCCACTTGAAGAAGAGCGAACCTGAAGAGTAGCTCTTGGGGCATTAAGGGCAGCAGCATTTGTATTGAAAGTAATATAGCCCCGATTACATCTACAGTCACTGTCATAAGTAATTTGGATTCAAGAACCACTCCCAAACATTTAAAAATGGAGTAGTTTGCGCCATACGAAAGGGATGCTAGTATATTCGTTAACATTAACGTATCGTAACCGCTGACAGGGTTCAAAGACACAACACAAAGACGACCACTGCTCGAGGAATAGATAGGGGCTTTAATTAAGTTAACCATATATCATTAAATTTGTTATATTGGCCCTCGAGACGTCACCCTCTGGTCGTAGTGATATGAAGAAAGCTGCAAATAAAGGTAGACTCAGCAGGTCGGGTGTTGTGTCAGCGAACTCTGTTATTGGTTTTGACGCATTAAGGCTAACGAATGTACAGTCGGCGGCAAAAGTCGTGTCGCCTCACTTGCTTCACCGAGACAGGCAGTGTTCATGGACTCAAGAAATACACACGTTTTCTACACCTAATAATCTCGAGTTTATGAACATCGTGTTCCTCGGTGAAGCAGGTGAGGCGACAGGACTTTTGCCGCCGAATGTACTTGCATCCCTTTCATAACAAAATCTAACAAAATTGATGGGACATGGATAACTTAAAGCCCCTCTATATTCCTCGAGCGGTGGTCGACCTCGAGACTTCACTCTCTGGTCGTGGTAATATGCAGAAAGCTGCAAATAAGAGTAGACCCAGTAGGTCGGGTGTTGTCAGCGAACCCTGTTAGTGGTTTTGACACGTTAATGCTAGCGAATGTACTTGCATCACTTTCATATGGCGCTATCCACTCCAGTTTTAGGTGTTCTGGAGTAGTCCTTCGTATCCGAATCACTTATGACTGTGATTGTAGGTCTAATCGATGCTATATTACATTCAATACAAATGCTGCTGCCAAAGCAGCATTTGAGGCAAAAGATTCTCTGACTGTGGGGGATACTAACTGTAAAGTTCAGATGATATGGTCCACCAATTTTGTATATAGTGACAATGACTACTGCCCTAACATCTTTAATGACTGTGTAGAGCATGTACAGTTGCCTCCAGTCGTAGCGACCCCAGTCTCAGATGTGTGTGGCGAAATGTGGCAGTACTGGGTTTCTTTACTCGTGGTCAGAGTCAGTGAATGGACTCGACTAACCCTCGCTATTGTCTCCAAATGAACACTATATAAGTAAAATGGTCTATCTAAAAATGCATACGTTTCCTACATCAATACAAATACAACATATACTAGAATATATAACATTTAAAACTCAATTTCCGTTGTTTGGCGCAAAAAAAACGGTGTAGCGAGGTGCAGCTTGTGACAGGAAGGAAGGGAGAGGGTATGGGAAAACGGGGGATATGGGGATATGCGGGTTGGTTTTAAGTAGCGATGTTTCGAGACTTCTTATTCAGTGGAACAATCCACAAAACCACATATTTTAGCTAACATTTAATAAAATTGTATTGACCAATATTTAAGTGCTTTCCAATAAAGTTAAAAGGCTCATTGTTCATGTTTAATTAGGTCAGTCATAATGTCATTGGCGTAAGGATGTGGCGACCAAGGAAGCGAAATTGTGGCTGAAGTTAGAGTTAATGTGGGAAGAAAGATGGGTCACTGAGATACATGCTATGCATGTAATACAACATAAAGAAATATTAACGAATCTTTAGAAAATTCAGTCAATAATCCCAATTTTCTATGTTTGTGACTTATCTATATTTAATCGTAATAAATATCAAGGGGTTTTGCTAGCGAGGATCGGCGTGAGCGAGCCTCTATCAGCTTGTAAATACAGTGTTATATAGCCTTCAATATAGCATACACTAGTCTACTATTCATGAAAACTATATCCACAACTATCAATAAACTCTTTTAGAGAACATCACACACGTGTGGTGTATAAATCATGTATTAAAACCGAGAATAAGGAGCGCGTGACATCACGGCTGAATTGATGATGTTTCACTGAACTATCCTTACTGTTTCTCATCCTTGGTGGCGACCCCATCGCCCACTGTCTATGGTGCAATGGCCTTGGGGCGAGGGGCACCGGGAACGCCTCCTCTGTAAGATTTCCTTAGCAAAGGGATACCTCCAGCATATATATATATATATATATATATATATATATATATATATATATATATATATATATATATATATATATATATATATATATATATATATATATATATATATATATATATATATATATATATATATATACAGGGTGTCCGGAATTTTTTACCCGAAATTTTGGCATATGCATGCTTTATTAATTCTGAAAAGAAAATACTCTATTGATGTGATCTTTTTTTTTCTTAGTTTAGCGGTAATTGAGACATTTAATTAAGGGGGGGTGAGAATAGGGGACAGGCTTGGGGTGGTGCGGGAATATGGGGACAGGCTTGGGAGGGGTAGAAAGCCTGTCCCCCATTTCCTGCACCCCCCTAACCCCCCAAGCCTGTCCCCCTACTCCTGCAACCCCCAAAACCCCACCGTTCAAATGTCACATTTAAAGGGGTGTAGGAATAGGGGGACAGGTTTGATGATTGTCTGGTCCCTTTGACAGTGAGGCATATTATTGTGGAGTGTCCCAGTTTTGGGGACCTGCGTCGTAGGCACCTCTCCGAGTACCGGGTGGGTGACGGTTCTTACAGTCTCTCCCGGGTGCTCGGGGAGGAGGCTTGTAGTGTGGGAGGGAACACTCTCTCCTATGTGGAGGAGGCTGGCCTCCTTCATAAATTGTGATTTTATTATACTTATGGTTTTTTAATAATTTGATATTATTTAGTCGTGATTCTTTTTTATATATTAGTTAAGTTGACGCGTTCTTTTAGTAATGGTGTGTGTTTATAATTTGTGTGTAATTTAGTTATGATGCGTGTCCCTTTCGGGAGTTTGTGATTTTGTTAGTTGAGGATAATAATTTTGTGTTTGGCGGTATATGACCCTAGCTGTTGCGCCGCCAGATGCCTAGTTGCATCAATAAATAAATTCAAATTCAAATTCCCTTCTCTGAAGAATAGATACTCACCGTACACCACTCTGGCAGCTGTACACTGGCCCTCACCCTGTGCTTGCCAGGGCGGACACAATGGTCACCATACAAACCTATGGCAAACATGGGAGAGGGTAAAACTTGCCCACACCGCAGCCTCACACCTCATCACTAAACACCCACCCATCCACTTACACACTGGCACACACTGCATTGCTCATGCTTCACCAGCCAAACACACAACCTACACCACACTTAGCTCACCGTCCACCACGTCACACCATGCACACTACCACTCACCCACATACACCGTCACCAAACCACACGCCACGCCTCCACTCCATATCCCCCCTCATACCCCAACCACTATCTCTCTCCATCATGATATATACACTAAAAAATCATTTGTAACCTTGTAGGAATATCATGGTGTCACTGTCACGTCTTACGATCGTTAGAGCACAAATTCGGACAAGGGCAAATACTTAAAAATAGCCCAGCCATCGTGAGGTCCCAGAATCAACTGAGTGGATAGCGGATCGATATTGTGAGTGTGTTTACTAGCCCGCTGACAAGAAAAACCAGCCCTACATAGCCGTAAATGGCGCAAAATAGCTATGACGGCATAACACGTCAGCCGGACACCACCTATTGACGGTATAACACGTCAGCCGGTCTGCAGGGGTTAATGTCTTATGTAAAGATGTATCAGTAAGATGCAATGTGTAGGCCTATCAATGTTTCATATTAATAAAGTGTCAGAGGGTTGCAGTGTAAAGGTTTTCCGTCTTTAGCACAATAATTATCTACACACAAGCACACACACACTATCCTTAGATGAGTTATACGTAAATTATGAATGATTAAAATAGTTACTGTTCTCTAATTTCAGGAATGATATTGGCTACTCTGGCGATCATATTGGAACTAAATATCCACGCCTTCATCCCAGCATCAAGCTAGAGAAAACGGTTTATTGGTGAACAAACATGATTAACGGAATTACGTATGCAAAGTCACGAGCCAAAATAAGTACGGTATCCAGGTCTTATTGAAATATTGAATCATCTGACATATTAAGTGATTCATGCAGAAAACTAATCTTGTCTCGTTCGTACTTGTTGTAACTCGTTTAATATTCCATAATTGTAGACATTCAATGTAGACTTGGAACCTATGAAGGGTGGTGGTTGTACACTAGTAAATTACCTGTGGTTCGAACGACACAGCATTATAGATCATCTATTTCCTGTTGTTTATTTATTCAAAACATAGATATTGTACAGTTCCGAGCAAATGAAACGGAGACATGCCAGCCACCAACGAGGTGGTGTAGTGCTTCCCTCATCTGGTAACACTGATAGGGTCGGGGCTTCAACAGCAGGTATATCGCACGATTCGAAAGTGTTGTTCCTTTCTACGTGTTGTTGATGTATAATACATACATACATACATACATACATATACACATACATACATACATACACACTCACAGAGAATAATACATACATACACACACACAGAGAATAATACATACATACACACACACAGAGAGAGAATAATACATACATACACACACACACAGAATTATACATACATACACACACGCAGAAAATAATACATACATACACACACACACACACAGAATAATACCAAAAACGATAATAGACAAACAGACATATTTTCTGTATACATAGTCTTTGTAATACATCGTGTAGATTATTGTGTTTATTATAACGAATTGGGATGTATCTTGTGATAAACTTTTGTATATTCTTTATATAAGAGTAACAGCATACTTTATTATTATTCATTATTATTATTATATATTACTATTAAATTTTGCTCATTATCATTAATTTTCATTATCATTATTTTCCATTGTCATTATTATTATTATTATTACCGGTATTTCTATTACTGTCGTCGTCGTCACAATCATAATCTATTCTAAGGTTCATAAAAATATTGCTGATTAACTAGTATATTTATTTAAACATAAGGAAACATGAAGAGTAAGTTAATACCCTGTCCATCCTCCTTCCTTTTCAACGAGTGCCTGAAGTCTGTCTGGCATGTTGATAATGTGACGTCTTAAAAGGTCAGGGCGGTCTCTGAAAGTTTCTCACACTCGACAAGTGTGAGCAAGGAGTTCCTGTTCTGTACAATCTGCTTCCTTACTAGGCCACGGTAGTAATTGGAACTGAGGATACTGAACAAACCATTCCTGCACGATTCGAGCTTGGTTGACTGGGCACCTAATCTTGAACGCAATAAAGAAGTTATATTCTGTCATCTTCCTTCTCTCTCATACCCACAATATTTCACCTCTGTTTCACTCCCTATCATTTGTTTCTCTCACAGGTCAAACTTTTAAGTCATATACCACGAAATCCAATATAGTCTATTTTCCTCACTCTTCCCTCTCAGTCAGAAATAAGGCAAAGATTTTTCCTAGTTGAATGTATGCAGTTTATATATTACGCTCTCTCTCTCTCTCTCTCTCTCTCTCTCTCTCTCTCTCTCTCTCTCTCTCTCTCTCTCTCTCTCTCTCTCTATATATATATATATATATATATATATATATATATATATATATATATATATATATATATATATATATATATATATATATATATATATATATATATACTTTCTCGATTTCAGAGGATTATAATAACAGATTTCAGCTTCATGTTAGACACTTCACATTTCGGTAAATATTCGTTTCTTGATAGTTATGGGAAAACTGATATGATATACTGTTCTATCATATACTGTGTGGAAAGCTTATATGATCAGAGTTTCATAAATCTGCTATATCACACAATATATTCAGCTATTTATGATACAGGTAATCGTTTAGTTCATTAAGTATGCGAAATATGTTTTGGAAAACAATTCACAACACTGATAGTTTATTTTCGGTTTTGCTTTTAAATAGATAATACTCATCAACAATGGTTATACTAGGGTCACACATACCCGAACTTGATCCCGAATGCATCCCGAAGTGTGTTCGGTTTGTATTCGTAAGTCATTCGGGCAATGATTCGGGGTGTTCGGGAACAGTTCGGGAATGGTTCGGGAATGGTTCGGGGCCATTTGCAAAAATTCGGGATTGAATCGGAAAGTTTCCCGAATGTTTGGTGTTGAATGAAACATTCGGAACCAATTCGGAATGGGCAAAAATTCGGGGAGAGATCGGGATATATTCGAAAACTATTCGGGAATACTTCGGAACATTCGGTATGGCATCTGTTTGCATTCGGTTTGAATTTTGGCCGTTGGAGAGAGGGGGAGTAGCATCATACACACACATATACACATGCATACATACATACATACATACATACATACATACATACATACATACATATACACACACACACACACACACACACACACAGAGAATACATACATACATACATACACACACACAGATAATAATACATACTTACACACACAGAGAGAATAATACATACATACACACACACAGAGAGAGAATAATACATACATACACACACACACAGAATTATACATACATACACACACGCAGAAAATAATACATACATACACACACACACACACACAGAATAATACCAAAAACGATAATAGACAAACAGACATATTTTCTGTATACATAGTCTTTGTAATACATCGTGTAGATTATTGTGTTTATTATAACGAATTGGGATGTATCTTGTGATAAACTTTTGTATATTCTTTATATAAGAGTAACAGCATACTTTATTATTATTCATTATTATTATTATATATTACTATTAAATTTTGCTCATTATCATTAATTTTCATTATCATTATTTTCCATTGTCATTATTATTATTATTATTACCGGTATTTCTATTACTGTCGTCGTCGTCACAATCATTATCTAGTCTAAGGTTCATAAAAATATTGCTGATTAACTAGTATATTTATTTAAACATAAGGAAACATGAAGAGTAAGTTAATACCCTGTCCATCCTCCTTCCTTTTCAACGAGTGCCTGAAGTCTGTCTGGCATGTTGATAATGTGACGTCTTAAAAGGTCAGGGCGGTCTCTGAAAGTTTCTCACACTCGACAAGTGTGAGCAAGGAGTTCCTGTTCTGTACAATCTGCTTCCTTACTAGGCCACGGTAGTAATTGGAACTGAGGATACTGAACAAACCATTCCTGCACGATTCGAGCTTGGTTGACTGGGCACCTAATCTTGAACGCAATAAAGAAGTTATATTCTGTCATCTTCCTTCTCTCTCATACCCACAATATTTCACCTCTGTTTCACTCCCTATCATTTGTTTCTCTCACAGGTCAAACTTTTAAGTCATATACCACGAAATCCAATATAGTCTATTTTCCTCACTCTTCCCTCTCAGTCAGAAATAAGGCAAAGATTTTTCCTAGTTGAATGTATGCAGTTTATATATTACGCTCTCTCTCTCTCTCCCTCTCTCTCTCTCTCTCTCTCTCTCTCTCTCTCTCTCTCTCTCTCTCTCTCTCTCTCTCTCTCTCTCTCTCTCTCTCTCTCTATATATATATATATATATATATATATATATATATATATATATATATATATATATATATATATATATATATATATATACTTTCTCGATTTCAGAGGATTATAATAACAGATTTCAGCTTCATGTTAGACACTTCACATTTCGGTAAATATTCGTTTCTTGATAGTTATGGGAAAACTGATATGATATACTGTTCTATCATATACTGTGTGGAAAGCTTATATGATCAGAGTTTCATAAATCTGCTATATCACACAATATATTCAGCTATTTATGATACAGGTAATCGTTTAGTTCATTAAGTATGCGAAATATGTTTTGGAAAACAATTCACAACACTGATAGTTTATTTTCGGTTTTGCTTTTAAATAGATAATACTCATCAACAATGGTTATACTAGGGTCACACATACCCGAACTTGATCCCGAATGCATCCCGAAGTGTGTTCGGTTTGTATTCATTTAATAAAGGACACTTAAAAGTAACAAATAAAAATATAAATAATAAAAAAATATAAATAATAATAATAATAATAAATAATAATGTTTGGGGAATGAACTAACTTACTATACATTTACCGAAATAACAAATAACAAACAAGCAACAATAACAACAATAATAATAAATAACAACAACAACAATAAATAATAATAATAATAAATAATAATGTTTGGGGAATGAACTAACTTCTTCTTCTTCTTGTTGTTTGTTGGGGCCTTTTAGACTGTGATGTCACAGCCTCTAGTGCCCCGAAGGCGCTATGTGCGGTTAATTAGTGTGTTATATTCTGTGTAGTTGTTGTGTGTTGTGTAGAAATTTTCTTGTGTGTTTAATGGCTTTGTAGGCTTGTCCAGGGTCCGGTGATCCACCCAGGAGGTCCTTTAGTGAAGGTCTGTGGAGGCCTATGATCCGGAGTGAGTGAAGGAGAGTAACACGGTGAGAGTGGTGACGAGGACAATGTAGTAGAAGGTGTTCTGGTGTGTCAGGTTGTGTAGGGCACCAAGGGCAGTGGGGGTCTGGTGTCATCCCCAGGCGATGAAGATGGGCGTTCAGTCTTGAGTGGCCAATTCTAAGCCTGGTTATGGCCACGTCGAGGGCCCTGCTGGGGGAGTAGGTCCACCAGTGAGGACTTGTGTCTTGTCTTATGTGTCTTAATGAAGTTAGTTGTAAAGCGTCTGTCAGTGTGTTATCCCAGTGTCGTCTACAAGCAGTCCTGATGTAAGTACAGTAGTCTGTCTGGTCAGTAGGAATGTTAATGGGTCTGGGTTGTGAGTGTGCCTCCGCTGCCGCCCGATCAGCCAGGGTGTTCCCCACAACACCGATGTGTGAAGGTACCCATTGTAGGTGTATGGTATTACCTATTTGTGTATGGTGTTTTAAATGTTGATGGATGGAGATGATTAGATAATGGTGTGAGTGTGGACGGTGATGGTGAATTAAATGGAGTGCTGTGAGTGAGTCTGTGAAGATGGCAATGGAACAAGGTGAAGTGAATGTGTATGTGGCTTGAAGAGCTTGTTCAAGGGCATATAGTTCAGCTGTAAGTATAGTAGCAGTGTCCGGCAACCTCCATGCAACAGCTTTGCTTTCGTTTGGTATGTAAATACCGGCACCAACTGAAGGAGGGTCCGGAATACGGGAGCCGTCGGTGTATATTTGTATGTGGTGTTTGTATCTGGTTAGGAGTAGGGATAGGAAAAGTGTCTTGCCCTTCGCAGGGCAGTCGGCCTTAAACCAAGGTATATCTGTATGGAGAGTTCGAGATATTAGAGCAGATATAGGGAACCAAGGGCCCAGAGGAGAAGTTTTTTCAAGTGAGAGAAAAAGAGGTGGAGTAACCCGGATAGTAGCAAAGAAGGAGAGGGCTCTTTCTACAAAAGGCATGTGAGCTTGATATGGCAGGGGGCAAAGGAGCGGTTTCCTGTCATATTTTTGGAGGAGTGAGTGAAGTGTATGACCTTTAGGGGATGTTGCAAGTTTAGTGTAGGTGCGGACAATTAAGGTGGAGCGTCTGTTTGACAGTGAGGATAGGGAGGATTCTACCTGAAGGGCTGTGACTGGGGAGGACTTAAATGCTCCCAGGGCAATCCTTAAAGCTGAATTTTGAATTACCTCCAATTTTTGGAGTATTGAAGGTGAGGCCGCTCCATATACCTCACATCCGTAGTCCAGGCGACTCTGGATGTAAATGCAATAAAATTTCAGAAGGGTATTTTTGTCTGCACCCCATTTAACACCTGCAAGGGATTTCATTAAATTTAAACGTTTATGACAGGAGGTCACCATGTATTGTATGTGGCAGCCCCAATTTAGTCGGGGGCCGTCCAACATTAAACCAAGAAATTTGTGGTGGGTTTTGAAGGGTATTTGGGAATTACCTATGGTGACCGAGGGAATGTTGGGTATACGTCTTCGAGTGAAGCACATAAGGCTACTCTTATGTGCACTCATCGTCAGACCCCAACGGGATGTCCAATCAAATACCTTATCAAGCTCACGTTGAAGGGAAATTTGAGCCTCCTGGATAGTGGGAGCAGAGCAAAGTATTGAAATATCGTCTGCATAGAGGAGTGCTTGGGTGCTTGGCGATGAGGGAAAGTCTGAAAGTAAGATATTGAAAAGTAGAGGACTTAGAGGAGAACCTTGTGGAACACCCCTGGTAATTGGGTACACCCTGGAGTGGGTGTCTCCAATTACCAGAGAGAAGGATCTGGAAGACAGGAAGGATTTAACCCAATTTAGAGGGTGACCAAATAGTCCTAGGCGGGCAAGTTTTTCAATAATGGCATTATGTGAGGCGGTGTCAAAAGCACCTTTAAGGTCAAGAAAAGCTACCATTGTGAATTTTTTGTGGTTGAATCCCTCCTGTATTATGTGTTCCAGCTGGAGCAACACATCCAGAGTGCCCCGATGAGGGCGAAAGCCGAACATGTTGGGTGGAAGAAGGTGTTCGCGTTCCAACCACCAGGTTAGTCTATTTTGAACTACTTTCTCAAAGATTTTACTAATGTTAGATAGAAGACTAATGGGCCTGTAGGAAGCTGCTTCTGTTGGGTCTTTGCCAGGTTTAGGAATAGGTATTGTGATAGCATGACGCCACACAGAAGGAAACACCCCCAACAACCAGCTGTCATTGAGGATGCTTAATAGAACATGAGCCAGAGCATCTGGGAGGTGACGGAGAAACTCGTTCGGGATGTTGTCCGGTCCCGCGGCCTTTCTGTTGGACAGTGAGTGTAAAGCTAAGGAAAGCTCCTGGGAAGTGATAGCAGTGCTAATTATATGGCTGGTGTGTGAGGAAGTGGGTAGTGCAAGTGTGGGTACTGGATCTGGTGAGCCGAGTGTGGTGTGAATGTGGGTTGCAAGACACTCGACTCTTTGGGCATCAGTGATTAGGTGGGCACCGTTACTAATTAACGGGAAAGTTAATGGGGGTTGGGGTCTGACCATCTTCCTGAAGAATGACCAAGCTCGGGTGACTGAGGTTGCAACGGATAGGGAAGCACAAAATGAGGCCCATGCAGAACGTTTCTCATCAAGAATAACACGTTTGCATTTGGCCTCTAAATATCTATAGCGTTGACGGAGGGTATTGATGGGACGTTTGCGCCACGCATTGAAGGCGTGACGCTTTGCCTGAAGGGCTGCCGAACACTTTCTGTTCCACCAGGGAACCCTGAAAGTGTGGTAAGGGCGGGAAGTATTAAGGTTAAAATGACTAGACCCCACTTCCACCAATGTGTCAGTGAGGTATTGAATTTTATCTTTTGAAGGGAGGGTATTTGGAGGGATAACTGAATTTAATTTTTTGTGAAAAGCTTCCCAGTCACCCGTTTTGAGGGACCAACAGGGTCTACGTGATGTGGGAGGAGCTGTTGTAAATTGAAAGGATATTACTACAGGAAGATGGTCACTACCCAAGTTAGGGCCAGTTGTTATTGTGGTTAGGAGGAGTGAGCCATTTCCCAGGCATAAGTCCAAGGTAGAGGATTTCCCTGAAACTGGATCAATCCTGGTAGGGAGGCCAGGTGGGGTAAGTAGAGAGATAGTGTCACTGTCCATCAAAAAACCCGAGAGGGCCAACCCCGACCGGTTTCTCCTGCTTCTGGGCAGGGCCGGTTCCCAGAATTCATGATGGGCATTAAAATCACCCATAATTAATGACTGGGAGGAAAGTTGTGAAAATAAATGTTTAAATTCTTGTAATGAAATATCCAAACATGGATTATAAAGCAATAATATTTGAATTGGCCCTGTATCAAAGGTTACTGTAACTCCCAAGTGCTCCAGCCCACCTCCTGGAAAGGAAGTAATAGTTAGAGGACTAGAAGGGAGAGACTGATGCACCAGGAGAAGGAGGCCGCCTCCTGCCTGTCCAGGTGTTCTATCTACCCTGTAAGAAACATAGTTTGGAAAGGAGGGAGAGAATGCATCTGTGAGCCACGTCTCACATATGCCAACTATTAAAGGAGAATATGATGAGAGCGTGGTTTTAAAGACTGGAAGTTTCCGGTACATAGACCGGGCATTCCAGAGGATGAAAAGGTGTGGGAGTAAAGTATTCACTGAGAAAGTGACATAAGGAAGGTCAGGAGCCCTGGCAAGCACTTACAGAAGGCCACCCTTAGGCCAAGACCAGATGAAATGTGTGTGATAAATTCTAGTGCAATAGGTACTATACCACTAATGAAAGCCGGCCATGCAAAGCCCGAAGCATGCTGGGCTGGAAGTGAGGAAGCATGTGTTGTTGTGAAGGCTGTGGTTGAGGCTGAGGGAGGGATGGTGGATTGGGTAGGGAAGGACGAGGATAAGGTATAGGCAGTGTTATAGGTGGTGCATTGGATTTTGGGGGTTCTTTTTGAGGAGTTTTGGCTTTGCGGGTTTTAGGACTGTTTGTGTGTTTAGGTTGTTTGGGTGGTGAGGAAATTATTCTGGATTTGCGAGGTGTTCTATTTCTACGTTGTGGTTTTGGTGTGCTGTTGGGTGTGTGTGTAGTGTCTTTGGGTGCAGGAGAAGGCTGTCGTGGCGGTGTGGAATTGCCACGAGCCGCTACGGGGAGAACAACTATCTGAGGGCTGAGGGGGTAAATGTTTAGGTTTGTTGTTTTTTTTAGGTTGTGATTGATGTTTGGTTATGATGGTATCCGGACGGATTTCCCTCAATTGGCGTTTGACTTCCTGCATGGAGGTATCAGGGTCATGCTGGGTCTCTTGGACCTTCGCAGCCCTGATGTATGCCGGGCACTGCTTAGATGTTGGTCTGTGTGCTCCCAGACAGAAGTAGCAGTGTTGTGTTCTCTCACACTTATCGGTGCTGTGGAAACCACTGCACCTCCCACATCGGGTCTTACCTCCGCAGGAGATGTTTCCGTGGCCAAGCAGAAGACATCGGGTGCACCTCAGGATGGGGAGAGTGTGCGGCCTCACATGGTATACCACCGAGTCCATGGCTACCCTCTCAGGGAGTGGTCCCCTGAACTTTAACCTAATAGCCATGTTGGGCACCCTCTCCCCATCCCTAGTCGTATCTGGCAGTCTAAAAGCTGTCATCAGTTTTGTCGGCTTATCGTCTAGTATGGTCAGTCCTTCCTCAATGTCATTGTCTGATACTTCAGGGGAAACTGGGAAAATCCTCCCGTATTGATATGTCGGATCGTCATCACCAGCGATCCAGCACTTAACTGGCCACTCGCCCAGCATGACTACCGACTCAGGCACACTTACCAGGCCGTCGATATTGGCCACCCTAAACTTCAAACCTCGCCCTTTGCCTGTGGTGACCAGGGTGTTTTCGATAAATTTCTTTGCAAATATTGATTTGTATATGGCTTCAGACACCCTTTTGGGGTGTATAAAGCATTGTGACCCTGTGGTTGACATCATTAATATTGTTTTGTAGGTGTTGTTGTTATTATGATGTTGGTGTTGGTGTACAGTGTTATTACCATTGGGTGGTTTATTTAATGTAGCAATTCATGGTGGTGATGCTGCCACGTTTGCATAAGACCTGTTATTAGATTTCTTATGTATTAGTACGTCACCCGGTGATTCTGCTGGAGAGAGTGTCCTCTTGTTGTTGGTGGTGTTGCTTGTCTCCATGTTCTCTGCCTCTGCCTCTGCTGTTGTTGTTGTTTGATGGTGATTGACCGGTTGTTCTTCCTCCATGTTTGTCACTTCTGGTTTCTTCTTAACTTCTCTTCTTTCATTACTCAATCACTCTCTTCCTCTGCACTTATGTATGTGTTTGTATGTGTGTGTTGGTATGTATGTGTTGGTTTGTTTAACAGTTTGCACAAGTTTGGGGAATAAGCGGAGCTCAAGCACTAACGTCCTGTTGCTACCACGTCTTACCAAAAAGTCATATAAATTCACCTTAAATAAATTCACGAGGAGCAAATGGCGGTGTTTTTTCGAATGAACTAACTTACTATACATTTACCGAAATAACAAATAATAAACAAGCAACAATAACAACAATAATAAATAACAACAACAATAAATAATAATAATAATAATAATAAATAATAATGTTTGGGGAATGAACTAACTTACTATACATTTACCGAAATAACAAATAACAAACAAAACAATAACAACAATAATAATAAATAACAACAACAACAACAATATATAATAATAATAATACCAATAATAATAATAATTGAATACGGTGAGAAGCCTTTCATTTTGACCCTGTAAAGACATATTTATTAGGTTAGGTGTGGTCAGGTAAGGTCAGGCAGGGGTCAGGTGAGGTCATGGGTGTGTATGTGTGTCAGTTATGGTGTGGTGTTAGGGGATCATGGTGTAAATAGGTCGTAAAACTCACCAAACTAATAAATCTCCAAGTTTGTAGGTGTCTGCCATGTTTGTTGTTTGAAACTATTGCCAGTGTTGCCAGATCTGCTTGACCACACATCCCTTCAGTGTTGCCAGATCTGCTTGACCACACATCCCTTCAGTGTTGCCAGATCTGATTGACCACACATCCCTTCAGTGTTGCCAGATCTGCTTGACCACACATCCCTTCAGTGTTGCCAGATCTGCTTGACCACACATCCCTTCAGTGTTGCCAGATCTGCTTGACCACACATCCCTTCAGTGTTGCCAGATCTGCTTGACCACACATCCCTTCATTCACCCTTATAATTATTTCACATTTTTGGTTTAACTCGTTAACATTGACGAGGTTTTTATTTTCTGATCTGGTTAGTTAGACAATTTCTCTTTTTATTTACTCTTGAAACAAATTAGCATAATTTTCACTGTGCGTGTATTTCAAAATATTATCCAACACCGGAGACCATAGGGTAATTGTGGAGTAAACTGATTCCTCCAAACTGTATTATTCCTGCATTAAGTTGTGTTGCCTGAGATACCTTGGGGGCTCGAAATATATGTCCACGATAGTAAAGTCATGGTCTAATGTACTGCAACACCTTCCAATGAGATGGCTTCGAAAAATGATCCGAAACTATAGCTGTTGGTGTGTGCAATTTTGGTTCATAAAATAACTCAAATAGCTCTCTTTTATTCACCAGGTTGCAGTACATTAGACCATGACTTTACCTCCGCCACATTGGGTCATCAAACTGTAACCCAAATGTTGTCTGGTGGTCGTGGGTCACCGACATCACAACTCACTCTGATTCTATTATGGTGTAACACTATTTAAAGGGTTGAGGGAATAGAGGCACGGGCTTGGGGAGGTTTAGGGGGGGTGCAGGGGTAAGGGACAGGCTTGGGGGATTTTGGGGTGTGTGGGAGTAATGGGACAAGCTTAGGGGGGGTTAGGGGGGTGCGGGAGTAATGGGACAAGCTTAGGGGGGGGTTAGGGGGGTGCGGGAGTAGGGGGACAGGCTTGGCGGGGTTAGGGGGGTGTGGGAATAGGGGGACAGGCTTGGGGGGGTTAGGGGGGTGCGGGAATAAGCTTGGGGGTTAGGTAGGTGTAGGAATAAGAGACAGACTTTCTACCCACCCAAAGCCTGTCCCCCTATTCCAGCACCCCCCCAGTTCCCCCCAAGACTGTCCCCTACTCCTGCACCCACTTAAAAGACGGTGACAAAAAGTAATACTTCAGAAAACATCTAAAGTATAACTATAAAACAATAATAAAAAAATTACGTTAGTACATATTTCCAAACCTATTGTACCAGAGAAATAAATAGGAATATAAATATTGGTGTAATTCTCTGGCCTGTGACCATATGTCTGTCTCCACTTCCCTGTGAACCACTTAACACTACCAAGGCTGCCTAAACTCATAATTACCTGTATAAGAATATTTGACTAATAGGATGATAATGATGTAACAACAAAATTTTAATGTACTACAGTATGTACTATGAACATATTGTACCTTTGGTTGGGTTGGAGGCTGGAGTCCTTTCCAGCTTTATCTCCTCAAGCATTTCATCATCACCAATAGAGAGAGAGAGAGCACTGAGGAAGATAACACCAAGGATTGGCTTGTAAGATAAAAATTATACATACATTGCATAAAAGAAACATTTCCTGATAACTGCATTAATAATTGCTTCTTGAAAGAAACAACAAAATAATATTGTTCATCAAGGCTCCATCTCTATAAGTAAGCACTTCATGTAATATTGGCTTAATTAAATTTAATATGCATATGTTTCAAATTTTCCTCTATATTTTGTATCAAAATATTCCTCAACAGTATTGCATGTCATTGGAGACCATGCAGTTGTCCAAATTACCATACCTTACCTTTCTACAGTATCTAGATGATCAACATTTAAGGTGATAATTCTTTTTTGTTACATTGGAGTGCCTCGAATCCTCCAAAGTATGCCAGGAAACAGAACCAGAAGAGCAAAACTAATAGTGTTCTGATGCTTGGAATAGTTCAGAGGATTCGGTTGCTCCAGAATTACCAACACAAAAATTCCCCCTTAATGAAGCAAGCCACTAAATAAAAAATAAAATATAAAAATAGGCAAAACCACTTCAAGTGTTCCTCACCTAGTTGATAATTATGTGGTTGTGTGCTCTGTTCTTGAGGAAGAAAACCTTCTCAGCTGTGGGGTTGGGCCAGGACAGGACTCCCTTTTTGTCAACACAACACAGGTTCTGGAAAAGCAGTCAAATAGATCAACAAACCAATACCTATAGCTATAGTCACCTAACCTTCCCAAACCATCAACCTATCACATCAAAATGATTCTTAGTGATAGTGATGTGTGTAAATAAGGTGTGGTTCATGGCTTTCATAGATCTGTCAAAAGCTTTTGACACCATCAGCCGAGAAACCATGTGGGAAATCTTACGTAAATGTGGTTGCCCTCCAAAAGTCATTGCGATAACACGACAATTTCATGACAGTATGATGGCTAGGGTCTCTGTGGGAGGAAACGAGTCCGAGCCCTTCTCAGTAAGCACTGGTGTGAGACAAGGCTGTGTCCTGGCACCAGTACTTTTTAACATCTTTTTAATCTGTGTCACATCAATCTTACGCAGGGACATCCAAAACAGAGCCGGAGTAACCTTAGACTACAGACTGGATGGAAGCCTCTTCAACATACGGAGATTACAGGCGTCAACAAAGGTAACAGAAGAACACATACTGGAACTACAGTATGCAGACGACTGTGCCCTATAGTTACACACACTCCAGACGCTCTATAAGCAACCCTAACTGCCGCTGTCACCGCATATAATAGATTGGGACTGTCTGTAAATATCCAAAAGACAGAAGTAATTTGTCAGTGGAATAATCCACCACCACTGGCAGAACCCCAATTCAGAATTAGAGGGGAAATACTCAAGAATGTGTCATATTTTAAATATCTTGGCAGTTTCCTCTGCACAACATCTAACCTAGATATCGAAATCCAACACAGGATAAAGCAAGCTGCAGCATCCTTTGGCAGATTGCGTGACAGAGTGTTTCAGAACGAAGACCTTACACTGAACACTAAAATCACTGTGTACCGGGCCATTTGTTTGTCATCACTGCTTTATAGATGTGAGGCCTGGACACTTTATAGACGCCACCTTAAACTACTGCAAAAGATCTTGGGGATTACGTGGAGGGACCGTATCCCCCACATAGAAATATTACAAAGAACCAACAGCATCAGTGTGGAGGCTACCATTGCTAAAACTCAGCTGCGATGGCTGGGGCATGTAATCAGAATGTCCGAGGAACGTCTCCCACGGAAGATCCTCTATGGACAATTACACCAAGCCCGTAGAAATGCTGGGGGACCTAAGGAACGACTAAAAGACCACCTGAAGAACACATTAAAATTCTGTGGCATAGAACCAGCAAGACTGGAGGACCTTGCTTCTGAGAGAGATGTGTGGCGCTCAAAGTGCTGGCAGGGAGTGCTGGCCCTCGAGGAGAAGAGAACACAACATCACCATGAAAAACGTCAGAGAAGACACGCACGCATGGCCCAGCCTCGTCCACCGGATCCCATGTACCAGTGCACCGACTGCAACAAACGATGTGCCGTCATGTGCGTCCAGAATAGGACTCTACAGCCATCGCAGAACACATAGGTGAAAAGGAGAAGACGTCATCATCGGACAACGATGGACAACCATAAGCAAGTAAGCAAGTGCGTGTGTGTGTGTGTGTCCTCTTGTCTCCTGCATAGTGACGTGTATAAATAAGGCATGGGTCATCTAGTGAGTGTGTGTGTGTCCTCTTGTCTCCTGTATAGTGACGTGTATAAATAAGGTGTAGTCATCTAGTCCTGAGGTTGAGGTATAGAAAACAAAAAATGGTGTATCCCTTTTAATTTGAAGTTCATATTCTCTTCCTTTCCCTTCACTATCCCTCCCTTCTTCACCTCTCTCTGTTTTATTATCTGATGTACTGCCACGAGCACTAATACGCATACAGGTGTGTTTCGAATACCTAGAGACAGTAAATAGATGCACAATATTTCGTTGGTGAATTTGTCCTGTTCAAAGCTTCAACCAGAGCTGTAAATTTATTAGTGCTCATTACTGTTTCTCTTTGCCTGGTATGTCTCACAACTATGTCTAGCCAAATTCATTTTCGTCACCGATACTTTCATTACTTTTTATTTCTTACTTACTTTAAGTGACCCCGTGTTGTAGTTAGAACATTGGAGGTTAGTGAGTCCTTTAAACACTGCCATGAAACACACACACACACTTATATGGAAGGAGCTTGTTTCGTGGCATGGTCAGGAGGAATCAGAAGCCACCAAGTCTCATACACGATCACAGGGTCCTTACAGGGGTGTGGGAATAGGGGGACAGGCTTGGTGTTTTTTTGAGGGGTGCAGGAGTAGAGGGACAGGCTTGGGGGGGGACTGAGGGGGTGCAGGAATAGGGGGACAGGTTTGGAGTGGGTAGAAAGCCTGTCCCCTTATTCCCGCACCCCCCAAGCCTGTCCCCCTACTCCCACACCCCCTTAACTATCGCCTTTCCTATATATAAACTTTTGGAGACAGGATTTCCTCACCCACTCACCCTTATATTAAACTTTACCAGGTGACCAAAGTAGAAAATGTAGCCGGGCTCCACTTGTTGTCTTCAAAATATCCCGAAGCTCAGAGACGACTACACAAACACGTCCGTTCACTACCACTGTCAGCCACTACTACTGTGTGTGTGTGGGTGTAAGAAAGAGAGAACGTGTGTGTGTGTGTGTGTTCTCCGGTCACAGCCAAGCAATATGTCCTTCATCATCTTAGTCAATACCCATGTTTCATAATCATAACCATAATAATACCAACGTTTCATTACAGCAAGTCTCAACTTACATATTCTACAAATACTCTTTCTGTGTCTGTGTGTGTGTTTATATTTTCTTTTCTTTTTTATAGAGTAATGTTGTTTATCATCAGTTCTTTATTACTTCTATGTATGTATGTATGTATGTATCACTTCACCCTTATTGTCCATCACAGATAAAAATACTTTAAGGGACAGTGTAATATAGTAAGCAATTTGGAAAAAAAAGTCCTCCAAATATTGCTATGAAACACACACACCTATATGGAAGGAGCTTATTTGTTTCGTTGCATAGATAGGAGGAATCAGAAGCCTCCAATTTACACACACACCTATATGGAAGGAGCTTATTTGTTTCGTAACATAGACAGAAGGAATCAGAAGCCTCCAATTTTCATACACGATCTCAGAGTTCTAAATAAACAAAGGATATAATAATACAACATTGATATGCAACAAATGCAAACTTTTTATTTTTATTAAATCACAGGTTACAATAAAAGCAAATAATTCCAACAAACTATTCTCAGCAACATGAGGCTACAATAATTTTTACTCATCTGGAATTATTTCCTGGCATACATTGGGTGATTCAAGGTATTCCAATGTACACTCGAGCTCATAAATTCGCGACCACATCCTCAAAATGTTTATGTCATCTGAGCTGGTAACACTGTGTGGGGAAGGTGTCATTGTAGGTATAAGATTGTATCATATCCATCTACTATGTTCCACCTACTCTGATTCCTCCCCAAATAAATGTTACCAGCTCAAATGTCATAAACATATAAGTACGTGGTCCCAAATAGATGTTACCAGCTCAAATGTCATAAACATATAATTACGTGGTCCCAAATAAATGTTACCAGCTCAAATGACATAAACATATAATTACGTGGTCCCAAATAAATGTTACCAGCTCAAATGACATAAACATATAATTACGTGGTCCCAAATAAATGTTACCAGCTCAAATGACATAAACATATAATTACGTGGTCCCAAATAAATGTTACCAGCTAAAATGGCATAAACATCTAAGTACGTGGTCCCAAATAAATGTTACCAGCTAAAATGACATAAACATCTAAGTACGTGGTCCCAAATAAATGTTACCAGCTAAAATGGCATAAACATATAAGTACGTGGTCGCGAATTTACGAGCTCAGGTGTACAGCCACAATCAAATATCCACCAACACTTTCCTTCCATCGTGGTAAATATTATCTTGGTAATAAAGAACAACACGTGAATGATTTTGCAGCACCTCATAATAATAATATCCACCAACACTTTCCTTCCATCGTGGTAAATATTATCTTGGTAATAAAGAACAACACGTGAATGATTTTGCACCACTTCATAATAATAATATCCACCAACACTTTCCTTCCATCGTAGTAAATATTATCTTGGTAATAAAGAACAACACGTGAATGATTTTGCACCACTTCATAAAAATAATATCCACCAACACTTTCCTTCCATCGTGGTAAATATCTTGGTAATAAAGAACAACACGAGTATAATTTTGCACCACCACATAATAATAACTAAGGGGGTTGAGTTGACATAAGGTGTTGTTGTATGATTATATTTTGATATAATACTGATTTATTTGTACGATGGAAGGTAAGTGTCGTTGGTTATTTGATTGTGGCTGTATCAAAAGTATAAGCTACTATGTCATTAAAATACAGGTTATATTCAAAGTAAATACCAGGACAGAAAACAGTAAAGGTCTGTGTGTGTGTCAGTCCAACCACAGAGTGTCAGAATCATTCATTCTTTTTATTCTAGATATTATAGAACACACACACACTTTCTCTTTCTCAATTTCTTTCATGCACAAAAAACAAAAACACACCAACTCTCCCTCTGTTTCTCTTTCTCTATCCAACTCACACACACACACACAAAAAAAAAAAAAAAAAAAAAACAAGAATAAAAACACCAGCATATATAACATCAGTAAGTATCAGATATAAACAATGAATGATACATATTCGGTTACATTGTAACCTACAGTTGTGGTCAATAAATCATCCATATAAGAGTAACTCACGTCAGATTTTAACAGCTTACCTCTGTTCCTTAACTGATAAACTTTCCAATAAATAGGTTAAGTACCATCGTTTACTTTATTACAAGAAGCTATACACTACTTAAAACAATAATTACACACACACACTCACTTTAATTAAGTACCATCGTTTAATTAATACAAGCAGCTACACACTACTTAAAACAATAACATTACATGTAAACGTGAAAACATTAAACAGCAAATTGTTATATAGTTACGTATATGTGGATGATTATTATTGACCACGACTGTACATAGGGTCGATTCCACAGCGGTTCATAATGGTTTGTTAGCATGCAAACGAAAGAATCTTAGCCGTGTAGATGACTTTTTGCAACACAACATTTATAGGACAACTAAGTGTGACTATTTAAACACTACTAGTATTATGGTCAAAGAGACAAAGTATGATAATTGTTTACTGTGAATTAATTAAAACAAGAACATTCTGACACTGTATACCTCTGTTAATTAAGGACCCTGTGATCGTGTATAAAATTGGAGACTTCTGCTGATTCCTCCTGACCATGCCACGAAACAAACCCCTTCCCTATAAGTGGTGTTTCGTGGCAATATTTGAAGGACTCATTTATCTCCAACTTTTAGACTACATCACACAGGATCCATTAAAGGTGAACATTCTCCCAATATGTTGTGACAGACTAAGAGGAAAATATTCACCATTATTATCATCCTTATTCTTAACACTGTATAATTATATGATATATATATAGGTGTTGTGTTAACATACCTTTGATTAAACAAACTCAAACAAGTAAAACAAAAGGAACCAATCATAATATAACCTGGTAATTATTAAAAAGGAAATATCTTAATTGATTAGTATTGTATTGTTCTCTTGTTATAAGTAAATATGGAAACTGGTGGTAATTATTTTATTCATTGAGAGAGTTAATTAAAGGTTTGATTATCTTGTTGGTGAAGGAAGGTCTCTAGAGATTCTTGTTAAACTATGTCATCAAACAACTGATTCTTTATTAGTACCATTGAGGGAATCACTACCACTACTATCACTACTACCACTACATCAACCACTACCATATCCACTGCTACATCAACCACTACCACCTCCACTACTACCACCACCACCACTACTAAATCAACCACTACCACCTCCACTACAACCACCACCACTACTATTACAACTACATCAACCACTACTACTAAATAAACCACTACCACCTCTACCACCACCACTACATCAACCACTACCATCTCCACTACTGCCACCACCACCACTACTACCATCGCCACCACCACCACCACTACTACTACGACCACTACCACCACTACTACTACTACAACGACCACTTCCACCACTTCCAGTACAACTACTACTACCACCACCTACACTACTACCACCACTACTACTACCACCCTCATATCCACTACTACCACCACTACTACTACTACTACCACCACTACCACCACTACTACCACTACCATCACTATCTGGTACTGGTGCTCGTCTATAAAGAAGGAGAGCCAGCCTACGACACATTGGGGCAAGATACAGCATAATGTTAATGTCCACAAACCTAATCCAAGAGAAGTATAGAATTACAGATATTATTGTGGCAAAGAATAGGGTCATTATTTCTACCCTCGGCACATACAATCCCACATTGAGGATTTCTGCTTTCCATACCTGGTCACACAACGTTATGTTCCGTGTTGAGTTTGTTTCTTGTTCAGAGTCAGTAGTGTTGGGTGCAAGGTCAGAAATGTCTTTTTTAATTTCCGTGATATCTTTCTCAATTTCCGTAACATCTTGCAAAATGTCTGAAATATTAGCACACATGTTGAGTATAAGAGAAAAAGAGATAGAGAGAGTGAGAAAAATATTAACACACATGTTAAGTATTTAGAAAGAGAAAACAAAAATATTAACACCAATGTTGAGCATGAGAGAGAGAGAGAGAGAGAGAGAGAGAGAGAGAGAGAGAGAGAGAGAGAGAGAGAGAGACATAATAACAATATAATTTTCTCATCATTAAAATAATATTTACTCATACTGTGAACAAGTAATTATTTCTTAACACTATAGATACTCTTTATGTGTGTGTGTGTGTGTGTGTGTGTGTGTGTGTGTGTGTGTGTGTGTGTGTGTGTGTAATTCAATGAGTTGTCTTTTGGTTGATGTGTGTGTGTGAGTTTGTGTGTGTGTGTGTGTGTGTGTGTATGTGTGTGTAAACCACTAAGTTGTTGACATTGTTTGCTCCTGTGTGTGTGTGTGTGTGTGTGTGTGTGAGTTTGTGTGTGTGTGTGTGTGTGTGTGTGTGTGTGTGTGTGTGTGTGTCTGTGTGTGTGTGTATGTGTGTGTAAACCACTAAGTTGTTGACATTGTTTGCTCCTGTGTGTGTGTGTGTGTGTGTGTGTGTGTGTGTGTGTGTGTGTGTGTGTGTGTAAACCACTGAATTACTTTGTTGGTTGGTGTTTCTACTTATGTGTGTATGTGTGCGTTTGTGTTTATGTATGTGTGTAAACCACTAAGTTGTTGACATTGTTTCCCCCTCTGTGTGTGTGTGTGTGTGTGTATGTGTGTAATTCAATGAGTTGTCTTTTGGTTGATGTGTGTGTGTTTGTGTGTGTGTGTGTGTGTGTGTAAGCCACTGAGTTATTTTGTTGGTTGGTGTTTCCTCTTGTGTGTGTGTGTGTGTGTGTGTGTGTGTGTGTGTGTGTGTAAACCCCTGAGTTGTTGACATTGTTTCCCCCTCTGTGTGTGTGTCTGTTGATAGGTCAGGTTGTATGTTATATTGTGTATAAGATAAGTTTGGTTACACTCACCAGTGGGACAGGGTTGACTCACTGTACCACACTTAGAAGCACAATATAGGGTAATTGTGAGGTTGGGAAAGTGAGGCATTGGTCGGCTACAGTTGTATTGTTGTACAGTCTGGTTGTGTCCTGGTGTGGTATCAGTCACCCTCATCCAGTCTATTCCAATCTGTAAGATTACATAATGATAATTACACATTCATAAACACACCTAGTATAATGTACAGTACAGTTGTAACATATAGTCCTTGACCAGGGTGTGAAGGAAAGTCTGTTCAATGACTATGTGCTTTGACTGTACATAATGCGTATATGTGTACAGGCCTAATGTACATAATGTGTATATATATACTGGCCTAATGTACATATAATGTGAACACTTGTATTAATATAACTGTATTCAGTGAAATATAATACACACACACGTGGAAAACTTACCCAAGAGAAAACTCAGAGAGGTGCACACACACATACACATACATACATACATGGAAACATCATCCAACACAGAACACACATATACACACAGACACACACACACACACACACACACACATATATATATATATATATATATATATATATATATATATATATATATATATATATATATATATATATATTATTATAAATATAGTTTTTATAATTGTAATTGTTATCATTAAAATTATTATTGTTAAAAGTATTAGCATTAAAGT